>JAYKQN010000004.1:26442500-26925000 GCA_036785175.1 Eupleurogrammus muticus | reverse complement strand
GATATTTTCCAGTAAACATATTTGCACTTTAGTCAAATACAATTAACTTTTTATAAAACTTCTTATGAAAACGGCTGACGAGAAGATCACATCTCTGGAAGCTTCTCCTTCCCATTGTGTTGTTTGGGTATGGCAATTAATTTATTTTTAATAAATAAAAAAATAAAATTAATTAATTAAATGTGTGTAAGTAAGTACTTTTTATCACAAAATGAAACGTGCTTCATACAATAAGCAAATAAAATGCCTCCATCCTCATCTATCATTAAATTAGAAAACATAATAATAATAATAATAATAAAAACAGGAACTGACTATTTCTCATTGTTCTAATCAGAGACCTGCCCAAAGCATTAATATTCCTTTAAGGTACATTTACAACAGATAATGTGTGATTAATTTTAATTATTTTGATATTTTGCAGTGATATTGATCACTGATAGTCTGTAGCTTCTTGATTTTGCTCTCACACTGCAGCAGATTGCATATATTGCATATGAATTCACAATTTTCTACTTTTTCTAACCCTCTAGCAGGGCGTGTTCCTCGCCTTAAACTGAAATGAAGCCGCTACTCAGAACATTCTCTCATGCGTCTCATCTTTACTGGGAGACCTGTGACCTCTGACCCCTACCTATGGTGGTGATGATGGTGCCACAGAACAGGAAGGCCGAGGCCATGTCCCAGCGCGTGGTGAAGTTGGCTGGGAGGCTGCTGACGTCCAGGCCGGCCTCCACCGCGGACACCACCCTCTGAACGGGAGGAAATAAGGTATTTATCCACTGGAAAACCTTTTACACCTGTCTGCATTCACACCTGCCTTTTGTTTGCTTTTATTCGCTGATCTTCTATTGTGTCACTATGTTCTAGTTTATCTTGCTTTTGTATATTATAGGAATCTTTACTTCATTTGTTGAATCTAATATACAGCAGCTTAATCTCTCTTAGCTCGTTGGTTTTAGAAGAGCAAAAGTGATTAATGCCAGGTGAAATGTTACTAGGAATCATGGATTTAACTGGGTTTTTTAAACTGGAAATTATCATAAAAACTGGTGTTAATGCACAAAAAAATGAGGCGTGTGTATAGTAAACACCTGTAGTCAAAGGATATAGTCCTGAACATTTCACACACACACTACTATTCATAGCGGGTTATTTTCATTATTCAACATCCAAAGTGACATCTTCAAATGTCTTTATTTCATCTGACAAACAGCCCAAAACCCCAAATATCCAATTTACAGTCATATAAAACATTAAATTGTCACAAAGCAGCAAATTTGAGCATATTTTTAGTAAATAATTACTCAAACTGATTCACGGATTATAAACATATTACTAATTGACTGATAATCACAGCTCTCATCACTACAATCAGTGCAACCACAGGCTGTTCTCAGTCCCCTTTAAAATAGAAATATTCCCACATTTACTTGTGATAATTTTCATCTATGTTAAGTTTAAATGGGCAAACAGATATTTGAAATAAAGGTCAAATTTTTCTGAGAATTTTGATATAGATTTACTGGAATAAAAGCTGTTAATTTATCTCTTTTACATTTAATTAATCTTCTTTTTGTTGTTTTTTTTAATCAACTCTCGAAAGTAATTTGCAAAATGCATGAAGCTGCATAAACCTGCAGCCCATAATCACAAGCTTGTGATAAATATGTTGTTGTGCCTGGTAGAATTTAAATTCTGTTATTGGAAAATAAAAAGAAAATGTAAGTCTATTTTTTTCTACTTTTTCATGTGCGTTTCAAACTTCTCTTTTTTATATTAGATTTATATCTGACATATTTACTAGAATTAAAGATCTTCAAACTTTTCCATTTGAAGGATTACAGATTTATTCTGGAGGAACTTAATGTGATGAACATCTGAGAGTCTGGTGAAGAGCAAAAAGAAATTCTGCATGTGTGTGTGTGTGCAATGGTGTGTGTGTGTGTGTGTGTGTGTGTGTGCAATGGTGTGTGTGTGTGTGTGTGTGTGTGTGTGCAATGGTGTGTGTGTGTGTGTGTGTGTGTGTGTGTGTGTGTGTGTGTGTGTGTGTGTGTGTGTGTGTGTGTGTGTCCGCTGGTACCTTCACTAGTTTGTGGAACTCTCTCTCGTTCACACACGAGTGGTTGTGCAGGAAGACGCTCTTTGCCTCCAGCAGCTTCTCATACTTGACACTCTCCTCCGAGGTCTCCAGGGTGCTGAAAACAAGCGCCCCCATCAGCAGGTACAGGATGACCCCCGCCAGCAGGGCCATGAGGGTGGTGCACCGCATCTTCTACCCGACCCCCCCCCACCACCACCCCTCCAGGGTTATGGGTCAGCGCCGGGAGGCCAGGATCTGGTCAGGATACACGGGGGGTAACAGCTGGCCGTAAACAGGAAGTTCCTTTAGACGGGGACTGCGCGTCGGAGCACGGAAACGTGTAAACAAGCAAGTGTTCTTGGAAGTCTGACAGATTAACTGGTTTTATTTATACGTCTGAACTACAGACAGTCACTGACAGGAAGAGACAGAAGAAGGAGGAAAAAAACACGATGTGCAGGAACTACTCATTCATCTGGTGGCTGACGTTCAGCTTATGGTTTTATAGCAGTGAAAGAGTACTGCATATTCTCATAGAAATAGGAATAGATTCATCCAAAATTTTTAATGCATGTTCATCTACATATGAGAAGTTGTGGATGTTAGACTTTTTAGTGTTGGTGGCCATTTTGAAAAAAAAAAAAGTATGCATTTTCTAATCCAAACTTGTCTCTTTGGATGAATTTATTCCTATAGCCCTCAGGTACTTTGACCTTAGAGCAGACATTTGTGGCAGAACTTGCAGTAAAAAAAAAAAATCAGAGTTCCTTAAGGCTTCTATATTTTACACCTTTTCCTAGGTTCTATTTAAAATTGTATAATAATATATGTCTTATAATCCAAAAATCATCAAGCTTTCTCAACAACACCTGGCCCTTCTTATAAATAAAAAACAAGTAAAACCTCGCTTTTTACATATGAGAAATTTACATGTTCATACTTAACAGCTGATTATTAATCAGTTTGAGCTCTACAACATTAAGGCTTTGAAGTTTTAAGTTGGTTTATCCTAAAACAAAACTCACACACTCCCGTGACTGAGACTGATGAGATGATGAGAAATGAAGTGTGACAGGATTCATTGTATTTTCAATGAGTTTCTCTGATAAACCCTATTTTCACATGGAGCAGCTTCCCACCATCAGCGCGTTAACACCCACAGACACTGAACGCATCTTTGTTCCCTCAGTCACACTCGTGTAACATGTGACACGACCAGTCGGGACCTGTTGAACCCTGGGAGTGAAACCGCATCAGAGGACACGCTCAGGAGCTACTGTCAAACGCAGGAATAACATCATCTTTTATCTTCTCAGATACCATCTGCGGTTTCTTTTATGAGAGATAAATAGCATTTAAAAGCCGAGAAGTTTTTCAAGACGGTACCTTGAGACACTTGGGGTCAGGAGCTCATCCCATGTTAAAGCTCCGCGCATCAGCAGACGTACGACGCCTCTTTGCTCGTCACTCCTCCTCTCTGCCGTCACGCCGGCGTCCTCAGGGAGCACGGGGAGATCTCAGGCCCATTTCTGAACCCTTCAAGCCATTAAAAAGACAAATTACTAATACAGATTACAAATGAAAAAGCATAGGGCTTTAAGTTGGCACGTTTTCCTGTTTCTCTGCAGCAGCAGGATGTGAGCGGCATTGAATCATTGTTTCACGTCGTGGAGACTTTATAAGAAGCAGGGAGGGCCTGAAACACGCCATGCTGCCCTGCCAGTGTTCTCACACAAAGATTACTCGCTGCCAGAGCGTGTTTATCGCTTATCTTTATTTGGCTTTTAATGTTTTCTTTGAACTGGGTTTACTTTTGAAACGCACACACACACAGCCGAGCCGAGGCCTGAGCTCAGCCGGTCCTCAGAGGGATTTGGGATCCTCCGCTCCCGCTGGCCTCCACACACAGCTCTGACAGTGTTCTGAGGTTTCCCAGAGTCTGTCTGAATGTTAGCATTCTGCTCTAATGGACTCCTGGCTCTCTCTGCGTGGACGGTCCCGCTCGCTGCCCCTGGCCTCAACACCGGCAAATATTATTAGTTATCACTGTCTAAACCGGCGCTGGCATATTTTGATATTTTGCTAAGATATGAGTGAGGGGACTTAGAAAAAGAGCAGGACCCGTGTCTGACGGGCTGTGATCTAATCTCACATTAAACAGCGGTGCAGGCTGGGTAATAAATCACGAGGGGAGCTGTTTGAAAAGAAGCACGGGGCCGGGGAGAAGATGTGCTTATCTGGAGAAATCCGACCAAACGAACATGAACTGAAAAATAAAATAATAAAATCTAAATCAGCTGCAAACGTTGTTTAAAAGACAACCGCTCTCTGGTGTAACCTTCATTACAGTCCTCCCCGAAAACACGTTTTATCATCTTAATAACTTCCCACTAATGATATAACGATAAATGCGATAAATGATTATAGAAAAGGACCAATTACTTCTGATTGGGGGCTCTCTGCACATGCAGGAAAACTTCTGTGCTGCGCTGGATGTTGATGTCGCCTTTCACACAAATTCCCACTAAGCCTGTTTAGATTTCTGTTCCTGCAGTTTCATAACAGTTTGTTCACAGGAGGTCTCACAGAGAGTGAATGACTACATACTGTAGATTCCTTTGTCGGCAGATGACCTTTTGACTAACAAAACCAATATTTATTTGTTCAGGCATCAGCCACATGATATAATACAGCTGATTTGCTGGGTTAAAGGCTCACGCTGACTGTTTATTGTTTCTACTGAATGCCTGTTTAACAAAAAGAGGCCTGTTTGTGAATCTGATTGTCCGCCGCAGCCAGAGAAACCGAAGTTGTGTCGCACCGCTTTATCAGCGACATGGTGCAGAGACGAACACTGTACATAACCATCCATGGAAAAAAGGAGGTGCTATCCGCTTAAAAAATTGACAGCACTGGGAGAAAATAGATGTAATTACGCCCCAAAGTATCTGCCTCCTCTTCAAGGGAACCAACACTGACGTCAGAAGGAGATCACAGGTTACAACCCTGGTTCTCTGGTTTCATATTCAGGGAAAATAATCAGACAAAAAATAATGATAGGACTGTTTCGGCCCAAAGACGAAGCACAGAAAAAGATAAACTAGCCGCCATTTTCCCGGGGCTACAACACCAAAGAAAGAATATTTCCAATGAAACTTATTCAAACGTAGCACAGCTATGGATCCATAAATTATTAAAGGTGAATATTTACATTTTAAATATTGCACTAAAATGACTGTATATCAGCATTGAGAGAGAATTTAAATGGGCAGAGATGTTAGGCAGGGAATTGATCTTTTTATTTATTTATTTTTAAATCAATTTAATCGGATGCTACACTTTATAAGTAGAAAAACATATTTTAGAGAAAAGGTAAAACATGCAAATTGACCCTAAATTCAAGTTGCATGAAGGATTAAAAAAATACACATTTCTACACATTAGGTGAAGAACAGAATCAAAAATCCTGATTTTAAAATTCACACCAATCCCCCGTGAAAGAAAAGTTATACATGTCTTACCTTCGAGTTTGGAAAAATGTTGCTATCCAACTTGGTCTCATGCAGCATATGCTGTTCTCTCACCATTCAGCGAGGAGCGGTGTGCGTGTGTGTGCGTGTGTTATGAAAGTGCATGTGTGCATGTGTGTTTTCTCCTTGGAAGGTGTTTCCCCATTCTCGTGACCCTACATCACTCTGACAGAGGAAAGCTGATTGCAGGAGAGGAGGAAGGAGAAGAAGAAAGGGCCGAGGCAGAGGCTTGTGTTACAGCACTCCCAGTGTGATTAATGCCATCACTGCAGAGGAAGAGCAGAGGGCCCGGAGTTCCCCCCAGCTGGATGTGGGGGGGCTTAGCTCTTTAAATCCCCCCCCTTCCAACCTCTGTCTTTTTTTGGGAAGCAAAAAGAGTCACGTGTTCCTTTAAAGTCAGTTACGGTCCCCCACTTTTTTTTTTTTTTTTTAAACTCTTGATGAGGAATCGTGTCATGAAATAAAACAGACTCTAAATGTTGGAAAGCCCAAGTCTTCCATTGATTCTTTATTGCTGCTTTGATCCAAGTCTGCTCCTTTTAACTCTGTTGTGTTTGTGACCAAGAGGCAAAGGGAGAGGACACCGGTAATTGCGGAAATAGTTACACGATTTAACCAAGATATGACACTTTAAACACTTTGAGCCTCTGCATTGGAGCATTGCGCTCATTTAGACATAATAGTACAACACCGAGATATAACATTTTGACATGTAGTACACAGACCGACTTCTCAGACTCATAGGCGTTCATAGTAAATTAGTCCAAACAGGAAACATTGGTTGAAATAAGAGCAAGCCATTTTATTCTAGGCGCAAACACAACATAACATTCGCACAAAAGTGTCAAAAAAAAAAAAAAGGGACAAAAGATACACAGCGAGATTTCCTGCTCGGAGTCCAACAATCTCACCTCACTGCCAAAAGACTACAGATCCCAGAGATATGAAGGCAGTTGAAAGGAAGGAGAAGTGTGTGTGTGTGTGTGTGTGTCCATCAACATGGCAAATGAATGGCATGGCAATGAGTCACGGTTCACTCTGTCCTCACCGAGTCAGTAAGCCACGGTCAGTAGAGAACAAGTCCACCTCTAAAAAACAAAACAAAACATATCACTCCACACTTTTAACATAAAGTCCTTAATTTCATCCTAAAAAAAAACAAAAGTAAATGATCCTCAGCTAACAAGGTTTTAACAAACTGGCCAAACCTTTTAAGCACGCACAGTGGTGATATCCTCTGTCACAGGGCAAAATACAAAATGTACATCAAATCAAAACTCATCTACAAAATCTACAATGTGCATTATTCTGGGAAACTGCCGTCTGTGGCACAGTGACAAATGTGCAAGACATAAGAATCCATCAAAAATAGATACATCAATCAAATAAATTAAGATATAGGAAAGCAGCTGAGTTTCTCGGTGTCCTCTGCTAATCAAGTAAAGCTTCACATAGTTAGTTTTTTGGTAAATTAACTACTGAGTGAGTGCTTGTTAAGTAAGGCAGAAAAGCAAAGCAGCGGAGGGAGGAGAGACGGAGCACATCGTGCATCACCATACATGGAGCGGAAACCAACGCAGGTTAGATTGAGTCATAGACATGTGCTCGCCCCTCTTCATCTCTCCCACGCACACGGACGCGCACGCAAGCGCGCACGCACGCACACGCACGCACGCACACGCACGCCAAGTTGAGCGAACATCTCACACCCTCACACTATTTTTTTTGTAAATAAATGCATTCAACTAAAACACATTCAAGTGTCCATAAATAAGCCACCTCAAGAATTAAACAAAAAAAAATCAACACATTTTTATAATAGGCCTCTTTTGGCTTCACCTTTTTGGAAAACAACTCAAGACTCGTGTTGACAAAAACTGTTTAGAAAAGCTTCAACTAGGCACTGATTCATTCAGAGAAGGCCGAGACTAGGCCCATAAGGTAATTCGGAGTTACTCAAACCTAAACAGTCCCTTTGGAAGAGTGCTTGTTAACTTCTAGAAACATCAACATCCCTAAATCACCACCTCTGTCCCTAAATACAGAGGTGGGTGTAAAATAATTGGGTAAATTAGTGACTATTAAAACATTTTGGATCCACAGTGGAGGTGTGTATTCAGCCAGTGCAGGCCCAGTTACCTGCACACACACACACACTCTCACACACACTCTCGTTCAGACTGTGTGATTGCAGCTCTAATAGAAGCTGCTCCTGTTGGTTTGAAGGTACAAGGTGCTTCAGGTTGCTGGTGAGTGATCATTGCTGAGCTTCCCTGTCAGGTCTCAGTGATCGATTCTTTCCATCACATCTGTAGACAGAAGGTATGCAAAAAGAAATAAATGTTACAGTTCAATATAATTTCACTGGCATTCTGCAATATTTTTTTCATTATATGTTGAAGGTCCTGCAGACTGTAGCTTTAAAATGTTTAACTATGAAAATCACATGTTCTTGTAAGGCAGTGAACTGTCACACTGCAGAATTTGACCACAGAGAAACTTGAAAAAATTAAGTGTCAAAATAAGAAAAAGAAAAATATGAGGAATAAAGTCAGAAGTAATAAATCTTAATCTTAAGTAATGCTAATTTTTCACATTCAGATTTCAAATTTAACATTGTTAAATTTATTTCTAGGTGTCTTAGGGTTTTTGTCATTACAAAAATATTTTTTTTAAATCTTTAGTAAATTTACTTAGTTTGGACATAACATCTCTGAATTTCCTCATTACTTGTTTATCTATGGGAAGTACCTGCAGCTGGATTTCAATCCGTCTCCTCCTGTGGTCTTGGGTCTTTCTGAGCGGCAGGTACCACAGCCGTCCCCAACAACCCCCTCCTCACTATGTAGGGACATGAGGGGCCTGTGGGGATGTCTGCAAAACCTGCAGGATAAATAACACATTTAAAAAGGGGTAGAGGAAAAGCAGATAAAGAATGGTCTTGAAAATTAAAAGTCACATTTTTCATTATGAGCATCTCAAGACTTCACTGGAGAAGTCTTTTAGGACTTGAAAGTCTAGCGAAGCCCTTATAATTGGCAGGTAGTCAGACAGTAAATCAGCCATTTCTGCATCGTTAAGGAAAAAATAATCAAGTCCTACTTTAATGGAGTAACACGGTTGACTACATATTGATGCATAAGTTATTTAGGTTGAGTGGAAAGTATCGGAGTAAAATAATGTGTTGAAGTTCCTTGCTAAAAAAAAAAAAGGAAATCTGAATCTACAGTTCAGTTAGGGCCGTTACTATGGCAACTCTGGTGCAGTTGAATGGGAGCCACCAATAGTCACTAAACTGTCATTGTGCAAATTTGCAAAAAAAGGGGCCCAGTAGTTTTTTCATAACAATTCTGAATACTTCCTTGTAAAAGAGAACAATAATAATCTACCTCTATTAGTCAGTTCAAGCCTCAGTTACAGTTATGAATTATATATGCATGTGATTCTTGTCTTAACGAGACAGAGGACACAGGATTTCCCTTTGAACACAAACTCATTCAGCATTAATCCCCCTCATCATCACTTATGACCCACTAGAGGTGGGTGGGGTGTGTTTATGTGCAGAGGGCAGGTCTGCCTGTATTTTCTATGACCGCGACATCCTGAAAAACAGCAAAACAATGAAAGTACAGGCAGAGGGCAGCACAGAAACACACAGACACACACTTTTAGGTCATGAGTGACGATTAAGAGGGATTATTGCTGTATGAGTTTATACATTGTTTTTGGGGGAAATCCTACCTACTCTACCTTTAAGATGAACTTGAAATTTTATTTATTTAGTGTAAAAATCAATTCCTATCTTACAAATAATAAATGTACCTTTCATGACAACTTCTGGGAGGCCGTACGGCTCATACTCTGTGTCGTCGAAAGCGGCTGACAGCTGCGTTCTGTTCCGGCGTATTCTTTCTGCGAGACGCACCGGGTCAGACGGGATGGGGAAGGAACTAGAGAACAACAATTTATCTGCCGACTCCGTCGCGCCAGATAGGGGCACAGGAGACACGGGGGGTGAATCCACCAGCTCGTCGTCCTCCTCCTCCTCCGTCTGTGTGTATGCACAGTGGAGTTCAGAAGCTGCCGGGTACAAACGCGCCTCTGTTTGACTGCTGACACTTCTCGTTTCTGTCCTGAAGTCTCTCTCTGAGGAATCATTGGTTGTGTTTATTTCATTGATTGCTCTGGGAGCGTTTGGTTTGGCCTCAGGAGCTTCTGCTTTTGGTCTGAATGGGCCCTTTGAGACTTTGTGGGGATCTTTGGTGGTATATTGTTCGCCCGTTTTTTCAGATAATGACGACTGCAGGTGTTCGGTGTCTCTCTTGTCTTTATGGTGTGTTGGACAGGTGTCCAGCTGCTGTAAGAAGCTGATCCCCTGGTTTTCTTTTTCAGATTCCTAAATCAAGAGAGAAATACGGCAATTAATGGCCTAATCTAGAATCCAAACTAAAGCATTTAGTTTTCCATCAACAGACTCAATGAGCACTTTGTATTGGTGTTTTGAGTTTTTATCCAAAGGAAAATTAAATAAAGTAAAACTGTTTTCTGGGAAATAGCTATATTTAAACTCAAATGTATATATAATTATATAGCATGGATGTGTCAGTCTACTTAGACTTTAAATAGTATCCTTCCAACAACAAATGTAATATTTTTGCATGTTTTTCTTACTATGCCGTGACAAAAATGACTCCAAATTACACAAACAATTATTTGGAATTATTTAATTTGAAGTGTACCAATTTAACACTGTCTCTATCTTCCCTATAATTAGTACAAAATTACATAGCTCTTGCACACAGAAATGTCCTGGTAAATTCTTAGGAAATTACAGACCTGTAAAATAAAGCATCATCGGAAACACAAATTTAGTCGTCACTCCTAAAATATTTTAGAGAGCCTTGAAGAGCCTACAACATTGCATACAACACATTTAGTGGTTTGGTATGTAAGTAAGTGATTATTAAAAGAGCGCACCATGTCAATTCCTGCAGTGTCCTGTACAGCTGAAGCCTTCTTCGAAGAATAGACACACTTCGGTTCAGAGAGGTTGCTTTGTTGTAGCCTTGTGGTAAAACAGAAAGAATAAAAAAGTTAATTTAAAGCAGACACAAGAGAAGACAACAGAAGCTTTTCTATAGTCAAAGTTGTTTGAAAATCAAAGCACCAAATTTGGAAGATGTGTTGATGGTTATATTAAGAACAAAAAACTGTATATTGGGTCTTCACAAACTCACACCCTGCTGGCTGCAGCAGCTATTTTAAAAGATATATATGGTCTAGCTTCCTTATTCAATTGGATACATATGCAACAATGAGCACAATCCAGATCCTAGTTAGCCTGGAGAATAGAGCAGAAGTTGTTTTTCCATAGACTGTTGAGAAGAAGTCAAGAAGAGTTCAAAGCATTTGCATAGAAATGTCTTGTGGAGAAAATAAGCCCATTAGCGACACAGCCCAAAGCAACCGGTTGAAACTGTTCGTTGGCTCATCAACAAAGATGGAAAGTAAGGAGAAGCAGCAGCTGACATCAATAAAAACTGAAAAGACCAGGAGTGACCCATAATAGACTTGAAGCCCCAGAGGCTGCCTTGTGTAGTTCTTGGTGAAGTTTCCATCATCTAGATGGTGGAGCCAGGAGATGCCATGATGAACAGGTATTTGTATAATATGTATGCTGTGTCACATGTGACAGGATGACGTCCTGAAAGACCAGTAAGAGTCCTGTTCTGTGAGGAAGACAAGGAAGTTATCCTCACTGATAGAAAGGTGGGGGTAGGGAACCCTCGACATTCTGCTCCTTTCCAGACATGAAAGGCCACCAGTTGTATGTTACTGCATCAGGCCCTACACAGCGTGGCCACCACCGAACACCCGTTCACACTGTTGACACTGATGCTGTGGTCTTGGCTGCGTTCGCCATAAGTCAACTACCAGTTGGATGTGAACTGCGGCGAGCCTTTTTGGAACTGGCGAGAGCCTTCACTACCTGGCAGCCCACCAGAGAGCCGCGTGCCTCAGATCAGAGATGTCATGTTGTGCCGTTCCAACGGTCCATGCTTTGACAGGCGCTCCTTCCTGCGTCCTTGGATGGACGTGGAAGGAAGGAAACATGGTAGACGCAGCCGTACTGACAGATGCTCTACTGATACTGGCAAATGGAATCAAATGAGACCACAGATGAAGCGAAGGCCAGATCAGGTCTGTTAAACACCTACACCAAGGTGCATTACGCAATAAGGAAGCAAAGCAAAGTCCTCCTATCTGAGCTGCTCTGGTGGAGCAGTTTATGGGAGCAGACCACCAGGGTGGACACATCTGGGCCTTCACCAATCGACGGGGTGGGTGAAAACAGAATGAATGAAGGAGCCGCACTAGACGACGTTGCCACAAGCCTCAAAATCCTGCCACAAGCCGATCTATTGTGGCTGCAAGAGTAGTTTAAGAAAGCGCTAGAAGGCTTTCTGGAACAAGCCGCGGCCTCTCTGAGGGAGAACGTGCCAGCTAAATAAGAGCTTTCATTTACTCAAAATTTAAAGGGCCAAGTTCCATGATGAACAATTAATATGATTAAGATGTGTTTAAAGAATACTGAATGTAGCATAGACTAATTACTCTTCCTTCTTTTTTAATAACTTAAGTAGCATAGATTAATAGCTTCAGTACCTTCACTTAACATTGTTACAGCACCTATTTTAATACATAACTGTGATCACTAAAGCTACAGTTTAGTCTATGTAAAGACAGTCTCACCACTTTACTACATATTCCTTAATTTGTTTTACCCCTATATTATAATTTACATGTTTGCATGAAAATATTATTTGTGGTGTTGTAAACCATATAAAAACAGCAGTTTTGGGGTAGCTGTTGTTAGAACGTTTACGTTTTATACATCAAATTTGCTAATTTTATCGTAAAATGAATAGTTGGTTAGTTATCCAGAACCACTGCAGTTGAATATACATAATTACATACACTGTGGGAAGGTTTAGGCACTTTAGATGTTTAGGTTCTAATCCATTAAGCAACACCACCGAGAAGGCCTCTAATCACTCCCAAATGCCGTCTGTAGCATGACAACGACCCCAAACAACCAGTCATAAAGATCTATCTCCATCAACAACAAGGAGTCCTGCAACAGATGGTGTGGTCCCCACAGAGCTCTGATCTCAGCATCATAGAGCCAGTCTGAGATCACATGAAACTGGAGCAAATGAAAAAATATGGAACATTTCTTTCTGTTTACTGCACTTTGCATAAAGTTAACTGATAAATATAATCTATTGATGCAATTATATTTGAAAACATCCTCACTTTGAATGAACTACATTTGTATATTAAATTATATTATTAATATACTACTGGAATCTGACTGCTCTTTTATAATGATATTAGTTTACTGTTGTTACTATTATTATACTATATAGTATACCATTATATTAAACTATTTACCAAATGATTTTATACTACAACAGAATTATTACCATCATCTTGCCGCTGCACCTTATGTGCCTACTTATCTTGTGCATAAGATTATTATTCCTACTTTATTTCTATTAAATTTTATTTACCTTATTGTTTATTGCCATTGTGTTTTTACTTCAACCGAATTTCCCTTTGGGTATGAATAAAGTCACCTATCAATCAATCTATCTAGTACTTCTAGACTTTTGACAAACACCTAACATGTCGAATTTCACCCATTCATACACATTGCTATATTTCGGAATATTTCCATCCCTGTGTGTTACCTGGAGAACAGCATGCGACCCTGAAGTTTGTTGGTGGAGCGCGACAGTAATAACTCATCCTCTCTGATAACTGTCATGTTACCAGGGCCCTGGGGGACACCTAGAGGTGCTGGCTCCTGATTTAAGATGTGGGTCACATCATTAGTGTGGTGCGGGCTTGAGATCTGGTCCCAGGTCTCAAATTGGTCATCTGCGTTGGGAAGAATGTGTTCAAACGTTGGGGCGGGTTGAGAGGCCAATCTCCAGACAGCCAGTTCTTCATTCTGCTGCTGGTTCTCCTTGAAAAGAGCCTGAAGCTGCTTCTGCAGCACCACCACCTGGACAAGAGAGGAACGACAGGACAGACTGAAATAAACAGTTCCTGCTAAAACTCACTTAAGAAAAATACATATCCCTACTGTGAAATGCTTATATCCAAACACAAATAGTGGGTGAAAAAATAGGTTGATGATTTGATTTAATGAAATAGTATATGAAAACAATATTTCCATGGATTACATTAAACTATCACTACCTGTTGCTGCAGATGGTTGATCTGTAGTTGAGGGGCTGCTTCAGCCTCTTCATCAGCTCCAGCTGTGATTTTATCTTCCCTTTCTAAACCTTCATTTTCACTCCTATTATTAAGTGACAGAGACTGTGTTTCAGTGGTGATGTCACTTGGCACATTAGGTGTTTTCTGTTCCTTTGAGCAGGTCAGAGGTACATTTCCTGTATGGAGGCCTTGCTCCAGCGGCTCTTCTTGGTTTTTACTGCCAGTCTGTAGTGCTAAGTTGTTTGTGTCAGAAACAATCAAAGCCTCAATTCTTTGTTTCAGCAGCTGATTTTCCTGTTGGAGCACAAGTAGTTCTGCAGCTATCCCTGCTGTCCCTCCATCTTGACCACATTCAGGCTTTGAGTCCACAGTGCCTTGATGCTGTGCATGATCTACTCCACCAGGTGTTGCTTTTTCAGTATCAGAGGTCACAACCACTGGTTGACATGCACCTTTTTGTGCATTAGAGTCAGTAACAGTCAGTGAGCTTGTAGTGAAGAAGGAGGTGGCAAACGACTTTTCCTGATGTGGCCGACACTCTGAATCTACTGAATCATCTTGGCTTTCTCTCTCTTCATGTGGCTCTCTATCCTCCAGTTCTTTAACACCGATCTCCTCTGTCTCTTTTTTAGCCTTCAGTGCGTCAAGCTGTTGCTTGCACTGCTGCAGTTCCTCCCCCTGGCTAAAGAGGGTGCTTTCCTTCTCGTGTAGCTCCGCTAGAAGTCCAGAGATGTGCAGGCTCTGGTTCTCAAAGGCCATTGTTAGCTGTTTGGTCTGACTTGTCACCTAAGAGTAAAATGAAAATTGGAAAAAAAGGGGTTACAAGTGACTCAAACAGCCTATTTACTGTGTTTTTAGAAGACCCACATAAAACATATAATATGGAAGAATGTAACCTTTATACCTTTGTATTTTACCTGAATATTCTTCTTCCACGTGGCAATATGATTCTTAAATCTCTACCTAAATATTAGGTTTAAAAAATACCACCTCAATGCCTGAATGTAATCACAGGTATGCCTCTACACTCTACAATTCAAAGTTTCCTTGGGGCTGGACAAGGTTTATGAGCTATCCACCTTTAATTACCTGATTCTGCAGGGCTTTCAGTTTAAGCTCGCACTGATTAGCACGATCCGTCTCCCTTCTAGTTTCATTCCGCAGTCGCTCCACTTCTTTTGTCAAGTCAACTGGGGCAGAGTCACCCGAGTCACCCTCCTGGAGGTCAGAAAGTGTCCGTCTCTGATCTGAGAGTGAAGACCCGCCCAGATAGTTCTGTGGAGCTGGATCTTCCAGATCCGAGAGTCCTGGCCTTTTTTGTCCTTCATCTAACAGATGTGAGGGTTCATGATCTATTAGTGTTTGATCTATTGATGTTTGTTCAATAAGCTCTGTTGTTGCCTGAGATACAAGTGTGTTGCGTCGGTTGGTGGACTGACAGAAGAGGAGGTGCTGCTCAGGTGAAGAGAGGCGCTTGTTGTCCCAGCCAATGATATTTGAGTTGAGCTCATCATCGCGAAGAGTCAGATATGGAAACGGGCTGTTGGCTACTGAGAGTTTCTCCTCTTCCAGCGAGTCTTCTTTTCTGCTGCGCCTCAGTTCTTCTAGTTCAGCCTCAAGTTCTACTAGTTTCACATGCAGCTCATCCTTTATGAGTCTTTCTGTGTTTGTTATTTGATGCCGCTCCTCTTCCTCTCTCTGTCTTTCTTCTCGTTCTAAAGCCAGCTGGGCCTTCACCTCTGCCAGCTGCTTCTTCAGCTGCATATTAAGTTCTATCATTTCGCTTTCCCTGTCTTCTTGTGATTTCTTTGTTCCCTCTTCTTTCTCCTTTCTCTTGTTATTATCGCTTTCCGCCCTCTCGCTCTTCGTCTCTGTCTCTAAAGCTGCCAGGGCCTTCCTCAACCTCTCTGCCTCAGCCCTCTCCCTTTCCAGCTGTGCCCTCCATTCCTTGTCCTGCTCTTCTTTCTCCACAGCCTGGCTGGAGTGTCTTCGGCTGAGCTGTTTTAGTCTGGTTCTGGCTTCAGCCTCGGCCCGTCTCTGGACTTCGAGGTCCTCTAGTCGCTTCTGGAGTTCTTCGCGCACATCACGCAGCTCTGAACGTAATGCAGCATTCTCCCTCTGGAGGTCTTCCAGGGGCCCAGACATTAGAGACTGTGTTTTATCAGAAGAACTACAGTTATCAGTATCCATGGGGGTCATGGTGGGCGTAAGAGAAGCAGAAGACCTGCAGAGTACTGGGTCAAATATGGAGGGCTCATTTGTCTCAGAGCTGTCACGCTCCATTGTCTCATTTTTAATTTTGTTCTCCTTGTCATTAGTTCCTCTTCTGTGCTGCTCTCTTTGCAAACACTCAGAGGTTGGTGAGATAACGGCAGATATGTGTTCAGTGTCCATGCCTTCTCCCGGCTCTCTGTCAGTGGGGTAACATGCAGTGGTCTCTGCATTTCCTTCATACTCCTCCTTGTCCCTCCTCTGCTCAGCTCGGCTGGTGGTGGGCCTCTTTGAAGATGGTCGAGACTGACGAGGGGAGGAAGGTTGAGAGGAGAAGCTCTGTCCAACAGAGCAAAACTGGACTGGTTGAAGAGGTACTAGGGCAGCTTTTTGCTCTGGAATTACAAAATAAAGACAATAAAAATATTAATTATAAAAGATTATGTTTCCAATCACAGACTAGGTTCAAGGTTCAAGGTTTTTATTGTCGTTACAGCCATATACACAGTATATAGTGAGACGAGACAGCGTTCAACCGAGAGCAATTGGTGATAAAAAGAAAAGAAAAAGTGCCTAAATACACTGTACGGATTAAAACACACACGTGTCTATACACAAACATACCTGCATACACACTTTATTTTACATACATACACGCACACACACACACACACACACACACACACTCACGCCCTCATCCTCACCCATACATTATACATACATTATACATACATCCTCACCCACACACTCAATCATATTATACATGAGTTAAAACACAATTGTAAAAAAACAAAAAACATATGATAACAAATAATTGTAGCTCATATTTGCCTTTTTTTAAAGTTCATGAAGATGAGAAAATAGGTGATCTATCATTGACCAGCAGGAGGCAGAAATGGGACACGAGACTTTGTAGATCTGGATTAAAAGGGAATTAGCATGGTATGTGCTGGGCAGCATACAACCATGTCTAGTACTTTATCAATGGGATAATGATTTAATAATGAATCTCAACCAATGTTATTAAACCCAAAATATATTTTCTCACTGTATATTGTTATTATAAAAGGAATAGTCAGTAAGACATAGGTTCAGGGCGCTGTGTCAAATAATGAATCTCCAGCAATTACTTACGTTTAAAATATATCACATTTCTATACATTATTTTACACAAATAGTCTGTGGGACACAGGTTCAAGCTGCTATGTCAGCAGGAATTTGTGAAATTTTAGTGAAGGTTCAGCCAGGAAGACTTTCTTTTACATGTTTAGGCCTGTACATGTAAATCTCATACCGTCCCGCCATTCACATCGTTCTAGTGTGCTCTTTCATAATTTCCTAGCTGTCATTGCCCAGGGTTATAATGTTCATATAAGCTGATCACATCTTTCTAATAGTGCATAAACTATATGTAAGCCTATCATCTGGCTTCTGTCTTTTTAAAAATGTCTCTCTCATGCTTGCCTCTCCACCTCCCCTATTATCATCTATTATAATAAACAATGATCTTTACTTCATTTAATTGTCATGACCATCACCTGACCTCTGATCTTCCTGGAGAGGGAGGAAAGAAAAAAGAAAAAAATCTCTACGGGACGCCCATATTAATAACATGTTTATTAGCTAAGACACCACCCACAGGTCGCTCCTGACAGTACCTTGCAGTTCTTTGAGGAGACGCAGGGCGTCAGCTCGCTCCTCTGTCAGCCTCTTACTCTCCTCCTCCAGAGCTCGCTCTTTCTTCCTGCTCTGCTCCAGACTCAGCGCCACACCCTCCACCTCACGCACCGCTTCCTAATTTGAGGGTGAAAAAGAAAGAAAGTGGAATAAATCCTGTCAAATTGGAGTTGGCTCTAGTTTCCACTGCAAAAACTGAATTTATTTGAGGAATTGACAAATATTTAGATCAGTTGCTTCTTTGGGAGTCATCATAACACTTATCATCAACATACAATCTTCCCTCAGAGTTTTCAGAATGTGAACCGTTTTTTGTCATGAATTACGTCTTACCAGATGTAGCCACTAATAACTATATGAAAACTCCAATTTAATAACTCCACCTTTCTAGTTGTGCAGCAGGATTTCCAGACAACTGTGTAAGAGCTCCATGTAAACACAGTGCCACACCAGTAACAAGCCACAGACACATAAGACACAGGTGGTGTCAGGGCCACTGTTGTAAATTTCCCTGGTTAAGCTTCCGCTGTTATGTAACTTCAATTTTTGAGCTGGAATTTTCCCATATGATTTTTAGCAAAGGCTTTCTGATGTATAGGGAAACTTTGTTTTCAAGTTGCGGTAGGAACAATTCAGCAGCCAGATACTGTAAATCATTTTTTCAGGATTTATTTCTTAGTATGGTTCATAACTTGCTTCCCCTTCCAATGATATAAGTTATGAAACTAATTTCAGATAAATCCATTGACTGGCAGCCGCGGTTCATTTTTAGCTCTGTGAAATCCTCTCTAAAGCTAAACCGTTACTCAACATAATACAGAGAAGCTGCAATATACTTATTAATTATTTACAATTTACTTATCAAAATCTTATAGGCTGACATGTGGTACATTAAGGTGTTATTAAAAATTCATCAGAGTTCATCATATGTCCACAGTTCAGGTTATGAATAATTGACACATATAGACACTCACTCACTAAGCCTGTGTTTTCTATGCGTGTCTTACCGTCAGTTTGGCCTGTGTCTGTGCCTCTTTCTTCTGGCTCTCCTGCAGCTGTCCCTCAGTCCACTTCAGTTTCTCTTTCACAGACTCCAGCTCTTTATTCAATGCCTGCTTCTGTAGAGACAGCTAGCACACAATATTTCCATTCAGTGGCAGCCAAAAAAGAAGACGTATAAAACAAAGAGGATGGGAGGAAAGATATGTGAAAAGGGTGAAAAATAGAAGGTAAAAATAACAAAGAATTTAAAGGCTGTTTTCATATAGGCAGAGGAGCCAGGACCGATGAAGGGGATAGGAAGCAAGAGAGGGGTTGGTGATCAATAGTGATCATAAACAGAGTCTAATATTTTTCGGAAACAAATGAAGATCTAAGAGACTAACAGATGTTCGGCTTCTCACCAGTGCTCATAGAAAATTCAGCAAACAAGCACTTATTAAACAAGTACCATAAAGCTTCTAGAAAAGCATATAAAGTCATCTAAATATCTACTTATAAAACAAATCTGTAAATATCTGTATTTGTTAAGCTTGTGTGTTATTTTATAGATACGGATTGTGAGTAGAATTGTAGAATTGATTGTACATGAATAAGCTGACAAATTGATAAATATACAGAATGAATCTATGATGGGTTAATGTGGGCTTCAGTTAGGCTTAAATTAAAATAGCCTGTAGATACTACCAACAACCTATCATTGCTCAAGAATTGTGCCTCTCACCACCGCTCATGAATTTTGCCGACATGGCAATGGAATAACCTGCTTTTCGTGTTTTCCAGGAGTTATGAAGATCATTACCAGATAATTTAAAGGTAGCAAGTATAAAAGTTGTACTTATGTTGTGACTGAAACAGTGTGCATGAGCAAACTTGAAGAAAGGAAGAAACAAGGAAAATCAACACTGCATACACACATTCCACAAAGAGCTATGCAAATTGGTCACATGGAATGTAACTGTAAACTGTAATGCACAGCATCAGCAATTGAATGTAGTACACACTGTGCCTCTATTGTGTGTACTATACTTCGTGACTTTAACCGATAAGATAAGATAGCATCTGTGAGGTTGACAAAGCGCTTAAAGTTATGTTCAAAAGGGACAATGTGGGTAGACTTACTATAATGCTCATTGTTTACACTATGTTTAAAAGCATCTTTGTAGGCTTATGTATTGTTCTGCTGAGAAAAAACACATATATATAACACAGCATTCTTTCATATGTGTGAGTAATGAGAAAAAAAAAATCACAACACCACATTTTGCTCATGCGAATTGCTTCAAACACACCTTCATCCATTTTCACCCTCATCCCACAGACATGCTTCACGCTTCTGTTACAGTAAACGCTGACTATTTCTCACGCGCAAAGTTACAAGTTATGAGGTTGTTTCACTCTTCCATAGCAAAAGCATTCTGCACTGTCAAAAGCAGTCACACTGTCATTACCTTCGTTGCTCAACCTTTCCACTGTCAAGAAACCGAGAGGAGAGGAGGAAGGACAAGCGAAGAGGAGAGGAGAGCGGGAGGGGGGAAAAAAAGAAAACACACAGTACAAGAGAGTGAAACAGAGAGTGAGAGAACACAACAAGGGCATGGAGCAAGTGTGGGAGAAGAAGTGAGATAAGTTTATCGACCTTTGGTACAAATACAAGTCCCAGGAGAAAGAGGAAGGGAAGACTGAGACAGAAAAAGCAGGGAAGAGAAGCAGGAAATAGCTGAAAAAACTGAAGCCATATGAAACCAAAAGGGGGAAAAATATGTCCATATTCAGAAGTCCTGTTTTAAGAGGATGATTCATAAATGATTTAAGGCTTCATCTTGAAATCATATGAAAATGTACAGTACAATAGAGAACGTCTTGTCTAAACGTGCGCATGCTGTACTGTATGTATGTACACTGTGTGAATGCCTATGTGTCATACCTTGTCAGCCTGGGCCTGCAGAGCATTGTGGAGTGTCCTGGCCTGCTGGAGATCCTGGTTGAGCTTATTCACCTCCTGCTGATGCTGCTTTTCTAGACACTGTCTCTCCTTCTGAAGCTCCAACAAATCCTGCATGCAACAAACACACAACATTTTTCAATTGTAATGAGGAACATGTTTATTTATTTATTTATCTTCCTCTCTTTTCCTATCTGTCATGTCCTATCCATTCATCTTTCCATCCATCCATCCCTCTTACCCTCTGGTTTTGTTTCTCCAGCTCCTTGGTGCGTTGTTGGTGTTGCAGCCGGCTACTCTCAGCATTCTGCCTCTGACACTTCAGCTCCTCTTGCAGCTGTTTTAGCCTGTGTTCTGCTCCCGATGCCTGAAACACACACACACACACAAAAAACAACACAAAAGGATATATTTTAGATCGATAATTAGATGCCTTTTTGGGTTCCTAACCTCATGCACTTAACATTTGCTGGATTATTTTACTGTTTGCTTGCTTCAAACTTATAATGATGATTATACAGTAAGTCTTGATGTATCCAACAACAGGAAAACACTATATTAAGAGCTACAAATAAGATATGATATTTTATTTATTTACCGGTAAGTTTTATACACCCAGCGTGCCCAGCCCACATGAGCTTATAAGACACTGAACAACAAATAGACTTTCTCTAACTCTTAACAAACAATGGAAGCATCAGCAGCTCCTGCCAGTCTCTTCTCATCATTGTTCATTGTTTGCCAAAAGGTTAGATTACACATGATCATCTGGATCTGTTTTACAGCTCTGAACAGAGGAGTTTTTACAGCTAAATATTTTTAGAGCTCTGATGAAAGCAGATGGCAGAGCAAGTGAAATATTCCAAACACGATTGTCCTTCTGAGTGAGGCCAAAGAGGAATGTTTTGACAAGTGAAGCCAACACCCATTTTATTGGAAAATACATAGCACCAGGACAAATCATAGTCACTTGTTTTCAGTAACTGTATCACCACCAGCAGTAAGATTATCATTAGCAGTAGTGTGTTGTTACCCGTTCACTCTCCTGGGCCATACGTGTGTGTGCCAGGCTGAGCTCGTCACGGCTTCTCTGCAGACTAAGGTCCCGGCTGGCGAGCTCCTTCTTGTTCTGTACCATTTCGTTCTGAGTTGATTTCAACTTCTCGGTCTTCACACGCAGCTCGTCCTCCAGAGAAGACACACGGTTCCGCATTTCTGAAAGAGATTCTGTGGATGGAACAGATGTGCAGAAATACATGTTACTACTATCATTTGAGTTTTAAATAAAAAGACGTTCAGAAAAATCATTTATATTTTCAAACTATCAACAGGTGCAAAGAATTCTCTACTGTGACTGTCAATACTGGTTAAAATAGAAAACAGAAAAAAATAAAACGAAAATTGTTAGCAAAGATATTTTAGACCACGTCATCACAACTGCAACACACAGTTGGACTCACAAATGGGGCCAATCCATACAGACTAGGTCATTGATGGCCACAGCTGCCGTCAGTCTGTATGAAACACATTCACACAGCCTGATAAATTCTAAAGCCAATACTGAAATCAATTTTCTGTCTGTCCGACATGTTGTTTGCGTATCGATTCCCACTACAAAATAAAGGAATCTAGTATTAGATTGACAATCTATCGTAAAATATGTCTAGCAAAATACAATAGTAGGTATTTGCCTTTTACCCATGGACATATGTAATCATTTCATTGAGCTACTAATAAAGTAACTACACAATTAAGCAAATCTATATAAAAATATTTTTTACAATGCGCAACTTGGATGAATAAAAATCACCAAAGTGAAGATGAGTATAATACAACACACAAACAGCATCCAGCCAGCCAAGAAGCATACCTAAGAAAAACATTGCCCCACCCCTCCCCCTCTGTGTCCCAGCAGCTAAAAGAAGCATTTATTGTTTCCCATTGAACACGCTGAACTCTCCCCTTCCTCTGAACAAACACACATACTCACAGTGTAGCAAAGAGAAAGGAGCGTGTTTTATCACATTATGTGTTCCAGGAACCGCTCTAGATCATGACGCTGCCTGAAATCCGGCAGAGGAGTCTTTGGGTGAGCCAGCGATTTCTACACAACCTCTTATGTAACAAGCGTTGTTTGAGGCTATGCAGAGCCCATGAGATGTAGAATGAGTACATTGCTTTAATGAAGAGGTTGTCACTTTAGAGTTTAAATACTATTTCTTAAACAGATAAAATGTCATAATTCGAAGTCATTAATCACAAATAATCTGTAGTTACACTTCTAATGCTATGTAGTTTTCAATATATCAAAATCCAACACAAAATCTAGCCACAGTATTGCACTAGGTGATATGTTCCTTCACTCTAATATAATACTATATTAGACAAGCACTCTGAGAGAGAAGACATACACCAAGCATATTGTGACTTCCACCCAACATTGTTATCCTATACTATGCAGATGCAAGATATCACCAGCAGGTGGCCCCACACAATAGCACCTGTTTGAAGGTCCATTTACCACAATGATACCAAACAACTAAAAAAAAAAAAAAATCAAGTGATTTCTTTAAGATCATTACCAAAACGTAATCATCTGTTCATGGTACCATTACTAACTTTAACTGAAAATTTGATGAAAATCCAGCCCGAAGCATTATTTTGCTAACAGACAAATACCAGCTAAAACACAACCTCCTTGACTGAGGTAATATACTAGAGATCCGTACAAAAACAGTGGCCTGCTGTTTAGGGAAATAATAAGGCTTTAAAATGACTTTAATTATTTAGAAAATTGGTGAAACATTTCTGTTTTGGGTCTTTTCTTGGGGTGGACTGACAAGAAAAATAGAATAATGCTAGCCATATGATCTAAGAGTTTTCAAAAGTCATACTCTGGATAATAATAATCTATGCTGAGTTCTTCTGAGCAGTTTTCCATCCATTGAGGAAAATTTAAGACAGGCCACATTCAGGCTCTTGCTGATGTGGCCTCAGTCTTTTAAACAGGCTCTGTATTGACATTAGGTTGGTCAACAACGTTGACTGTTGTAAACAGCATCTGTATCCGTACTCGCAGCGTTTTTATTGAAGTCTGTAAAACCCTGTATTAGAAGGGATGCATTTCCAGGATTAAAAGCTAAATTCTGAGAGACGTTTTCTAAGTCTTTGTCATTGTTTGTTCCAATTATCTCATCTCATTTTTGCATGGTTTGCATCAACCCCAAGAAGAACAGCTGACGTGTACTGCTTCAGCTAATGGGGATCCTGATAAACAAAAAGACAAAAATATAGGGAGAAACTGAGATTTCCTCTTTTTACTTCTTGGTACATTTAATGAGCTATTTTAACAGTCTTGCTTCAGGAAACCGTGTGAGCTGAGCTGTGTGTGTGTGTTTATATATCCAAACTGGGCAACGCTCAGTTGTTGCCATGGCTCCAAGATGACCATCTGACATCCCAACTCACTGTCTGCCTGCATCCCAAGGTCCTTCTCCTTCCCACAAACCATCTGTCCAGACTGGGCATGACTGATGTTAGCGCCGGGTGTCTGGGGAGAAGATGGGGATTGTCTCCTGGCTGCCGGCCTTGAGTCATCCCGTTCCCATGGAAACGCAGCCAAGGGAGTAGAGAAGGAGTCCGATTGGTCGAACGGGTGGCGGTTGGGTGTGCTCTTGGGTTGCTGGCGTGGCAACGAGTGCATGTCTGAGAACTGGAGCTGCTGCTGAAGTGAAGAGGGATTAGACGAAAAGAGAAAAAAGGGAGGGTGTAAATCTGAACAGGATGTCAAGCTTGAAAAACATTTTTTTTTGTTTTTTTCCCCCCCACACTGACAACAGAACTTCAAGGCTAAAGCTCTTTCTTACTTTAAAACAACGTTACTGAAGAATCATTCAGTCCTGTTGTATTCCTTAAAAAAATCCTGTGCAATTAATACATTTGTCATGGTAACAAAAACATGTTAAGGGAGCTCTAAGAATTAAGGTGCACATTACTTAAAGGAAAAAATGAACACAAAATGTTCTTTTGTTTTATATTTATTGCAAAACACAAGCAAGTATGTTTTGCTGACAGACAAGGCACTATGGCAATAGGGTATTAGTTCCTTATTTTGTTTTATTAAGACAGAAGAAGAAATAAAGTGAAGAAGATATAAGAAAGAAAGAAGAATTGAGCCAAATCCTACATCTAGAGAAAAACAGCTTTCAGAAACATAACAGACAACATGCAGGCACTTACTCGGACGTGGTGCGCCCGGCTCTGTCCTTCATCTCTGGACCGGTCTTCTCTTCTGCTCCCTAATGGACAAAAACACAGCATATGGATTGACCCAAGTACAACACCTAATCAGTAAAGCCGAACAGCAACGACAGCAGTAAAGAACCAAAGTGGTTTAATGAAAAGAGGGGAAAGGAAATATAACGGTCTCCAGAGAGAGAAGGGTTGGGAAGAGACACAAGCTCTGCGGGAGTTCATTTAGGGTCATTTGGGGCTCTTCTGTTTTTCCATTCAATTTTAAACATCATACAATAAACATAAAGTTTCAGGACTGTACCATTGTGTTCCCAGGGTGAGGGTGCATTGTAACAAGGTGTTGAGAACAGAGTGGTGTCTGCTGAGCGGCTGCTGTTCTGCAGTTTCTCCAGCTCTGTCTCCAGCCTGCAAGCAGAAAGATGGAGAGCAGTATGAGCAACTAAATACAAAGTAAGGATCAGATGAAACTGATAAACGTTTTGTTTGGCATCATAAACCTGGACAACTGGTTTCACATAAAATATATGAAGCAAACCAAGGAAAGCAGCTAGTGAGTCATTTTTAATAATGGTATATAAGATGACTATGTAAACACATCCAATCCAAACAGTAGCACATTGGGGCAATAAACAAGTGGACATTAAACCACTGCAATTTGTGAGCTGTTTATCTGTTCAATTCATTTTTAATGAAGGCCATAAATCTCATTCTGGTCCTGAGGTCTTAAATTAAAAGTATATTTTGGCATTTGACAGAGAAACACACTTATTCACCTTCTGGCAGAGTTAGAAGAAAATACAATAATCAGTCATATGTGTGCCTGAAATGAGATTTTGACCTATTAGAGAGTTTAAGCTTTCTAGATCTACTAAAATTGATTTGCTGCAGATGTTCTCCCAGCATTCTGAAAATGATATGTTAAAAACATGCCAAATCAAGTACCCATATTTTATGAATAAGTTACAGAGCTGAGAATATAAAACGTATTAAAGAAACAGAAACCTACAAGATAGATAAAAACAGAGCATTTGATAGAAAAGCAAACTGTCCCGGCTGTTTTTCCCTTGTGCTGACCTTTTGACTTCCTGTGTGAGTTTGTTGTTGACAGAGCGCGAAGCATCCAGCTGGCCCTCCAAAGAACATACTTGGGCCTGCTTGGTGTGGAGCTCCTGGGACACACAGAATGGAGCTCCCCACGCACCTCCTCATACTAGGCAGAAACAGAAGAGTGATTTTGATCATAAAAGAGTCTTTAACCATGTTGTAATGGCTCTGTGAGGCTGAACTTTGGCACAGCTTTAGGTTAAAGACTGACAAGCCTAATAATGTCTTGTAGATGACAGAGAATGATGGAAGGAAAGTTAATGGCTCCTCATAGATAACAGGATTCCCCCTCTATTCAAAATGCATTTATGTATTTCATGGAAATTCACCTACAATAGAAATAGTTCAAAATTAAAATACAAAATTAAATGAAAAAAGCAAGCCTCTTTCGCTAAAAATGATAATGTTGTAGGTTACAGCATTACTAACATAGCTGCTTGTACCTTCACAGATTGTTTCTCGAGGCTTGTATTGATGTTGTCCAGCTGCAGCTGTTTCTGTTTGTTCTCTCTGGACAGACGCTCATGGTGGACCTGCAGCTCTTTCACCTTTTGCAGGACCCGTCCAGACAGCCCCACCGTCCAGTCCTCCTCAGCCCAGCTCATCTCTTCTTGTCTGGGCCTGACAGAGTGGGGATCACAAAGTTTAGTCTCTTTTGGAAGTTATATTTTCCTGCACAGAGGACAGAGGACTAAGACAAGTTAAGGGCTGACCTCTCCTATTCCTGCCTGACAGATGAAGAATCAGACAATTCCTGGAGCCATGGGAGTCAGCAGCAGGAACGAAGGAACCAGCAACAAACACAGTCTGAAACGAAGAGAATACACAGGGTTGTACATAAGGTGATCGTGTTACATGTGTGTTGTGACAGAGAATCCAATCCATAACACATCTATCTTTGTTTCAGTCATCTGGGCCTCCTACTGCGAGTCCTGTTTTGAACATGTTATGTTGCTGAGTCTTTGATCCCTCGGGGAGAGACGCTGGTTGTCACCGCTGGGCAGCTGTGACTCAATGTTTTCCAACACACACCGCCTACAATTTTCCAGGAGAACTTCATGTTGAAAATAAATCCATTCCCTCTCAAACCAAAGCAGCAGTGACAGCCACATGTTCACACAGAATTTAACATTTTGCTCAAAATACATCCCACCTGACAGCTGCAGCAGTTTTAGAGTTAAACGTACAGGCACCACATTTGCTCACGTGAGTGTTAAAAGTAAGGGGTTGGTATGAGGAAAAGCTTGATTGAAAAGGCAACATGAACAATTCTGAAACTCACTGAATGCAGTCCAGCTTTAAAGCTATTAACACCAGAATAACAGGAAATAGGGCTAATACAAATTCTCACAGCACAAGGCCATGTTTTGAGTCATGTCAAGTGGCTTATAGGCAGAGTATGCAGGATTTCCCTCAACAAAAACAATACATAAACTCATGAAAATATAATCCTTCTTGATCATCACCTATGACCCACTAGTGCCGTGGGGTGGTGTGTTTCTGTTCAGAGACCCTGATGCAGACCTCTGCCTGAATTTCCGTCGACATCCATCAGTGTTGCAGGACAGACCATCCACCAAAACAACATGGGAAAAGTATAAAATACAGGCAGGGAGCAGCAGGGTCTCTGTGGATAAACACACCACCCACTTCTAATGGGTCATAAGTGAAGATTTAGAGTGATTATGAATTTGTATTGAGTTGAGTTTATGTCATGTTTTTGCAAGGAAATCCTATAGACGGGCTTCAATAACTTAATTTCCCATTGGTCTTAATAATGTAGTCCACAATTCTAGTGGCTCCTCTGCTGGAAACCACATCTAACTCAACAGACCTCTGTACAGACAACACCCAAGCACTTCAAGACCATTTGCCATCGACCAACGTGAATGTAGCATAGAATCTGCTTGCAATTCAGATCCTTTATTTAGGTCAAGGAAAGTTGGTGGTAACACGGTTAAACACCTAGTTTATAAGAATGCTGAAAAATGTAATTCTGAGTGATGACTTGATTGGTATTCATAACCTATGGACCCAACTATCTAAGCAAATACAAGGTATTGACTTAAATTTACAACTGAATCATTAAAAAAAAAAACTACAATCTTTCATTATGCCTTGATTTTATAAACAAAAAATTATGTTTGCTCTTGGGTACACAAATCATCATTCATTATACCTACAGTATTCTGATTATATGAAATAAACTAATTATGGAAAGATAATCCAGCATCTGTCTGTCTATTATCAGCAGGTTCAGTACCCAGACCCAGTGTTGGGACACCGGCCTGTCGCCGTTCGAACACAACAATAGACAACAAGTGACAGCTTGTAAAGAACAAGAAGCTGAAGTCCCTTTAACGTCCATCCCGACCGGAGTCGGTGACCGAGGCCGCTGACAGACGCTTGTCTGTCGGTTGCTGCCGGTGTTTTGGTCTGTCGGCGGCCAGGAACTGACACCTCGCTGTGATGCTACAAGCTAACCTCCCCCCCCCAACACCACCACACACACTAAAGCTACTTACCATTCAGTTTGGAGAGTTACAAAGGGCGCCAGCAGCCGGGGAGAGGCTCACTCCCGCGGGGTTTAGGCGGTGCTCTGATAACGTTCAAAAACTAACGTCAACCTCCGGGATTTTTCACACCATGTGACCGGAGAGCGGCGGCGTTCAGCGCGAAGCGAGGCGCACGACTCCCGTTTTTAACTGACACTTTTCCAACGGACGTAGCTCGCGCGCGTCTCGCGCAGCTGACACAAAACTAGCAGGAGTCTGTGGCACGAGGCGGGGCGGGGCGGGCAGTGACGTAACGCGCGAGGGGGGGGGGCGTTAGGTAAAAAGCGCAGGGTGAACCTCTGATGACCTCTAGCGACAAAAACCTCAACCGGAGCCCCACGTGTGAACCGTTTACCTGTAGTTTCTGCTGAGCACGTGAGCCAAAACCCACGTGACTTCATGTCGTTCATTATTTTCCCTATTCAGGGAGATTTTTCTTGTTAAAATTTTTATTAGAAGAAAAGTGGGTTACACATGTTGCTCTTTAGTACACATGCCATTTTCTGTCTATAGATAATGAAAGAAAGAGAAAATTAAAAAAATATCAGGCCAACAAAATTGACTCGATCAAAAAAAGAAAAGAAAAAAACATACATTTATATAGGACAATATCAATGTACTTTTTTATTATCATTATTTTTCATCATTATCTTTGATTATAATACATATTTAGTCAGAACAGTAACAGAACATGGAGCTTTTAGCTGATTAGTTGCCACCAAGTGAGAAACGCATAGATAAATTGTACACAAAGCAAAAGGTAATGTATGTAGTATTATATAGTAAATTACCTAGTGCTCAGTTGACCCATCTCATCTGTCTAAAACAGGAGTTTTGACCCATAATGTGCTAACTGATGATTTTGGGCTTCATGTGTCCTTTTTAAATGGGAAAAAGATTCAAAACATAGCAATAAAAGGCCCAAGCATTGTTTCTTTAGACCTCGTTTCTCCTTTCTCATCCACCTAATTGGTTCTGTTCCCTACAAAATTAAGGTTATTCTTCAAGTGATGTTATTTTCTGTGGTGGACCACATGCAGTAACTAGGCCTCACTCTGTTATACCAGCAGTAACAGCACATAGAGATTATATAGTCATTACAACCATCATTATTCCAGGTATAGACTGTAATCTGGGATTTGGTGTCTCAGTGCTGAGTGGTGCAGAAACCTACCTGTAGTTCCCCTCCATATGATATCATATGCCAGATACTGGGACTGACCTGGCAGTTTATACATTTCAGAAAGTTAGATAAGTTAGGTCAGTCATATAATTTTAGTGCATTGCTCAGCCATAACAGTCTTGTAATTACAGAGGTGCCTTAAGGATGGCGGTCTATGAACTGTAAAACCATTGTCACTGATGCACTATGTTATTTTCAAGAAACCACAAAGTCTCATGGTTAAAAATTTTATGACTGTGAAGGAAAGTCTTCCAGCCACCGTGGAAGAGGTTTAAAGTTTCTTTGAAAAAGGCGGCAGCCAGACTGTTTGTGTATATGAGATCAAATCCTCTTTATAGCTTTTATATAAAAAGCAGATCAAATTGGGGAAAAAGGTTTATATGACATGAATTTTGAACAGTTGTGTGCCGCTAACAAAACAGCATTAGTAAACTCCCAATCTGAATTCTGTTAGTCATGCACACACAGGATTATATCTATTCTCAATCCCAGTGTCTCTCTCACACACACACACACACACACACACACACAAACAAACACACACACATTCCATACGCTCCTCACAAAGTACAGGTACTGTCTGCCGGGACCATCACAGGTAGCAAGGCAGGCAGGTAGCTGTGGTGAATCTGTGCCACATTTCCCCTTTTTTTGAGTGTTATGAGTCCATGGCGGCCTACTGCTCCTCCAGCTGCTAACAGAGGTTTTACAGGTGCATGCGTGTGAGACAACAAGATACCACAGATTTGTAAATCTACTTTCATGAAGGTAAGACAATAATTTAGCTTGTGTTTGGATAAAGGAGGCGATAACATTCTTTCTCAGATTACATGGCTTGTATTGGTCAGTGATATGAGGTCGTTTGTGTTCACTTTTATACTTGTAATAAGTCATAGTTTGCTTAAACATACTTAATACTGATAATATGTAGTTTATATTGTGCTTTATACATTTCTGTCTAATCATTGACCCATTGATTCACATATTTTTTGCCTTTAAAATGCCAGATGGTAAACATCTGATGCGATTTTTTTATAGTTTTCTTTAAGAACTTTTATAGAGTTCTTAAATATAAGAAGGTCTAGGTGATTATATAACAAGACTTTGTGGTTACATAACAACTATACAGTCACTCCCCATTCACAGCCAATAATATCAGACAATCAGAGAAGATGCTTATTAATATTAATGCGACAGATACAAAATGTTTTTAGAGGTCCAGAGAGCAGTCAACAAACTTATATATAACAACCAAACTTATATATAAATATTGCATGTTTTATCAACCTTAAATGTTGTAAATCATTTTAATCAAAAATGTCTTGATAGTGGGTGACTGTGGACATACATAGAAAGTTGTGATGTCACAAACCTGGATCAACCTGTCCTTTCATTCTATAGTTGAAACTCAAAACTTACATTGCCCAGAGTTAAATTAAACTAATGTCAGATAACCTCACATTTGTCAAAGTTTCAATGAAATAATGGCATATGTTTAATGGACTGAAGATCCTGGAACTTCCTTTCTTTCTTTACATTTGGCTGCATATTTATTAAATGTATTGATATGCATAGCACTTTATATTTCACTAATATTTAAGTATAACTTGTGAAATCTATTCTATGACACCTTTAATTTGTATACTGGTGTCAAACTAATTGTTTAAACTCAACACTAATTCTGTCCTTCCAAAGATGTTTCCTTGGTCCGCCATGATCACCCAAAGTGGGCCCAAAGTGCCCGGCCGCCGCACCTCTGAGGAGCTGGTTATCAACACCTTGATGCTGGAGCTGGGCGCCATGGTGAAGCGGACTGAACGCATCCATCTGGAGCGGGCGTCAGAGTGTCGGCGCCGGCGCCGCCGCAGCAGCTCGGCGTCCACTGCCGACTACAGCTGGCTGACGAGCGTACCCACCCCGCAGCCCTACGAGCTGACCCCCAACGACCTGGTGGAGCTGCAGGCCCTCTGCGGAAAGATCCCTCCTGCACAGTGCGGCCCTGTGATCGTCAGGTGGGAAACACAGAGAGACAGGAAGTGAGAAGCATCTAGCCACAGCTGGCTGGGCTGCTGCTATAGAGGTGTACGATCCCAACCCAGCTCCCACAGATTTACTGATTTTATTTATGTTTATTTGTCAGGGACAATACAAAAGCAACGCACCGCTTTACAGAAACATGATACCGTTGTATTGTATATGGGTTTCAGAGCGGAGGCCAGTTTACAACCACAGTCCCTGATTAGACCTTTCTATATATATATATATATATATATATATATACTGTAAATACTTAGGCATGTGGAGTAATGGCACATTTACTTTTAAAATCCACATGAACAATTTAATTAAAAAAATAAGGACATGACATAAGAACATGGCCTGGCTTCCAACAGAAGTGTTGTGAAAGTAACTTTTCTTCCTGTATTGGATTAAAATGATTATTTATAGACATGCTCTCATCTCTAATCTTTAACATCTGGATGCCGTGCATGACTCAGTTTTCAGATCTATTACCCATCAGTGTGTCTGTATCAGAAGGTTTATGTATCCTAACAGGGTCTGGGCCCGAGCTGCACTGGCACCTATGAATCTCCCTGTATACTTGTGTCTTACTCACAGTTACTCCTCCCACTGCAGGTTCAGGAACCTGGTGTCGCACATGGAGCCCGAGGTCAGCGAGGTGCCCCGGCTGTTCGGCTCAGTGCTGCGTGAGTGCGTGGACAATATCATCAGGAGTGAAGAAACGGCCCAGGACGGCGCGGCTGAGAAGCAGCTGCGCAGCAAGAGCCTCTCCTTCGATACCTTCCGCTCTAAGTTCTGCACGGGCTATTTGTTCAAGGGCGGCGGCAGCACAAGGGGCTCCAGAGGAAACCTGCAGCAGCAGGTGCACTGGTCCGATGACGAGGATGTGAACGAGGAGGCGATGAAGGTCAGGGCACGGAACAAAAGGAGCAGGAGCATGCCAGAAATCACGCCTGTGGAGCAACGTTCCCCCCCATGAGAAGAAGAAGGGAGAGAGCGAGGGGTTACAATGGGGGGGGGGGGGGGGGGGGGGTGTGAGGATGACTTGGGCTTAAAAATCAGACTTTTGTAGATATTAAGTAAATGATACACTACCGTTCAAAAGTTTGGGGTCACTCAGACAATTTTTTTTTATCTTCCATGAAAGGTCACAATTTTATCTATCAAATGAGTTGCAAAATGAATAGAAAATGTAGTCAAGGCATTGGCAAGCTTAGAAAAAATGTTTTTTGTTTAATATAAGTTTCTCCTTCCAACTTTGCTTTTATCAAAGAATGCTCCATCTAACCAGCTAAACTGTTTTCAGCTGTGCTAACATTATTGCACAAGGGTTTCAACTGAAAACCTAACACACACACAATGGTCCATTAAAATACTGGAGAAATGGCTGCAGGAAACAGGCCTCTATACACCTACGTAGACATTGGATTAAAACATTTCCAGCTAGAATAGTAACTAACCACATTATGTAGATGTAGAGTGTATTTCTGATTAGTTTAAAGTCATCCTTACTGAAAAAACAGTGCATTTGTTTCAAAAATAAAGACATTTCTAAGTGGCCCTAAACTTTTGAACAGTAGTGTATATGCTGGAAATATGTAGTTCAGACAGGTGAGTTCATTTCTATTCAAGAGAGGTGAACATGGAAACTGTTCGATGCCATTTGATGTTAAATGACTGTTTAAAGTCATTCACTTTTAAATGACTGTTTAAAGTCATTTATTTTAGATCACATTGTACATGTGACATTTACAAGATTATTACTGTTGCCGAAAGGGAGGTTTCCATTAGACTCATTTATTCTGCCATGTCCTGTTCAACAATTTGTTCTGTGAGCTATTGTAATAAAATACACATAAAACAAGTTTAGCTTTGTTAACAGAGCATATTCATTGAAAGTGTGCCTGTCTCGAAGTTTCATGACCAGGCTGAAAGGTGTTATTACCAGGAAGTTATAACATTAATGTATGCTACAAGCTACTCACCTTTATATTCATCCCTTCAAAATCCCTGGAGTAAATCCTTGAAAGCAAGAGACGATTATGGTGTCTAAAAGTATTTTTTTTTATTGTGAATATGAAATGAATGTGGGGGCAAAAAATACAGTGCGTTATCATCCTCACTGTGTGAATAGAACAGCTTTTATTTCTTTCACAGAAACAATTGTGATCCCTTTTCTTAAGAAATATAACCACAATAACATCTGCGTGCATTGCTGCATTTTGGTCCATTTAAATTCTCAGCGTGCTAGCTAGCTAGAGGTCTCATTTACGACTTAATAGACCTTTTGCAGGGCGGCCATGTTGACATGAAATAGTAGGTAAACACAGGTGTCGCCAGTGATACCATTTAGGGTCTGGTTCCAGTGACCCAACAAACACAAAAGCAGCAGCCTATCGGCAGGAACATCTGTGTTCACCCACCCCGTGTCAATATGGCTGCCATGGAAAAAGTATATTTTCATTGCGAGGGAAAAACTGCATTTTTAGAACCAAAGACTAATCCTTCTGGGCCCTGAACCATGAACAATGAAATATGAATTAAAATAATGTTGAATACATCACACTAACCACCAGCACTGCTTAACACCTCTGGGCTGACTAACCCCACTCAGGCTAATTATATCACTGCTCGCTGATCCGCTTACCAGAGAAAATCTCAGCCGTGAAAGCCAGCACCCCATTATTGTTTTATTAATATGCACTTTCTTATCAATACATCATTATCACTATTTGCACTTTTTACATTGAAGTCAAGGCATTTGGCTAAAAAAAAAAAAACAGAGGGGGGAAAATATGAAGATTTTTTTTCCTTTCTTCTTAAAAAGTTGTGGTCATTTAAATAACATCCTGTACATCAGATAAAGAGGGGAAGTAACTACAATATTGACGTCCAACCAGACACTTCCAGGGAATTCTGGTTGATTTGAGTCACTTCACAACCAGCATAACCCCTTCATAAGCACTGATGTCAAACCTGGAACCTTTTCGGAGTCTCTCTCTACAGCACTCAAAGTTGACACCTTTTAACCCTGACAGTCCAAACGATTTTAACGTTAATGCTTCGTAAACTCTTGCACGGATCGTACCAGCGACGTTCCCTACAGCCAGTTCTTGGACCTCAGTGAGTTCTGTATTGTGCCACCAGTCTGAGGCGCCCATTTGGCGAAAAAACTTTGAAAGCAAAACAGAAGATAACTATGAAACAAAAAAAATTCACATCATAAATGATTGCTGGTGGGTGAAAAAAATGTTGAACAAGTTACACAGTCATGCTCGTCAATAAAAAGTGAGTCTAGATAAACTAAGAAGCAAAATAATCTGAGGATTAGTTTTGTAGTTTGGCTTTGAAACAACAACGAAGGACGTGTAGGACAGGGGGGTAAACAAAAGGATTTCAAAATTAAAAAGACAGTTTGCAGAATCAAACCATTAAATTATAGCCATTTTGATTAAATGTTTATGTATAATTGGTCATAGTACAGAGCAGTAGATTGCTCACTATACAAAGAGGGGATTTTAGATAATTTATTCTGGTTATTTGGACAAAGTTCAACATCTTCATTCTCCACTGCTTTTTGTCAAATTAAGATCAAGAGTTTGTGGCTTGAAAGTAACCGACAAGTCCGTATTCTTCGAGTGGATCTCAAGCCTCCATCAAACGGTCACTTTGACAGAGAAGTCTGTCCTTCAAAAAGTTGTCTGGACACATCGTCTCAGTCCAGCTTTACCTTTATTTCCCCTCCATGTGCAACCCCACCCCCACCCACCTCCCCTCTGCCGCTCCTTTTTTCTTTAGGCAAAGAAGACGACGAATACGATGAAGAAGATGATGAGGACGAGAAAGATCTTGATCATCAGCCAGCGGTTGGAGGACACTGACTGGAAGTATTTGAGGATCTCCGTGTGGGCCCCCTCCACGTTCAGCTGTGTCTCTTCCACGTTTGCATCGATCCTGTGGGAGGAGCACCACAGGTTGAGGGATCACAGATGCCAATTACATTCTAACCATCAGATCAGTTGAGGAAATTTGGCAAAACACGTTAAATATTTATGACTTAATTAACACATCTACAGTTCTGAGTAGGACACATTTAAGATGAACAAAAAAATGATTAGTGTTTCAATTAACGCATTACAACAAATTACATTGCTTTGAACATTATTTGATTAATAGTTGCCTTCATTTCCCAATGTTTTTCTTATTATAATAGTAATAGTAATAATATTGTGATAAAAATTTCAACCATATTGCTCAGTGCTGGTTAAAAGTGACAGAATTTCACGTAAAGAGTCTGCATGAAACCATGTGAGAAAAAAAAGTGCTGAATATTAATGGCACCACTAACTTTAATTTCCATTTTCTTGTTCCCTCCCATTTTTGGAAGACCTCTCTTTCCTAAATTCTTACATTTCCATCTTCAGCTTACCTTTGGACTGTTTCCTCTTGCTCTTTGACCATGTGTGCCAGCTGCTGAAATATGGAGCCCAGTTCCACAATGGTGCTCTCGATGTTCTGCATGGTGTCTGCACGGCTCTGAATGTACGAATCCTTGAAGACACAAGCAGCAAGATTTCAAAAAAGGCAGAAAAATTTGTACATTTTATATATTTGATCCAAATTTTCAAATATACAAGTCTATTATTTGTAAAGGTATTGGTGGATATATTTATGTCTTACATTGGCGAAATATAAAAAACAGACTTTAAAAGTCAATATGCCTCTTAATCTGCCTGAAATCAACAGACCTGCTCATCAATAAGTTGGAGTTGCAGGGGATTGCTCTGAGAATCCATGTCGATGGCCACATCCCCAAGACTCCTCGACTCATCCTGCATCAAGACCGAGCTCTCTGACGGGAGAAGAAGAAGAAGAGAGAAAACAGAGAACACATAACTATGTTTAATAGCTCACACAGAAATCCTCTATGGTAGAGGCGGAAAGCAGAAAGAACAGCGGGCACATACAGTAGCTAGTTATACCCGCTGGGAGAGTCAAACGTTCCAGGGAAATACCTTTTAAATTTGAGGTGGTATAGCCCTGGTAGTCATTGCGCGGCTCGCGACCTGCATGCGGCTCCTGGGCCCCTTTTTTGCGGCTCCCTAAAATATTTTTTCATTTTTGCATTACAGATGACCAAATACAGTAATAATCATTCACATGGATTTCGAGCAGTTCCTCACTTCAACAGCTGTGGCTACACGGGCAGTCAAATGTTTCTGTACATCCTGCGGCGTTTGTAGATAATCTTCAAGCAATGTGCTCATTCTAAATTTTAGAAAATTATTTATTAAAAAAAATAAAGCAATGGGTATGTAAGATTATTCATAAATACAATAAAATCTTTGTTTTATAATTGTAATCTTAAATTTAAGCTGTATAGATAATACTTAGACAATTGATAAATGAGAATTTTGAATACCTAAGCTTTTTTAATTTCTGGAAGGCGTTTTGATAATGAGATAATTATTAGATGATTAAAGGCAGATGAACTGGACAAGTTGACCTGGTAATTCTGGACAGTTCTAGCATCAATCAGAAAAAATCTGTAAAAATACTGTTTGCTGGCAAAAGCCTAAGTTTTGATCATAAACATAATTATTAGAATTATATAATTAATAATAATTAAAATATTAAAAACATGTTTAATTCGTAGCTGTTTAGTCTTATCATGTTCCTTGTCTTTCTTTGCAGTGAGCACATTGCTTAAGGTTTGACCTACAAAGCTGCAGCAGAAGCTGGTCATAAACATTTTACTGGTGGTGTAAATGGCTGCACAGGAAGCATCTGAGCTCTCTAGTGCTCATTAGAGGGTCTCTGTTAAGTTTCTGTCTAAAACGTTCAGCTATCCGTTTACCAAAACGGTGAACTGAGCAGGAGCCAGACAAGTCGAGTAGTCCCTCAAAGCTAAAACTACTAATAAAGGTGTGTTCACTCTATTACTTTATCTGATCTCTCTATATCTTTGTGTTAGATGAACAGATTAGGTGTGGGCAAAATTTTTCCATGATAATTCTATCCAATATTCAACTAATTGTACCAGAAACAAGATATTTTCACCTGATGAGCTTTTATTTTTAGTAGTGTAGTGATTGATTTTTAGAAAAGGGAAACAGGCTCGAGTTTCTCATTTTTTTTTTTTTTTTTTTTTTTTTTTTTTAGACACAGAAGGTTAAAGTAATTAGAACCAGAATGAAAACAAGACATTAACAAAATGTGGTGATTGCAAAACTTTCCCACAAAAAACACCAGTATAGAGTGAACACACCCTTACGAAGCTACGTGCGGCATGCTGTGATTACGTGTTGGTGCCAGAATTTTAAAGCAAGACCCTTGTGTGTGTGTGGGGGGGGGGGGAAACGTGCACAACTACAAGCCTGGAGCTGAGCTGTGGAAAAAGAACTTACTGAAGTTGTTGGCCATCAGAGGGGAAGAGGAGACGGGAGGCTGGGAGAACTGCTCTCTCCTGCTGCGCTGCTGCTTCAGGTTCTGCAAACGATGGAGGATAAACATGACTGAGGAGAAACTTCTCTTTGAATTAAAAAATCATACCATTGATGAAGTATCTCACCTCTGTTCGGACTTCTAGGACCGATTTGAAGTCGTTGGACATCGAAGCCAGTTTGGACTGCGAACAAACAAAGAAACTGAGGTTAGAAAGCAGCTCAGCTGTGTGAAATAACTCCACGATTAGTAAGTCTACACATGTTGCAATAACTTTAATTATTGGTTACAATACATGAAATTCCATGACACGTTTGTTATCAAACCAACAGGATTTTGTCCATATGGTCGTTATACAGAATCACAACAAAATTTTGTTTAATGACATTGAAATTCTTAGTCTAACCTTGTTTCTTTCAGGTGCGAATAAAAAAAAAAAAAAAAACTTCCTAAATTACAGATATCGCTGCTTATAAAGGGCAAAGTTCACTAGGCTGTTCCACACCCACATAGACAGTGCACAGGTATACAGTGTGTATTAGACTGTACCTGTAAAGACACCACTATAGAGCTAGAGTGGGTTTGGATGTGTCGGCCACCCGGGGCTCCACGGGACCGCACCATGTCCTGCAGCTGTGCGATCTGTTTGTTTAGGCTGTTGATATCCTACAAACACACACGAAAGGTATAAAACAGGGCATGGGTTTATTCAAAAATCATGGGTGCCCATAAAACCACATTTCATGAGACATTAAAAGTCTAACTCACTTGTTTAATGATGTATGTTAGTTCCTCAATCTCCACTGCCTTGTCGTCAAATAGAGATTTTCTTTTTGCCACTAAAACATCAAAACAGCAACATCATGTAGGATCAGAAGATTACAACAGACCAAAATACACCAGAATAACATTTAAGGAACACTTACGAATAGTGAGTTTTTCCAGTTTGGCAAATGTATTGCTCAAGTCTTTTCCAATTCTCCTACAGGAAAACAAACATACAAAACCAGAAATGTATTTGTCTTACACATACAAAAACAGTAGAGAAACCTTTTGGGTAACTTCTTAAGCTTCTAAGTATTATCATTATGATCAATTAGATAATATAGTTGTAACAGCTTTATCTATGCGCTTTAGTTTAATTCTATACTAATAATACATATCAACCATCTCTTTTAACAATTTGATCTAAATATGTTGCACAAATGCAATGAAGTTGGATTCAATGAGCAAAGTCAACAAAGAGGATGGTAGCATGAAAACAAATATTAACAAAAAACATGTTTCATTAAATATCTGTGAGCTGTGGGAACCTAATATGAGATTATGAGGGACTTACTTGGCCATAACTGTGAAGTCACTGCGCTGCCTGAGAGCGCTGAGAGCTGGTTTACTGGGCTGGAGTCCATTCTGATAGGGAAGTAAGGAAGTAAAGAATGTAAAATAAATGAAGATATGAACACATTAACTTTTGAGATAGGGAAATACAAAAAGAGCTGGGTCTCGCTACCAAAATTAGCCAAATCAAGTAGATAGCTTTCAACATTACAGGTCCTTTAGGGCCAAAGTTCCCCTTTTCGTTACCACATTTTCACCGCAGTTCAACAACAAAAAAACTGTCTGAAGGAAACTGATGGTAAAAAGACTGTAAATGCGGCAGATATCCACCTAATATGACTTATTTAAAAGGCTGAAGCCTGAAGATCTGAATAAACTTAAATTGTTATGCAATCTGATGAGTTAAAAATTGACTAGACTACTGTAACCCTCAGTAAAACCAAATTCAGAAGCTGAGAAAGGAGTCAATAAGGAACCAAAAAAAACAGAAATTACCCAAAATAACCAAGTTTAGAAAACACAACGGCAGCCTACAATAATAAAAAAAGATTGTATCATACATCCTAACGTAGCCTACCTGTCTGCCCTGAAGAGATTTGCAGGCTGACTGAAACTCAAGGGTCCGGTCACGGCACGTCATCCTGTCACTGGGAAACACCTGTGATACACAGGTAAACCTCTGCTGTGTGGACAAGCTCACATCCAAGGTGGACTTCCCTTCATGGACATATGTACGTACATGTCTGTGATGACAGAAAGAACATGTGTTAACAAAACACACCAGTGGTGTACTGTAGCAAAGTAGCATTACTTCATTACTAAACATTTTTGGTAGTTTCTATACTACACGTGAGCTCTTATACCAACTTTCACAACCTAAACATCTCTAGGGATGCACAAATACTTCAAACTTAATAATTCTCAAAATACAACTTTCTTTTTTTTTTTTAACCAACAACCTTTACTTGTAGTTTCAATACTTAAATACATTTAATGTCATAAAATCACTCAATACGTAAGTATAATAAATATTAGATACTCTATTATTTAAGTACTATCCTAACAGATGACTTTAATTATTTTCTGGTATCTATTTTTTAATTCAATTCAGGTACTTTATCCACCACTGTAACACATGTCTCAGATTTTCAACATAGGCTTTTAGTTTGATACAACAGTGTTGATGACAAAAATAGGATTTAAATCAGATTGATCCAGCGGTGATTAGCATTGATTATTGATCAACAGCTCTGTTATGTCACAGCACCGTGAAACCGACAACAACACGGCGATAAACGACGACGAAATGACAAATAAACACTTGAATCGAGCTGACTAAACCTCTCATTAGGTAACAGTAAGTTATTTAAGTCTGAGCTGTGTGTGTTTGTGTGTGTAAAGGCCGCCCGTCCACATACAGCTGATCACGGCCTGACCGGCTAACCGCAGCTAACGTTAGCAACGGTAAGCTAACCGGGTTTTTTTTTTCTCTACGGTTTCTCCCGCTTTATCTCCGTTACACTCGACCGGAACGACCCGGTTCGCGTTCACTCGCGGTTAAAGGACACGAAAAAAACGTTCGGTTTTCAACTTACTTTAATCGATATTACAACATATTTCGGGAGCTCCTCGATGTTTCTGGCAGAAACTAAATCAACCCAGGAGTTAAAGTTCCGATCCGGGTCATTTCCGGCACTGACGTCACTGCCACGTCTACTTTAGCGAGGCGGTAAATCCCTGCAGGCGTGACACGTGACCAGCAGGGGGCGCCACGCTGTTTATAGTAGACGTGGAGCAACCACTATAATAAACAGCAGTTTCTTGATATTATTTAGATTTATTTAAAATTATGAAGTACACACTAGAACCAAGTTAAATGTCTATATATTTTAGATCTTAACCGTCTTTCTTTTATCTATTTTCTTAATAATTATCACTCTTATATTTTTGTCATTTTTTTATTTTTGCATTGATCTTATAACCAGTGCTATTATTTTTTCTATTTTGTTTGTTTCACTTTACAAATATCCAATTCATGTTTTTTTTTAATAATTCACATATTCATGAATATGTTTGCAGAATTACATATATACTGTAAGTGTAGCCTATATAAACATGTGAGTAAGTGGTGGGTGCAAATGTATATGTGTGCATGTTTATGTATGTGTAATGAGTATGTGGGTGTTTGTGTCTATGTATAAGCATATCCATGTGTTATCCGTGTTATCGTAACATAATCAAATTAAGTAATTTTAACAAAACATTTATTTCAGTGTAGGTAAAAAATAGTTTGTTGAGTATAAACTGTTCACCAAAGTTAATTCTATAGTTCTCTGTACTTTACTACAAGTCAGGTTGATATTGTCTATGGATGTGCACATTGAAACTTAAACATTTTAAACATAGTGTATATACCTGTTTACAGCCCAATGAATGCTTAAAATATGAATCTGAAATAAAACCTTAAAGATTCACATTAGAGTCCAAAAAGAAAAGAATGATTCTCAACTTTTAGTCACCTCATGCTTTTATTTCACAATTATTTTACTAGATAAACAACTGAAATTGAAATTCTCTTTTACAATTGAGACTCAGTCAAGACATCATGAAAACATAAAACAAACTACATAATATAAATACAACAAAACAGAACATGAGACTCCTGTCATACATTGAATGTATGTGCTATTAAAATGTGAAATGGTCACCGCAATCTAGTGCAAATCAGAGAGCATGCCGCAACAATCATATCTGTCACATCAAATCCTTTTCATTCTTTTATAGGACTGCTGTGGGAAAAGTGAGTCTTTCTGTCTCTATTCTCCTCTGGCCTCACCTTGTCTTGTCTGCTCTGTCAGTCACTTATTGTGCACTTTCAAGGCAAAAGCCGATGTAAAAGTAAGAGCAGACGAGGAAGGAGCAGTCACCCGGACAGAGGCTGTGGTTGGCTGCTGCCTCAGGTGAGTCACCCCGCAGGTACGGTATGGAGGGAGCGAGATAAGAGGCCGCGGCTGTCTGATCTGCTCTGGCTGCTACTGGTACCTGCATCCTCCGCCTGACATGAGCGAGCACGTCCAGACCACAGCTATGCCCTCGCCTATTTACCTCCAGGACCGCCAACACCACCACTCATCTACGCTCCCCTTCACCTCTATTCCGCACTCTAATCCACCAGACCCCCCCACCCCTCAGACCCCCACACCCTGCAGGACCCCCCCCTCCACACACACACACACACACACACACACACACACACACACACACACACACACACACACACACAGACATGCTATTTGATGTTTCAACCTGTTTCACTGAACAAAATGACCCTTATCAGAACAGAATAGTTTCTCCTTCCTCTTTCTGCTGGTGCATTGCTCTCAGTTGTTAAACAATCTCTAATGTTATCATAAATATTCTATATTATGGTGTATTTTTATATTTTTTTAGCTGTTTTATTTATTTATAAAGGACAATACACACTAAATCACCAAGTGTGTTCAAATGCATACACTGAAAATATGTTTTGTTGAAATTTCTGAATTTTATTATGCCAAGTGGTTTCACAAAATCAATTTATCTAACTCTAGATATATTTTCCAAGTTAATTGTACTTATATATTTGTCAGTACTTGCATAAAAATTATTTAGAGTAGAATTTACTTACATTTTCCAAGAGATTAAATTAGAGAACTGAGCAAAATTTTATTTTACCTATACTCAAATTTGTTTTTGGTGAAATTACTTATTTTTTATGTTAAGTAGTTGGTAAACCAAATATTTTACTTCTTTGCACATACACAGAAGATGGACAATAAATTGTACATAGTAAATTGTACCTGAATACCTTGTATTCTGGGGCAAGTAAACACCTGATCCAGTTTGAGATGCTGAGGAATAGAGACATAGACGGACAAACATGATCATAAATCTGGATACAGTTAGAATCACATGAATGTGGATAAGATCATCCAGGCTTCTCCTGTTCTGTGTAAACATTATATCCAGGATATGATCAAAACCAGGATGTTTGTGTGCATGTAATCGGTCATTTAGCAGCATCAACACAAACTGCTACAGTAGTTTGCACCTGTACTGACACAAAAAATGATAAATGGATACAAAAAGCATTTTTTATACACTTCCTGGGTTTTATTTGCTCTTTTAAATCCCTAAAGGTATAGTTCCAAAAATCATCTCCTCATTCAAGCTGCTCTCTGGAGCTCCAGAAAGAACAGGTCATTGTGTGTGTCTCATTAATATGAATGAGCCTCTCCTCTGATTGACTGATTTAAATGGCTGTGAATGGGGGGGTGGAAGGTGAATGTATAGTTGTGACATCACAATTTCATGGAAGTCTTGACGCTTCGTTTCAAATCACAGTTTCTGTATATGGGATGTGTTCTTTCTCTGTGGATTGATCATATTGAATCTGTATTGATATAACATATAGACCTTGATCACTATAAGGTTTAAATACATGGCAGATTAGCATGAAACATGACATTTTTAACATAGTTAGGATATACTATACGGTTAATTTTTAGATGTGGAGGTAAGTGAGATTTAACCTCTAAGGACTGTTAGAGGTCAAATCAAAGATGGAGGCACCCCCCCTTTCTTTCCCCAGGTCTAAAGTTTTTTAACCTTGGAACCTGTAGGTGTAGAAAAACAAGAAAGGTGTAATTTCCATCTGATGCCTCTTTTATTTACGAAGGAAATGCAATCAGGGCATGCTCAAGATAATAACTTACCCCAAAAAATAAATAAAATAAATAAACATTTGAAATTCTGATGTGCGTATGTGTATAATGAGGGAAAGTTGATTCAGGCTAAAAGACGAATGTGGTCAAAATTCTTTAAATGATCATATCTGGCCGCACTGTCAACGTGTGAAACAGCTTGGGTCAGAAAAAGGATTTTCCACCTACGCACTAGTTTAGATCACGGATGACCTTTTTTTGATTTAGATCTTCGAATGTGTGTCATTTAAATTCTGAATCCCCATACCTCATAAATCATGAACATGATCTATGTAGTTTAACTACGTTTTATCTGTAGTAATTAATCACGGAGTCAGGTGCTGCTATTGTGTTGTTGCAGAACCTTAATTATTATCATTGATACTGTGTGCACCTACATTTTAATGTCAATGAGGCTTCTGTGAAAAGGGTTAATACAGTCGCCTCTGTCCACTTGTTTTCCTGGAAGCATTGTCCATAAGTTTATCAGCTTAAAGTAGGTTCTGTTCCATGCAAGACCTTAAATATGGGACACAAGTCCATAAAACTTTATCTGTGAGTGATACAACGAAGGTGATAATAACTGGGTTTGATATAGAGCACTTGTTTATAAAGTCAGTGCCTCGGCTTTAATGTGGAAGTCCATTTTTGGAGTGAGTTGTAAGTGAAGTCTGGGAGAATCGTTGCATGCATGGAGGATTTTGCAGCATCCAGTGGTAGATATGGTCTAATGAGTCTGATGTAAAACCATTTGCTCGCTTACATTCCTTACAGCACATTCAGAATTATATATACTACTTATACTGTAAACTTTGCACAACATGCTCCAGCAATACTGTACTTACTGCAAATAAAGTCAAACATCTGAACGTAGTTGAACTTTATCAACCTGTTGACTTTGCTGATATTATTTCTCCTGTGTGAACAGTGAATCTTTTATCGAGCGTTACGTCCTTCAGTGAACTGAGACTGATCATGTTTCTGTTGGAGATAACACAGTTTATTTATTCTGTAAATAAAATAAAAAAAACCTTATTTGTGTTGTTAAAAAACAGCCATTTTCCTGTTCAACAAAAAGCATCAAAAAGATTCTTTACACGGCACATATTGAACTCTGTCTCTTTGTCTATGTCTTTTATCCTCTCTCTCACACACACACACACACACACACACACACACACACACACACACACACACACACAGGAGTGCTGATACCATCTAACATCACACACACTCTGGTACAGATAGCGTCCAGTACCTGCTTCAACACAGCTGCTGCTACAAAAGCAGGGAGGAAACCGTGGCTGGAGAATTAGAAAAACATGACTGCGAATGCAGAGAAAGCAAGGTGGAAAAATACAGGAAGTCCTGATACAAGTGGAGGGATTGAAAGAGGGAGAGAGGTTGACATATGAGGCACTGGGTGAAAAGAACATAGCTTTAAGGTAAAAATTCATGCTCAAACTGCACAATGACAGACAGAAACAGACCCGTGGAGGTGTTAGCGCGGATAGTGTTTTTAATGATGACATGTTTTTGGGGGTTTCTGATGCGCAGGGCTTTAAAAAGCAGATTATGGAGTACGGGGAAATTTTCTGTAACGTGACGCATGACTCACGCCGTCCTTTTCTCTTTCTCTCTCCCTGCGTCTCCCTAATCTGGCAGCTATATTTAGTGCTGGCACGATGCCCTTCCAGACAGATAGGTTGGCAACAGCATTTACGCTGCTTAAATCTTCCCTCTCTTCTTCTCCTCTCCTCTTCATATCTCTTCCCCCTTTTTCCCTCTCCCCTGGCTTCTCCTCCTCTCCCTGACTCTGAATTCAAGCCCCATCGAATCACATTAAACGGCCGCTAACGAGCACGCCATCACTCATCGCCAATATTAATGCCACGCGTGATTATTATTTTATAGCCAGGCTGCCGTTGAGGTAATGAACCTGTGTTTGGTCTTAAATCAGTGATGTGAGGAATGAACATCATATTGCAGGGAACTTTCATCATCATCATGCATCGTCATCGTTGATGTCAGGGCAGGCGAAAGCACGGCTCTGAACAGAAAGAGCCATGTGTTCGGTGCCTCTCACACACCCTCTCTTTCTCACACGCACACACACTCATGCGGATTTTACACGGATTGTAGGCAGTAGCGGAAGAAGTATTACATAAGTGAAAGTATACCGTAAATGCATGTATTCAAAAATGATACGTAGTTAGAAGTGCATGAGGAAAATGTGAAAGTACTTTTCTATGCAGCAGGATGTCTGTGATACATTTAAAATGACTGATTATTATTGATGCATTACAGTAACATGTAGAAGTGATTTAAAGTGGGATATTCCATATAAAATAAAGTGGAGTTGAAGTACAAAAGTAGCATAGTACCGCAAAGTTGTAGTGTAGTATTCAATTGTGTTCTCACACACACACACACACACACACACACACACACGCATACACCTTTGTACTCGAGCAGCTTCTGACTCAGCAGAACGGACGAGAGGAGGACGGGAACAATATTGTGTTTCATAACATCACATCACGTCCGTCCCCAACTCCCAGGGTGGCACTGTAATCAGAAATGCCTGTTTACCTTTCATTACCGTCACACGTCACATTAAAACAAAGGGAGCGGAGGGAGGAACATGTGGTCAAACGTGGACGTGAGACATGGGGACTGGGGAGTGGATAAACAGCAGCAGCGACAGGTTTATACGAAAAATAAGACTTTAATAATATCTGTAACATCACGGTTGCATCCTGGTATCACTTTCAATATATTTGACGATGCAGAACACACTTTTATGTGGACATTGACTTGATTAATTGGTATTTATAGTATACTAATACAACATGAAACTGCATTGCTTTCTACAAAGACATCATAATAGGGCACAAATGGTGTAGCAGCAAAAAAAGAGTGTCGTTTTTCTTTATACATAGGCTACAGTCGTACAACATACTTGCAGAGAAGAGATTTGTTAAGTACAGCTATAATGAAGTTACAAATACATTTCTAAAGTATGCACTACGTCATACACAAGGTCATGGCTGGATAATAAGAGATTATAAAATGTTATACACTTTATTAAGGGGTCTGCTAAGACACTGGAGGCTAAAACAGGGCTACCTGGCAGATACAACACACACTGATGTTCGATACTTACACTAGAGTTGCGATGCTGAAATCAGCTGTTCCAATGCTTCCTAATGGAATATATAGTTGGAATTAGTGCTTTAAAAATAATAGAATTTGGTCACGAGTAGTAACAACAAGAGCTCCCCCATTCCACAAAAAAAAAAATATACGTTTTTGATATCTCAGCACCTCAACTCTTCAGGTGGAATGTTTCTGATATATCATACAGGTCTGCATGAGTGGGGTCCGCTGCTGCTGCCGCTCTGCTGCCCTCATCACAAGTTTCTCCAGTGGAATGATGTACAGTGTAAGCTTGGCAATCTCAAACACAAGTGCAATCTGTGCTGGAGTTCAGGGACTCTTTGTCTTTCCCAAAACATTTATTCGCTTGCTCACAAAATGTAATATCGTATTATTATGGAATATGAATTGGTTAAATGCATAAGGAAACTAACCGTAACCATTTTGGGAAATATGATAATTAGCTTTTTATGTTAAAGTGAGTTACATGTGACGTTTGATACCACAGCCAACAAACAGCAAAAGTTAAAAAAATCTGCCCACACTCTTCAATTTCAAATCAAATTTGTTAACATGATATATTATTTCATGTTTAGAAAAACCAGCAACAAAATTAAAAGTGTAAAAATGTAATTTCAACAGTTTACAGAGTTTTTTTTAATGCCAAACTATTTCTTGGCCGAGCACTTCAACCTCCTGGAAGCTCCACTGTTACAAGAAATAGTCTGGCACAAAACCGCCCGAAAGTGGCAAATGGTTTTTACAGATCATTGTTTACACAGACGTGAAAAATGAGGTTTAACGTGCTGATTAATGAGCTTTAGATGTGCTGGTTGGCGGATTTTGTTTCCTTTGGACATAATCAGGTTAGCAGTTCCCCCTGTTTCCAGGCCTTACACTAAGCCGAGCCATAAAGCTGCTGTCTATTGCGATATCTAATGCACAAACTGTAACTCTCAGCTGTAAAACGAACAAGCATATTTCCCAAAATGACGATGAATTTCCTTAAAGCCGAGTGTTGTCACGATTTGTTCGCGGCTACAAAAGGTTTTGGGAAAGCGCCTCCTGCTCCACATTACCACACAGTGTCTGGTCTGTACTCAGAGGACCAGTTCAGCTCCGCGCATCTGAGAAAACGCTTCCCTTCAGATTGCTAAGACGCGCTCTGAGATCTCCTATAAGCTCCTCTAAGCGGTGATAATCACTACAGATCGGCTGCAGCTCCGCGTCGCTACAGCAGAGCCTCAGCTTATTGCTAAATGTAAAATAAAAACATTGTTATCTTAGCGAGGTCTGAAATAACACAGGGAAAGTAACAACAACGTTCTAATACTTGGTCATTAATATGTTATTATATAGAGGTAGTGATTGAAGCATTGATTGACAGTAATAACAAACACTGCACAATAAACTTGAGCACAGAAAAAAAATAATCTCATCTGAGGAGAGTATAAATACAGAGCTTATCACATGAAGTTCTTTAGCCGTAAGGCTGCAGCACAGCCGTTCTGACTGTTTCTGGGTGACTGTTCTTCAATCAGCAGGAGCACATTAATCCTGTGGGAGAGCACGGACGTGAATCGTCTCCAGTCTCATGGCTACTGTTTACCAGAGAGCACAGACGCCGCTGTACGTTTTCTCAGCGAAATTCAGCACGGGACGCGAGCTCTTGAAAAAGTCTCAAAAATAGGTTTTCAACTCCCTGACCTGCCATTATCCTCGAGGTCTTCGAGTCAGCAGAGCTCTGGCTTTGACTCGTCACGCTGACTGACAAGCGCTTCGAGGCCTCATCCTTTCTGCCACAGTCACAGTTCAAATCCCCATTCCCAGCCCGGCGGCCAGCAGCCATGAACTAACGCGCGGCTAAACCATGAGATTCTGTCGGAATATAAACAAGTTATGTTCCAAATGAATAATACTCTTTCCATCGTGGCTCGAACATGCAACAAAAACAACGATGTTTTCCTTTCACTGCGCTGGGAAAAGCTATTTGCTTAGTTTGTGTGCACCACAGGCAATACACCGCACCACTGATTGTTTGAATTACACATTATAATGTATATAGTCTCCCATTTGTGGCCATGTGTGAGCTGTCTCTGTTTGAATTCAATACATTTGCGTATCGGTTTAGATGCCGAGCGTGGACGTAGCCGGCCACCCAGCGTGACTCTTTATGCAGAAGGATTAAAGATGAACAAACCCCCACCCCCCCCAAAAAAAAAAAACAAAGACACATTCTGCAAAATAGAATATCTTCTCAATCAACTTCACAGAATTATAATAAAATATAAAACAGAGGCATATAATACAATAGTCAATGAAAACTTTGCAGTAAATTGCAAATATAAACAAGAGACATATACTTGCACACTCGGTGTGGCACGAACAAAAGCTTATGGCTACCTGCATTCATTTCACATTGCATGTGTCCTTGGGTGTAAATATGCATGTGTGTGTGTGTGTGTGTGTGTGTGTGAGATTGCATGAGTTGTCTGTGTTCCTGGTGGAAGTGTGAATGTTTGTGTGTGAAGCAGTGGAGAGCCGCCAGGCCTCATTATTGTCATTCTCCTCACCGCCTTTAAGAGAGGCGAAGAGAGGCAAAGCGGCTGCTTTCAATCGAGGAGCCGAAGGAAAGATGGAGACAAAAGGCCCAAATTAAACAAATGCCGGAAAGCAGCTTGGAGAGCCAGCCTGTGGTCATATGCTTTGAATGAGTGAGAACGGCTGCGGGGATAACCCATCTGGTTCTTTCAGCGAGGAGACCACACAGATACACGCCGTCCCAGCATTCAGCGTGACTATAGGTCCGTGCACACGGGGTGCCAGTTCATGTGCACATCCTATGTCCTTCTGCCATGTCTGAGCTTGTATGACTCCTCCTATTTTCTCAGTTTTTTATATTTTAAATCCTCTGCGCAAACATCGGCTTTGACTTGAACTCTAAAACCATCCCAGTTCATCGCGGTAAAAGCGTCACGGTCGCGGCCGTCCTAAAACTTCATCCCCATTGTTCTCGCATGGTTTAATTATTTGTGCAGTTGTTCTTGTATTGGAGTTCAACCGCAACTCAAAAGAGTCCAACCAACGAACCGCAGCAGGACGGGTCTGTGTCGACTGGGGGAGATCAAGATTTCCCCTTTTCTCCAAGTCTCTCAAAGTCGCCATGGGAAGCGTTTAGTGAGTCTACAAGTCTGCAGACGCGTGAGATAGAAGCTTTCCCACAGAAGTAAGGAGGTGTTGAGATGTTTGACACGTAGATCTACAGTATAGTTGTTATTTAACTAGAGCGCTACTACGGGTTACTGGGTGTGCGTCTACTAATATTTCCTTCGGTTTGAAGTACGGGACTTCTGTTTGCCCCATGGCACTGACACTGAGAGCGGCGATGAATCAGGATCAAGGATCTGGTGGAGAGGAGGATGTGAAAGGGAGGCGGGCGGACACGTCAAGTCCTCATGGCATCGCACCTGGAATCACAAAGAGAGGACGGTCAAAGCATGAGGGCTGATTATTTAATCTGAAAAATGCACATAATGTGCATAATGTGCAAAGGTTCTGTGTGATCCCTGTGCTGAGAAAATGCTGAGTCATTTCACTGGTTTGTGCATCAGACCTGTCAAACAAAGGTCTCATTACCCTGGACACTACTAAACTGCCCAACGTACCTGAGTTACAGGCATCTGCAAAAAACATTCAGTTCACTAACTGCAAAACCCTTGTTCGATTTTTTAAAAAACCTGCAGAGGAAATGGATTTTGGCTATAACAGAAAGACATTTAGAAAAAAGGCTCTAAAATAAGTAGCGTTAAGTTGCATTATTGCATTTTTATTAGGTTAAACACATAAAATGTACATTATTATTGATTCCGAAATGTTCCGTTGTCTGGAGCTCTGTTTTTAAAATGTCAGATAGCTCATATGTTTTTGCTGGATATTGATATTTCGCCATTATGAGGTAGTGGGCAGACAGAGAACAAGGCAATGAGAGGTAGATATAGCATCCAACTAAGGTTGTAATTGAACCAGTGACATTTCAGTTACCGTAAACTATATAATAGACTGTCATTTTAAACACCGGGTGCAGGTGTATATTTTGATGAATGACTGATGAGTCCAAATAAAATGCATAAGTCTAATTTATTTTAGAAAAATCAAGAAAGAAAATGTGACCACTGATGCTGCACAATTTTCTTGTTCATCACTATCATGCTCGGGTAATATTGAATAATTGTTGATCACCATGGGTCTGGTGCAAAAAAAAAAGTAGGACATAAAATTAAATATTCTGTCATTAAATATGTGGAGAAAATCTCAGGAGACGCAGCTGTGAGACGTTTAACTACAGTACTGTAATCTTACTTTTGAAAATAGAAAGTTATAGGTCGACATACCGAGTTATTGAAAGAATTTGAGTAAATTACCATATTTTCTAGCTTTGCTAAGCAAAGAATTAATTGTCTAATTAATCTCAACTAAACACCTGATCTGTGCAGTTGTTTAAAGAAATAAAAGCCCAGGCTATTATTTGGTAATATACTGTATGCACCGTAGCCATTCATCTGGGTACCTGCAGCGATGGAGGTCGAGCTTTCGTTTTTTCCGGCTGCAGCTCTCAGCGGTGACGGTGCAGCGGCACCGGCACGACGTCGGGTCCAGGGACCACTTCCTCCCTCTGCAGGGTCGGCAAGAGGCGGCGGAGGGAGAGGGAGGAGGAGACGGGCTGGTGGGAAGAGAGGATGGAGGAGGGGTCGGGGTTGGAGAGGCAGTGGTCCTGCATGGAGAAAACGGTTATTTGGCAATACACTGATTAACAGGACCAGTGGTGGTGGAGTTAAAGGCATCACCACATCAAGAAAGTGTACTTTGTAATCAGAATTCATCCTCTAGGACCTCTTAAGACACACACCCATTTCCATTAATAAGATTATGTCTTCTTTGCAAAGTTGTAAATAGTACAGTTCCCACATGTCACATGTGGTTCTAAAGCTCTGGTTATTGGTTATCAGGTTTAATTGGACTTGTCATGGGAAATTTCCATTGGGTCACACTGCTGTTCAACAAACCAAAAGTGGTCAAACTTTTATAATCTGACCTCATTGGTTTTCAAGCTGCTTCCGATCTCTTCTTATAGCTCAACATGTCAGACGATGCAAAACAACATCGAGACCACAATCGTTGTGTTATTTGCTCATAGAAACAAAGAGTCAGTCTGCCTAACAGTTACGATATTGACCGATAATGCTGTATAAGGTGAAAATAAAATCCAAGTCTCGTTTAAACGTCCCCAGTCTGCAACAAAGAGTGTGGGAGATGTGCGACGAATCTGGGCGACTGTTTCCTTTGCTGCGACAGACTTTCTGCTCTTTCTGTCCGTCTGTTGCCATGGATAATCTGCCAGTTTCATACGAGGCCTTTAATCTCTCCTCCAGACTCTCTGTACTTTCTCTCCCAGTCTGAGAAAGTTGCCTGTGTCAGTCGGTCCATTAACTGGAGGTGGTTCTGCCTCGGTTTTTCCCGGGAGGCCGGCGGCTTTAATGAAGTTACTTAATGAGGCAGAGAGGGGCCATCTTTGTTCCGATCCCGGTGACCACGCCTGCCACTGGCATGGACCGAGGAGGTGGCATTTGGAAGCAAATTAGACAGATTTCACCCCTGCCAGAGCCTGAATAAAGCCTGTTCTGAGTGATGGATGGGGGCTGAAGGACATCACACCCAAATCCAAGCACCTCTGGCCCCGGCCAGACATGACTGACAGCGGCGGGGAGGGAAGTGGCGGCGTAAAGAGCACGAACTCTTTTTGTCCTTCACAATCATGGGAAACATGATTATTTAGCAGCTCCAGCTGTTCCTTTCACATCACAGTGTAACAGGTTAACAGTTTAAAAAAATGTCCTTATTGTCCTCCAATGCATCTTGTGTTGTGTCACGTTACAGACGACGGTTCATGTCCAACACTTGTTGTACACTACACAGTTTCTGTGTAGTACATGTGTGTGTGTGTGTGTGTGTGTGTGTGTGTGTGACCTTGACTAATGTGGCTGTAAAACAAATCGTCCTTCAGGAATAATGCAGACCAGATAACCTTTTCTTTTTTATTTTTTTCACATCCAAACATTCACACTCGCGCTGACGTTATCTGGAAAATATTTACTAATATTTACTGTTAAGTGAAGTTTTTATCTGAGGTATGCGCTCTACATACGCGGCTCTGATGGCTTCGGTCGTCTTCCTTCTGGACTTCTCCTTCCCCTTTTTCTTGTTTTTTCTTCTTGGCTTCAGATGGGGTCTGGGAATTAAAAAAAAGCGATTGTAATGTTTTGATTTAACAGTTGACAGAATTTAATTTAGTAGGAAATAACAAACAGCAAAGCTAAAACAGTCTCAGCATCTACTCAGTGGATCTAACGTGTCCTCAAATGAACCCAGTGTTCTGCACGTCCAATCAATACCAACGTCATCAATAAAGCTGATGCAAGAACAAACCAGGCTTATTTGAAGTAAAAATGTAGTTTCATGTTCCTGTTATCTGTGTTTTATTGGAACCAAATCTAATGCAATTATTTTTCATTTATCATGTGTTGTAGCTTAATAGATACCATTTGAGAAATTGAATTTGTCATCACAAAATCATAAGTTTTGTGCTTTGAATTGGGTGAAGCACAACTCGCCTGCATCAAATCATTACATCTGATACAGAACTTACATGAGTCTAAATATTGATTATACATTGGACTATTCATTCCTGGATTATTTTATTATAATATTTGGGCTACTAACCTATTTTTCCAAGATAAAAGCCACTGTGTCTCTCTTTATTTGCTCTGTCACATTATCTTATGAATTGGTTCTGCGTTCACCCACACGTTGTAGATTTCTTTCAATACAAAGCTCTTGTGGTTTTGGAGGTTTGGAGGAAATCTTAAAAATAAGCCTGGAGCTTTTATATTTCAGCTGTAGGACAGATCGCTGCCTTAAAGCTTAAATCAAACGTGGATTATTATCTCATTAAATAACCCTGACGCAACAAAAATCAACACGGGTCCAAGGCAATGACGTAATAGGCATTCGATGGCTGTGCTTTTTGGGGTCATGTCTGCTTTTCCTGCAGTAAACAAGCTCTGTCCACAGTTTTCTGATCTCTATCCTCCTATTTAATGACGCGATTTATCTTTAGCAGCAAAGTGCATCTGCCCGCGGCTCTGTTTTTTGGTTTTATTTCTCTCCGTGTGTCTGGTCTAATCTTCTGTAAAACCATATTAAACTATATCAAATTATGCGGGCTGTGTTTACCAGCCCGGCCATGACATTATTAACTGTGCTGCAGCAATAATTTAGTATCATGGATGCGTGACTCTGCTCCGTCAGTGACGGGGCACATGGCCGGGGAGATAAAATCATCACTATGGTGACAACAGGATGCGGGCTGTCCCAAGGGATGCTGGGAGAGAGTCACATAGATGATAAGTGACTGGGAGGAACACACACACACACACTGAGAAACACACAGACACTAATACTCACACATTTATATTAGAAAACGTACACATGCATAAGTAAAGATTTAGAAAACAAACACATGCATGCACACAAACCCTGATTGAGGTTGTAAAATAAATGACAAAAGAAATAAACTACGTACACACACACACACATACACACGCATACATTGGAATCCTTTATTTATATCCAGAGCCTAACAGGAAGCAGGGGGACATAAACATTAAAGATGCAATCACGCCCCGTATGAGACACGCCAACAAACATCCAACAGTTTCTGTTTCACAGTTTACGGCTGTCAGTCCCAACAAATGCCGACACCAGGTTCCTTCTGTCAGAAAGGTTCATTTATTAGCATGTCGGCCTAAGGTCAGAGGTGACAAACTACAGGTTTGTAGCTGTAAAATTGACGTGCGGATCTTGTCTGATCTGGCCATGGAGTCGCGTTATAATCCTGAATTTCTCTCTTATTGTCACTCACTGACTAATGATGTTACAGGTACATTTCATACACGATCCAGCTAGGTTTTGTTTTCTCAGTGTGCGACAACTGAGTCCTGTCTGTGCTGCATTCTCTCTTAATAATTCAATACTAATTTATGTAATAATTATCTAATTGTAGTGTGTTAATGTAGCGGTTGCAGGTGCAAAAGAAGACCAGCTAGAAATAAACCTGTTGCCCTCCACTTTGAACTAGAAAAGGCAGAGAATTTCTACAATGCAAAAATTATTTTTTTATAATTCGTTTAATAAGTAAAGTATAGTTAAAGAGGTTAAGAATTTTATGGCATCTGATTAGTTACAGGAAGACTTTAAACCAGAAATTAAAGTTTAAAGTGTGAACCTGGGGGGGATCAGTTAATGGAAGTAAAAAAGATAACAGATTTAGTTTATTACATACGTTATCACATAGAATCGAGAAAGAAAATTCAGAAACTATTATTTGCCATTGGACAGACCTTTTTTTTTGGAGTTGAAGTTATGTCAAACAGCATTATGAATTATTTTGGCTCAAAGTAAACGAAGGGGAATGAAGGGTGCCAAGCTTCTTTCTGAGCAAAGGCCCACAGGCTCCTTTGAAAACTCCTGGTTTAAACACTCCAGATAAACACGAGTGACGTTATTAAATTGCATTTTGAGCTCAAACATAAACACCGACACATGGATGTTAAATTTGTGACGTTTCTTGGATTTAAAAGGTCAGATGTTTGACACTTCCAGTGACGAAGAAATGGAAAAAATGTCAGAAACTAATCCTAATGACGGGTTGGACTTGAAGAATGCTGGCCCCGCTTCACGACTGTAAGAACCATTAGCTGATAACCTTATTTTAATATAAGCTAGCCTTTTAGCAGTGACTTGGATCTCTTGAATACCCAACTCTTCAATGTGTAAAGTAACACATTCCATCCTTCCAAGCAACTATCTCACTAAAAAGCCCAGAAAGTCACTTTACACTATATTGAAGATGTCACTTGGCCTTTAACTCAACCGTAAAAGTGTGAAAGAATTGAGCGGTAACACACTAAATGAAAGGAAATTGATCATTTATTATTTATAAATTGTTATTCCTGCAGCATGTGTTGAGGCTGAATCTTCTTATCAGCATCATCAGCAGAATCCCGAGTAAATCATTAGTGCAGAGATTATAAAGTCATTAATGGGATGAGATTTCACAACCTAACACGATTAAACACGTACAAACAACAGCAGGAATATTAAAATCCCAAAGGGAGAGCAGACAGGAGGGGTGTTACCTGGTGGACGGCGTCAGTAGGAATTGTTCTTTTAATCTGCACAGATAAAACAGAGTGTGTCAGTGCAGGTGAATGAACAACAGGTACGGTACGTTATGCATCTCCACATTTTGCAGAGACATGAAGTGTGTGTGTGTTTTTATTACCTGCACTCACACTGGCTGTGCTCGATGAAGGGCAGTTCAACGAGCTCATGTTTCATGAAGGAAGTCCTCATCACCTGCATGCAAAAAACAAAAAAGTAAAAAAAGATGTTTGACTTCAAAAAAATCGTTCACTGCTTTCAACATTAATCATTTACTTTTTTACACTGAGGTTGTTTGTATGTGTGTGTGTGTGCAGGGTAGGATTCAGGGCACTTAAGGTAACAGAACATAAAAAAACAACATAAAAAACACCCAAGCATCCAAGCAGGGTAAATAACCATGGTTGTTCCCACTAGAGCAGGGCTGCCCACTCCTGCTCCTGTGGAGCTACCATCCTCCTTTCTTTGTGAATCTTCCTACTCCAACACGTCTGATTCTAATCATCAACTCACAATCAAGTAGCTGAAGTTTGCCAAGGGCTTGTGAGTAATTGGAATGAGGTGTGTTGCAGTTGGGGGATTCCTAAAACATGTAGGATGGTAGCTCTGCCTTTAAGGTGCCTTTCCAGTAACTGGGTCTCCATCCAAATGCATTGAAATTTGATGATTTTATACATTTTATAAATGCATGGTCTTGAATATTAGACTGTTGTCTTGTATTAACTGTAGAATGTTTCATGTTTCTTTGTCTCCCTACACATGCCTTCCACTCTCCGCTATTTTTTTGAAACTACATGACATATGATGATTTAACATCCGGGTCAGTCTTGATTTCCAATCGTACAAACTTTTAATACAAATTTTCAGCCTTTGTTTTTCTGAATTTTTTGCATTTTCCATTTTTTTTTGCAATTTTTGAAACTACAAATAGAAGAAGAATAGTATAGAATAGCCACTTTATTGTCAAGATAAACAAACACTAGTAGTAGGTGCACATTTTGATATAACACATAAATACATAATACATGAAGAGGTGTTAGAATATAATGGTGGCCTCCCTGTGGAGAATATGTGATAAAGTAATGCTCCCAACATGGATCCAGATTTCCTCCCCGCCCCTGCCCCTCAAACAGTCTGAGCCCACCACTGTGTGTGTGTGTGTGTGTGTGTGTGTGTGCATGTGTGTGTGTACCTCCATGGTGAGCGTGTGTGTGAGCAGGGGAACACACTCCATGGCCTCGTCAGCGCAGCAGCCTCCACACCTCCTCACGGCCACGCAGGCCGGGATGAAGAGGTGGTGGGTCTCCTCGGGCAGCTCCTGCCAGATCTCCACCAGAGACTCCCGGGGCTCGCAGCCGCTCCGCGAGTACACCTCCAGCCACCGCCGCACTGCCCGGGACACAAACACGGGTTAGAATCCTCCGTCTCACCTCGGCGGAGGGGCGGTGAGATCACGCGTAGAAACACTTTACCTTCTCGAGGTTCTCTGGATTTGGGCGAGTCGGCCGGTCGCCAGTGAGCGAGCTGCAAGGAGAAATGAAAGTATTAAAAAAAAGTTCATGTGAAGTTCACGGTTTTCTCGGTCGACTCGACCTATTATATAGCAATAAGAGGAGCACTTACGGGTCATAAAAATTATTTATTTATGATAGCTAATCCAATTGAAACTTATACCATAGCAGAGCAACTGAAGCAATACCAGTGATAAAGTCACCTGTCATTAAGAGAATAAACGATCGCATCCAGTGAGTCGTCGCTACAGAACTAAATCACTCGTTTTCATACATTTTTATTACAACAATATAAGATGTAGATGCTTTTCTTTTGCATTTTTCAACCTGGTTCTGGACCTAGATCCTATTTTCGAGAGGGCTTTCACGCCACTAGTTTCATTAATCACCCGGCACCAGGCAATAAAATGTTAAGTGATTAGATTGTTAGATCATATAGGCTGACTTTCACACCTGCCAGCAAACAATGATCAATGGTTATCTCCCGACAGACATTCTAAATCATTATGGAGTGACGCGTTCGCACATTGGTACTTGCTCTTATCTTTGTGTATTGTGTTTTGGAAAAAATATCCAATTCCAAAATGAAAACAAAAATCTCACCATTTCAGGCAGAGGAGACGCTCTATTTTCTCACATGAATGAGGTCGTATGGGACGAACATTGTTCTAAAGACCCACAAGGACGACTAGGTCCATGGCTTCTACTGCAGAATCTGATTAGTATATGCTACAGGGAGAATTCTCACTGGCATTACATTTTTGGAGTTCTTGGTCCACTTGATTTGTTGCACCTAAGTGTAAATGTTGTTTTCACACCAAAAAAAACTAAGCACCTTTGGTCCGAAGTCGAACCATTTGGTGCAAACCAACAGCTTTTGGTGTGAAAACATCCCTAAGTGTCACAGCAAATTGCCTAGTGGTCTATATGCCCAGATGTGTTCACCCACTGCCAGGCTCAGGCTGTTATCATAAGGCAGAAAGTGATGTTGGGATCCTCCTCATGTCTCCTGTTTGAGTTGTGTGGTAGTGACCTGTGTTTGGAATGGTGAGCCGCTCTGAAGGAAACAGCTGGGCAACAGGTCCAGATGCTGCTATTGATTTCTGTGGTGTCTTTAGGCGAGAATGAAACATTATGATAACAATCTGAGCCTGACAGAGGGCGGCACATCTGGGCATACATGCCCCATCTGCTTGCATTATAGCACATCAGCTGAGAAATCTGCTTTTACTCCCATAAACACAAGAAGAAAAATATGTATCAGCTTGAAAAATGCTGAATTTATAATTTAAGTCATAAAGTCATTAGGTCAACCAAATATTAGCACATGCACCTCCTGTCATTAATCACCAAATAAAACCATTAAGATAAGATTTACTGCTCAAGAATGATGCAGTTATTAAGCAAATGGCAGCAACCGCCTGTTTGATGTTGTTTTAAAGGTCACTGCATAGCACCTGTTATTAGATAGAAATGTTAGATAGCAGAGATTAGCTTATTTGAACACGAACGGCTCAGTAGTTTATGCTGATAAATCGGAGGAAGAAACTGTGAACTTTGAAACCCATGCAGGAAGTAAAGAAGAGGCCTCGCTGAAGGTTCTGTCATGTGATCCTTTCTGCATGGATGGAGTCGCACGGACGGAAATCATCTTTACTCAAAAGCCAACTTTTTACTTTTTTTTCCTTTTTTTAATTTCCATGACGCTGTATGTGGGAGGGAGCTGCTGGGTTTATGTACCTGCTACCTTTGCCCTGAAATCTATTACCTGATTATGACGCTTGACACACTTTCAGTAGCCCTGTGGAGTCAGATAGTGATTGTTTCTGCCACTGGATTTGTGTGAAGTGTTAAGACTCGTGTTAAGACGCCAACAACTATTTTATTGACCTGTACTTAGTATTAAGTGACCTTTAAGGCCCTGGATTAAATCCGAGGGTTTAGATCTAATCTTCAAATCCCTCATTACCGAGGCAACATTAACAAAATTCTGCCACTTAAGAAACATAGCCTTTTACAAATCAATGACATGCTGAAAAATGGCCGATTCATTCCTGCGTTTCAAGCTGACTCGATTACTGAAATGCAGGTTTCACTGGGCTCCTGAAAGAAAAACACTGAGAGAATTCAGCTCATTCAAAAGTCTGCAGCTCGACTATTAACCAGAGCCAAGTGGAGAGAGAACATTAGTCGAGTTTTAGCCGTTTCCGTTCATTAGGCCTCAAATTGCCTCTGCTTAAGTATAAAAGGAATAAATAACAAGATTGTGGAGACTCATGATGCTGCTGTATTGTGAGAATCCAACGCCTAAATAAGGTCAGGCTTTAAGATTTAATATTTTTTAAAGGGCAACAGTACATATTAATTACATTTGCATGTAAATATAAAGGATTATAGTCAAATGGTTCATTTCTATCCCCAGCCCCATTGGCAGGTTGGTGTTAAACATAAAAGCAAGTACCTTCAATAAAATGAAAATACAGTATAAAAACATTAACAGCATACATAGGCTGACAGCTGATCGGCCAAAGCTAAGGGAACCAAAAAATGACAGAGGACTTAAGTGTTAAAGTGGTAAAGTGCTAGTTTAAGCATCAGCTCTGACTGAACCACTATGAACCACTTTTATCACCGTTTTACATTCCTGTTTTTATCCTCATTTTATGTCACACAGTGCACGTCTTTAGGGCATTTTTTAAATATTAAACGCTATACACAAAACAATTTTTTAAAAATATTATTATTAAATAAGACCAAATAATGCAGCTTGTGTGCATGAAGATTTTTATTCAGATTCAGTATATATCGTTTCCCGCTTTTGGTTCGTTCGTGTGTCACTTTGTGTTAGTTTTTGCCGCACATTTGATTTCCTAATAGTCGTTAAAGACTGAAAATACAGAGCGAGAGCGATAGCGTTTTATGACTTTACATAACACACAGACACACACACACACACACACACACACAGTGGTTATTGGGCTTATATATGTGTGTGTGTGTGTGTGTGAAGACCAAGGCCATTGGTAGGGGAATGTAGACTTTGTCCAGTTGCGCCCCTTTAACTGCTCCACCCCCACTTCAACATACACACACACACACACACACTGGTTTGGTCCACATTGATTGTGAGTTGAGCTACGACTGAGGCCATTTTGTGATGGGTAGGATGCAATAAACTGGAGTGTCTTTGCTGTGTGAGCCTTTTATACGGGGCTAAGATTATCTCCTTTTGACAGCCGCATCTGCTCCGAGCGCTGGCACACACACACACACACACACCCACACACACACACACTGGCTGTCTGTATACTGTCTAATAACATGTCAAGCCATCCCTCACTGAGGCACAGAGAGCGATATCCAGCCCCACAGCTACAGTATATAACATCTCTCCCACACTGAGCCTCATCTCCACCGGAGGAAGGAGATGACCCCTTTTTCCAAATTAGCTGTCAGAGGAGCATACAGCGATGAAAAACTGAGAGTCCCGGACGGCAGCAGCGAGCAGCAGGTGAAGAGGTGTGTGTGTGTGTGCATGTGTGTGTGTTTGTGCTGTAGTGTCTAGAATGATGAATCACTGAAAACATACAGTAGGCAGCTCAAAGTCAGAGCTGGGTCCCACGCCGCCTCGGAGCACTGCCTGTTCCTGATAGAAGTCTCCAGACATAAATAAAACATCAACGTGTAGAAAATGAGCCCATATGTCACGTTGGAAAACATGTCACTAAAAACACTAAACACAAGGCAATTATCCTTCTTTCTTTAAAAAAAAAAAAGCAAAATCACAAGATTATTGAATAATTACTGTAAGATGTAATTAATGGGTTATTACTTATTTTTTGTATAGTGGTTATAAGGCAACTTTCAGGTTGCCAGGTTGTGACCCTATGTTATCTCATCAGAAAATCCCTTCCACTGAACTGCTGGTTAATGATAGTGACTTAAAGGTTCCATATGTTTTACTTTTTCCTGGGTTTTATTTGTTTGTTGATGCCACATAACAAGATATATTTGTGGCTTTAAGCTCCGAACATCATCTCCTGTTTCAAGAATTAATATTAACGAGTCTCGGCCTCTGATTGGCTCATTCAAATGGCTGTGAATGGGCGGCGCTGACTGCGTATTTGTGACATCACAACTTCACAGAAGTCCCGGCGGCTCGTTTTAGGGCAAATTTTTCAAATATACACTGTAGCCCATGCATTTCTCTGTGGGTTGGAGGTTGTTTTAGGATGGGTTGTATTCTTACTGTCAAAATCAATTCAAATCTACAGGACCTTTAAAGGAACAGTTCAACATTTGTTTTCTCAATGAGTGTAAAAGGAGAAAAATGAAAATCATTCCACTCTTATTTTTCCCGTTAGATATGAAGCTAGCTGCTAACAGCCAGGTTAGCTTAGCTCATCTAAACACTGGAAACAGCCAACAAATGATAGCAAAAAAACATATCTATACGAGCGCTTGTTTGTTTAATTCTTGCAGAATAATTATGTCTAAAACCAAAACGGTGGAGGTTTTTGGTGCCAGGCAGGTCAGGACTGCAGGAAGTTTCCCTGTCCCAGGCTCCTGGCCAAATAAAATGTTGTTTTTTAATCTTTGTTGTTTGTACAGATTGAACAAACGACATATAACATGTTGATAAGTGAGCTTTAGAGGCACCATCACGACCTTTTCCCCCCGTTTCCCGTGTTTAGGCTAAATTGAACCAACCAGAGTTTATTAAGAGACGTGGTATCAATCTTCTGGAAGCAAATCCTCCCCCAACCGTTGTGGCAGCTCTTTTCAGGGCGGTAATGACGCTAATTGAATAGTTCATTATCAGTGTCTTTGTGATTAATTTAAAAGCTAGTTAGATTTGGAGGAAAAATAGACAAGCAAGTATGCAGGGGGAGGTTTCCTCTAGAACCTGGCAACCTCACAGTTCTTATGAAAGGAGCAGAATTCTAGGGGGGGGTGCAGGGATACGTCCCTCAATGCATTTGTGCCCACCAATAAAAAACAGGAGAGAAGCCCAGGACTTTTATTTTGAAAAATGTAGTAATTCACTCTTATAGACTCAGAAGGTGTGATATAAATGAGGGGAAGTTGCTCTATTGGAGTCTTACTGCATTATATTCTATTATATTTAGATCTGTCACCTGCACATTTCCACCATAAACTGATGCAGAATGATGCTCTAAATTCACTGGAGGACCCCACAGATGCCCTTTTTGTCCCCTCGGCCCCATTTTCAAACCAAAACTCTTCATTAGTCAGTTTAAATTACTTATCAACCATCATGCATAAGCTTTAAAGTGCTAAATACACATGGACTGAGCAGCACAGTCAAACATATACAGTTATTAGTGATTTTTCCCTCATTGGACCTGAAGTGACAGGTGTCATTGACCTGGGGGATAACTTTCACAAAGCCATGTTCACCGCAGACACAATTCTTTTTTTTTTTGCACAGAAGCTGCTTTTCTTCTAACACCAATCAAGTGGTGACAACTATAATCTGGTTTAAAAAAAAAAAAAAAGCTAATGAGCCTCGTGGCTAAAGGAAAACGAACCACTTCAGACATGTTGAGGTCAAATGGTCCATACATACCTTGGCATGGGACGTCGGTATTCTGGTGAGCAGCAGGAATTGAAACATTCCTAGAATAACTTGAAGCATAATCCCCATTGTGCAGGAGTCCAGGGAGCACGCAAAAAGGATTTTTTGGACCAATCCCCAAAAAAATCAGAATAATAATGATAATAATAATATAGAAGAAGATGTGTGTCGCAGAAATCCCGCTTTCATTCTCCAGTCTCCCTTCCTTGGATTGACAGCCAGGGTGGCATCCTCCGTGCTGGAGGAGCAACTTTATCTGCTCGCATTTGAGATTAAATGAGTCTAAACAAACCAAAAACCTGAACTCAGCTTAAGAGTTTAAATCTGTTCCAGTGACACTGAATCTTTTTTTTTGTGGAATCATTTAATATCCTCAACGTGCCTCCAGAATGGTGATGTTTTTTTGGTGACTCCTGCGTAAACTTTGGCTGCCGCCTCCCGACGTGGATCCCAGGCTGTGCGGCGTCAGTCCGGATCCCGTGGAGCCGGCTGGTGTGGCTGCAGGACCATCCAGCCTGTGCTGCCCGGAGCCTGGTGCGATTATAGAATCCTCTGTGCGGGTAAAAAAAAGGAAAAGAAAGAATCACATCATCCAGCTACAGGACGTGTATCCGGTAGAAGATCCGCCGCTTGTGAGGCCGATGTGCCGCATATCCCGCTCCCCGGCTCGGTCACAGTCTCCACACACTGTCGCTCCCACTGAAAATGTGACGTTTCGCTTCCAGGCGCATCTCCCCGTTTTTTTTTTCTCTCTCTCCTCTCTTATAAATAAACCTAGAATAAAATCCTCCTCCGACGTGTGGGCGCAGCTAGGAGCGGAGGGTGTCCGCGGACACGGCGACGCGGGCCGGAGCGGTGCGAGTCCTCATTTGTTCTTCTGATCGATTTCCTCGTTTCCTTTGCCCTTGAGACGCACGCTGCGTAACCATTGCGCTGCCAACTTTCCCCAAACGGGACAGGCGCACTGGACACAGGTGCTGTGAGGGGGGGGGGGCTGATGAGGTCATGTCCTCAGATTCTATCCTTATTCTTTTATTAACCTGCAGGATTTGTGCAATTAAACAGTGAAAACATGATATATATGATTCCAGACTTATTACATTTTAATCGGATTCAGTGACCATATCGTCAATAAAAGTTTATTTCTTCACCTTATACTATTATAAATAAGGATTCCTAAAAAGGACAATGTGATATGACACGAATGTGTGGCTGTGATCTGTGGTTAGAACAGCGTGAACAGCACAAATCGCATGAATTCTGATAGGGGTCACATCACTGTTCATTCATCAGATCACATTACCAAACATCTGGTCTGGATCCAGATGTGAAAGTGACCTGATTCACGTTTAAAACGATCAGATGTGCTGCAAAAACATACAGTAGCTTGCTTTTGGTACAATTAGTCTAAATTTGGGAATCATTTTTCTATACCAATAGCAGATAGTTTATCTTATTTGAAGTTTTTACTTGTCAATTTATTATTATTTTTTTAATGTCAGTCTAGTTTTAATAAAACAAGACATTGTTGTACATGTAAACGCATAGGATAGTGAGAAACGAAATTTCGATTCCTTTGTATGTCAAGTACATGTGAAGAAATTGACAATAAAATTGACTTTGACCAAATTGATCAGGAAAAAAATAAGATATTATCTGCTAATTATCTGCCATATAACAAATGCAGGACATTTTCGCCTGTTAAAATTTCAATTTTTGCAGTGTGAGCCCAGTGCTGTTCACACTTGTGAAAAAGGATGATTTGAGTCACAAGAGAGCAAAAAGATCAGATTCAGGCCTCAGTGACCTAGTGTGAGTGCAGGGCAACGCAGGTCAGCTGAAAATATGTCACATGTGTCTATGCGAGTTAATATATGGAGAATAAAGTCTCCTGATGAAAAATGAATAAGCAGCCTATTTACTTCAGTTTACAGCCAGCAATTATTTCAAAGATCTTCCTCAACTCTAACTACAATATTTAAGATCATATTGACTATAAATAACTGATTTTTTTCCAATGACTCTGTTCTGTTTAAATGATTAACAGCAGTGAGTCAGCATGTGTTGTACCAGGACCTGGAACTGAAGCATCTAAATGGAATTCAACTATAACTTTATTGTTCACACCTGTATTTTACATAATGAAACACCTCAACATGTCCTGTGTGTGTGGAAAAAAAAGCACATTTGCCCTATAATTAGTATCAAAGTACAGTTATTTCTGAGAAACCCACTGGGAATTATTAAAAAATAATGATCCTGTGAAATAAAAATGTACAGTTAGGTCTAGCTGAGAAATGGACATATGCAAAAATGAATAAAATAAAATTGAGGAAACTTGATTCATTTCTGTAAAATCTTACAGCATGATTAAGAGAGGTTTTCTCTGCCTCCTAGTTTATTCAATAGTTTTTGATTATAAGACAGAATCATATCAAACAGCAGTTTAGTTTATTCACCAATACTCCAATTATTCTAATTATATTCCAAATATTGGAGGTAAAATACACAGGTACAATAAAGTTAATGGATGTTTGACACAAATTTTTCAGTGTGTTATTTGACACTTTCTCCGCTGTGTGAAGCTCATTGAACTAAAGATAAAAGTCAATTAAAAGTTTCCATGTTATTTTTCTTCTATGTTTAGTAGCTCCTTTTCCCATGAGCCTTGTCTTCAATCAGAGAGTGTGTGTGTGTGTGTGTGTGTGTGTGTGTGTGTGTAGGTATGCTGACACCAGTCTCGGTCATTATGGTGTGTTTGGGTTATGACAGGCCACTCACACGCCACATGAGGGTGAGGGTATGCGGGGATGTGTTATCTCCTGTTGACGTCTCAGCACAAGACAGAAGCAGACAAAAAGCATAATTTAATACACATAGAAGTTATAGGATCTTGTACAAGTCCAGTAGCGTATGTATAGTTTATTTCATTTGTTCAAATCTTCAATATAACAACGGGTATCTCCTCCAATTTATCACCAGAAATGCAGTGATTTATTTGCAGCTGAACATGTGAGATTAGATCTTAGAACATCTGTCATATTAACAGCACAAACACTGGTCTATTCATAGGAGGGAAAAATGTTTTGAATTCTGAGATGGAGTGGATAAGTAACATATAGCAATATTGACTTTGCTGTCAGTCTTAATTCTTAACTCTGTATTTCTACAGCACAGGAGAGCAATGTCACTGCAGAAATAAAGCACAGAAAAGGTTGAATAGTTTTTTCACATTCACGATCTTACTTCATGTTTGAGGTAAAAATAAAAATGTGAGCAAGGTTTTAATGAAAGTGAAGTATCTGTACTGTGTCTTACAAAACCAACTGTGAATAAGAAGCAAAACACGCAGCAAGTAATGATTGATGAGACAGTGAGTTTCTCTTTAGATAAGGCAGACAAAAAAAAGAAAAAAACAACCTCCAATACATAAAAACCGAAAAGCAAAATAAAATCTGTTGGTATTTGATGGTGTTGAAATAACCAGATGAGGATTTATCATAATTTATATTATTTTTTTCCTTCAATTTGAACATTTCCAAAGTCTCCATATTGACTATGAATAAATTACAATATTTATGGCACCCTCTTTCAAGTCATGATACTGATTAATTTATAACAGATGAAGAACAAATGGTGAACTGGCTTATTATACGTTAGTTGTGCATCAATCTGAGCATTTCTACAGCAAGAGAGGGAGCAAGGAGGACCTGGCTCAGTTATATACCAAAAAATCAACAACAGGCAATGATGAATATGTGATGTTTCAACCATTCTACTCGCTTAAAAAACATTAATGCTGTGAACGCAGCCACGTTATACTGCATCCCCCCACAAAATGTTTTAATTAAAATCGGTTTCTCTCAACACCCAGAAACGCGTCACAAGCCGTTTCCTGAAGATGACGATGAGAACATGTTGCTGTTGAGTTCATTAAAGGCAGTTAATTAGCATTCATAATGGCCCTTCTGAACAAACAGCGGAGGTGTGCGTGTGTGTGTACGAACCGTAGCTGGATCCTTTCAACAGCAGCATCAGTATAAATGTTTAATGATCAACGTGTTGAGTCCGGTTTTACACAGCTCGGCTTGGTTAGGGATAAACCGAGCGTGACCAAGAAGAACCTTCTCACATCCCACCCCGGCTGTGTCCTTCCTCAGCATCACATGTGAGGGGAAAACAAGGGCGTATCAACACGTGTAAATAGTTTAGAATAAACTTTAAAAAACTAATGGCACATCCAGTCCCCTGCTGGTTTAAACTTGGTTCCCCGGCTGAGCTCGCCTCTCCTACTTGTTCCGTCCATCGTTGCGGATGTTGTACTTCTCCAGAAACTCGGCGTGTTTCTGCCGCAGGATTTCTGTCTGTTTCTTAAAGCCGTTGATCCTGGGAAATAGTACGGGAATGTTAGGAATCAGCCAAATATCTATTACATAATAAAAAACAAACGGTAACACTTTACTTGTCATAATCATGATCATAAATGAATGCTCATAAAAAGTGTCATTTAGTAAATTACATCACTTATAAAAACCAAGACAAATTAACCATAAGTCATAAACATGATATAAGAGAATAAAAAAAGTACTGATTTTATATCTTACATTAAACTGTCATATACGTTTTAACATTAGAGGATTGTGTTCTGAACATTGAGCTTTTCATTATGAAGCCATAAACTCTAGTTTGTTTTACAGTAAGGTCTGTTGTGTCATGTTTATGATTATTGGTTATTTTGTCTTAGTTGTCATAACAAAGACATAATGTCAACATCAAAAGTGTCGTAATCTACAGAATGTCACGTAACGCTAGCCATCGTCAGCAAGGTTCATGACAGGTGTAATGACTATAACAGTATTATAAACCCCCATTAAACTAAAAGGTTACCAAACAAACTTACTATTACGAACCAAATATCATATGAAATAAAAGATTAACTGGTCTTGCACAAACCTGGCCCTTTCTTTGGATTCCTTGTATATTTCGGTGATGATTCGGTCTTTCTGGTCCATGAAGTTATTGTGAACTTTCTCCAGTTTACTGAAAAAGTCGTAGAAACGCTCGGGTTAGGGCGATCTCAACAGAACGACGTTGCTTACCCTGAAAACTCGGGAGCTCAGCGGGCGCGCCGTACGCTCAGTCGTTATTTATGAGTTTGTACAGCTGTGATAACAGCTCCTCGGATCGCCGCCGAGTGAATCTCCACAAACAGAAGTGGCACCGAGCTCGTGTGTGAAAACAAATACGAGGCCACGAGCCACGAGGCGCTGCCAAGCCACATGGCACAGAGGCATGTCCTCAACCCGGCCCGTCCATCTGGATGTGAATGTGCAGCAAAGTAAACACGAAAAGCACCGGCAGCAAGTTAAGATAGAAGATCCCTTCATTAAGGGCTTCAGTATAACTAATGAAGGACAAAATCCATGACCCTCCTTATTGTGAAAAACCTATTTAAGTTCATATAAAACTAATATGAACAGAACTTTTTGGCCATGACAGTTCTGCGACTTTTCAGTCTATGATATTTAATAAAAAATAAAAGTTGTTGACAAATTAAACTTTTGAGGAGAATGTCATGTGGAGAAGTTATGTACTGCATACATGTTAAGTCCCAGACATCAAAATTCAAGACTTAATTCAATGCTTTTATAACTTTTTAAGACCCCGTGTGAACGCTGTATAAAGCCCTCAAATCAACATTAGTCTTTTTAGTGTCAAAGTTCCTCTTTTTATTACTAAACTTCCACCGCAGCTCAACAGGGGGAACATGATGATAAAAGGACTATAAATGTGTCAGATATCCACTTAATATGAAGCTTCAGATAAACTGTTGAAATGCATTTTTGCATGAAAAGACTGTAGAGACACTGTGGATTTTGGCTTCGGTCAATTACATTTAAAGTGCACTTGATGGAGAACTGTACATATACATTACATTCCCAGGAAACGTGAGTATGTACCACATCCACATTTGCTTTTTTTTGTCTTAGAAGTGATGAAAAACCTGGTTATATTTTCCTAGCAAATGTTTTTTCACATACTAGAGCTGGTGGTGAGATCTTTCTTAACCAAAGTTAAAAAGTGATGACGAACACAGTGAGTGCTGTGTTTTTACCTAAAGAAGATGACATGGAGTCCGATGCTGAGCAACATGGTGAGGACGCAGTAGCCCACCAGGCGGAGGTTCTTCCTGCTCTGCATCTGCCGCCCCTTTGCTGTTGTCCCCGAACTCTGAGCCCGACGGAACTGCTCCCAGTACCGAATGTTGTCCTGGGCCTCCGCGCTGCCGGGGAAGCAGTTGAAGAAAGAATTAGATGATGGGGCCATCAGGGAAAACAGAGGTGGGCGTACCGAAGCCAGCAAACTGACATATTTCATGAGGGAAAGCCGACAGATTGACGTTCGATAGAGAACACGTTTGTTGAAGCCAACTGTAAGTATGATTTAGGCGAGCCGGGTCCAGTGTGGTTCGGTTTTAAATCAGCAGTTCTCAAGGACTGCATTTGTTTGTCTTCCTCTTCCAATTCAGTCACCTTTGAGATTATTCTGTCAGAGTTGAAACTAAATAAAAGCAAAATGGGCACATCTTGTCATGTAAACAGCCCCACAAACTGTGCAAAGAAGTCACATCATCATTCAATATCAGGCTAATTAGTTAATTAGTCAAAACAACCACCTTCATCCCCATAAAAACAGACCAAACTAGGGCTACAACTAACAATTCATTTCTTGATAAATCAATTAGTTTCTTGGTCTATAAAAAGTCGAAAAATTGTGAAAATATTGTTTCCATAACCCAAGGTAACATCCATAGGTGACATTCCTGACCAACAGCTACAACTTTAAACATTTTTTAAAATTCACTCATTGTCATGATTCTCATAGTAATAGCAAAAGGTATTTTACCTTTTTTATCCATACAAGCTGTTTATCTATGATTAGGACACATTCAGCGGGTTTTATTATTCATAGTTGACTTGACATTGATTGAATATTCTGATATGAAGTTCAAATTAAATATGAAGTAAAGTGTGACATCACAGCAGCGGGAGCCTCTGCTCTGCTGGTCTGAAAACAGCTTGTAGCAGCTTGACTCTCACCAAATATACACTATATTGTCCAAAGCATTTGATCACCCATCTAAACAATCAGAATCAGATGTCACTTCAATCACTTCCATGTCCTCCAAACTTCATGTAGCCTTCGGTTCAGCTCAGCAACAGAGCTCAGAGATTATGTTGGAATGGGTTTCCATGGCCGAGCAGCTGCATCCAAGGCGTATATCACCAAGTGATATGCAAAGCGTTAGATACAGTGGTGTAAAAGACGCCACCACTGACTCTCTGGAGGGATGAATCACATTTCTTCATTTGGCAATATGATAGACGAGTCTGGATTTGGCTGTTGCCAGAACAGGGAGACTTGTCTTGGGGTACTTTGAATGGGATGTCACTTTGATTGATATGCGAATCAAGGCAGGGGAGTGAATACTTTTGGCAATATAGTGTATGTACAGTTGAATTAGTGTGTTTACCTTTCTCTGTAGCTGGCGCTACTGAAGGCAGATGTGGAGCTCTGACTCCTGCTGTAGGTTTGTCTGATTCTAAAGTCATATTCCTTCCTGCTCAGCTCCTTGCTCAGCACTCCGTAGGCCTCGTTCAGCTCCACGAACTGGTTGTGCAGCGTCGGGTTGGATGGGTCGCTGTCTGGGTGCAGCTGCAGTTAAACAGGAAGAGCGGATCAGTAACGATGATGATATGATGGATGCACACCAAAACCGAATAACCAAAGCTTTCGTTTTTGGTGTCGGAATGAGTTTATCTGTATGCATGTACAAAAAAACACACTTTTTTTTTTTTCCTTCAGGTGATCTCATTTGAGTTTCATGCGACCCCAGAAGAGGTCACAACCCCAAGGTTGAGAACCTCTGCACTAGGTAAATAAACAGTACAGCCTTATTTACATTGGTGGCCACAACATGATAACAGTTACAAGCCGACTGTGGGAACACCAAACAGAGAGAATCAGGCCAGTGAAGGGCTGCCCTCATGTGGCCACACAGTGTCTCTACATTCATAGCTCAGTGAGGAGTGAGAGGAGGATCCTACCTTTTTAGACCTTTCAAAAAAGGCATTTTTTATTTCCTCCGAGGTTGCGTTGTGTTTGACCCCCAGAAGATCGTAGTAGTTCACAGCTTTTCTGTGGTGAGAAAGCAAACAATTCAAAGGAGACACACAGACCTGTGAAAAGCAGAGCATATAAGCAGATTCACTAAGTTGGATTTACATCATTTTGATTAAACTCAACACATACAGAGGTTTATAAAGTTCACCTGCATGCAGCGCTTTGGGAAAGCAGACGCAGTCCACTCTTGCAGCACCAAAGGCAGCTCTGACACAGACGCAGCTGGACCTCCAGCTGCATGATGGAAAAGTCCTGAGGTTCCACACAGAGGATCCGAAGCTTAAATAGGGCACTATTGTACAGGAAGACTAATAAAAAGAGAGTATTGATAACTGACTGGCCAGACTTCAGACACAATATTAACCGTTACAGCATTTAAAAATCCCCAAAACAATTTTTTTAATGATTTGATTTTCCATGAAGGCAAAATTTTCGCTAAACATAAATCAGTCTTATTTATGTATAAGAGGGATTTCCATCTCTGTGATTTTTTTTGTAATTATTATTTTCTTACCAAACAACAGATTAGCTGAGTTTTTAATGTTTAAGTCTTAAAGTGATGCGTGTTAGTTTGTTTTCTCCTAAAATATTTTGGCACCAAATTACAAAGAGACACACGGCTGGTGGAAGAAGTGGGTAATGTTACAGAAATGTTCTTTCATTGTGTTTTCATTGACTGAAAATGATGGAGTCAGCAACCCCTGTCCCCTCACCTGGTGTCACATGACCCGGATGAGGATCACAAAAGAGGGGGAGATGGAGTAAAAGCTTTTAAATAATATATAACCTTTCATATATATATATATATATATATATATATATATATATATATATATATATATATATAGCATTAATCCCTGTCTATCATCAGAAAGTGTTTGTGGTGTGTTTTGTTGTGTTTCATGACGTTTTGTTCCACCAAAACAAAGAGAAAACTAGAAAGTACAGCCAGGGTCTCTGCACATAAACACACGCTGTATGAGCAATCCTTGTGCAATTTAAAAGCAACATCAATTAGCGATATATTATCAATAATCACTATTAATCCGACAAAAAAGCCTTATCTTATATAGAATTAGCTACTTGCCAATTACCAGCAGATGTTTATTCATTCTGTGTTATGTTAGTTTATGATTATTGGAACGATGAAAAATTGTCTCAATAACGTTAAACCTCAGTTTTGCTTTTGAAATAATAAAAAAAAAAAACTAAATGCCTACTTTAGTCAATTAGTAGTCAACTTTACCGACTACTAAACTGTGATAAACACAAACTTTATATATAGACCCTGCAGCTTTGTGGTTAGAGGGCGTGTTAATTCACCTTTTGCACAATTTTAAATGACTTTTCTTGCAGCAGCTACTTTGTGACAGCTGGTTGTGTTTTTACAAATAATTTTATTGAATTAACTTGTAAGCTGCAGAGCCGAGTCCCAAACGGGAACTCTATGTTCTTCAACGTAAACAGCTAACGCTAGCCGCGGTTAGCTTTCAGTGATTGACAGCTCCTCTTAGCTAACGCTGAGCTAATCCAGCCAAAGGCGGAGAACAAGCATGACACAATGAAGAAATTAAAGTATGAATTATACTAAAGAAGAAAAGTTACATACCAACTAATCTCCGTTAAAACGCGGCTGCAGTTCTTTGAGACGTTACATAAACACAACTCAACTAGCTGCTCGCGAGCTACAGCGAAGCAGGAAGCTAGACGGAGTTTCCTTCAAAATAAAGCGCGTGCTTTGGTAAGTGGGCCTCACAGACTCAGTAGAGTATGGGACACATTAAATTTACCTGCTTTACAAACCATGGACACATCAGAACCTTAAATATTTCACGCAATCAGTCCTGAAATATGCAGATTTCAAATATTTTTGTGAGGAAATCAGAACCAGTCTATTTTTTTTGCCTTACTTTGTACAATCATCCAGTGGCATCCATAGAGTTCCAGTTTGAAACTCGGCTCTGCAGCTTACACGTTAATTCAATAAAATTATTTGTAAAAACACACCAAGCTGTCACAGAGTAGCTGCCGGACAAGCTGCTGCAAGAAAAGTCATTTAAAATTGTGCAAAAGGTGAATTAACACGATTGGACCCTCTGGGCCGGTACTTTGACACCTCTGCAGTAACGGAAAAAGTATGAGATCTTTTAACTAAGCAAATGAGTGGTTGCATGAAAAAATATATAAGAAGTAGTAGAAGTATTTCTCAAAAACAAAGGGTTTAATTAATTCAATGAAAATCATGATTTTGTGCTATTTTTGACACTAAGTGTGAAATGGTGTTACCGAAAAAGATAAGTTCACGATTTTTCTTCTTTTTTTTTTACAAAAAATATCAAATGGTATAACTATATTTAATCTACCTAGAATATATAATATTATAATATTTTTCATTTTTAAAATCCTTTTTATAGAGGTTTTTAGGGTGAAAATTGTGTCGTTGTCCCTTATAATAGTGAAACCTTTCCCCACGCTCACAAACGCTTTTATTTTGATATGACCGGATGTTCTCGTTGATTTTCAACCTATGGCTGCCGGCTTCACCTAAAACGGTTTAGAAAGACTTTTATCTCATCTTCTGAAAACAAATACACACCGTAGCAATAACGTGAAGTCTTTAAACATATTTATAAGTATTCACATTCTACACAGACGATAATAAACCAGTTCCACTGTCGCTCGCTGGGTGGCGGTAGATTAACACATTCAACCGTCCACAAAAAAGAGGAAGAAACTTCTTTCTGCTCTGACAGACATTTCCACCTCAGGAGGTAAGAGCTGAGACAACTTTTGATCCAATAATAGACGTATTGATGATTATTGAGGCCAAAACAGCGCCAGATATTACAGGATTGTTATATTCTACATGGTAATCTGGTCCTGTGGTAGCAGGCTAAATGTCCCTGGTTCGTCTGAGTCTGCGCTGATGAGATCAGGTAAATGTTAAAGTACTTTGGCAGCTTATCTGTCACTTTACAACCTTCAAAAAAACACCAGTTCGATTAGAAGTGTATCTAATCTGTGGGAACCTTCGTCCTGATTATAAATTAACCCAAAGGTCCTGCAGGGAAATTCTACTTAAGTAAATATACACACGTATTAGCAGTAAAATGTACTTAAAGTGTAGTAGTAGTAGTGATTTGTGTAAGCAGCAAGTGGAGCTAGTTTGGTCCTAAATGTTTGCAGGGCTGCTGTATTCTGTATTCACATCCTCTATTTAATCACACTGACATTTAAAGGGTTAAAATTGTGAAGATGCATATTTGATATCTATGATGAGGGCTTAAATTGATTAAAATATTTATCCAACAGTGTAAAAATAGTATAATATTTATAGCAGTCTTAGGAATGTCACATTTATGTCCTAGGGATGCACGTGTATGGATTTATTATTAGTATTATTATAACATCTGACACTGAATAAACAACACAAATGCATCAAATCTAATTTGAATCAATGGCATATGCTACTGACTAGTTTTATTTTCTTTCTGTTACTCCATTTGATATTTTGTGTAAAAAAACATAAAATTGTGATTTTTGTAAAAGAAAAATAATTATACAAATGGACTTCTTAATGGCAAGAACCCAACATGAATACAACATGAGCATTATAAGACCCTGATAAATGCTTCTTAAAACTGTATTTTAAAAGTTTTGGACTTTCTCCCAGACTCTGATAATCCCTCAAAGAAACCCTCTTTGCATTTATTTGGTTGGACTTTGACTAAAAGATTAAAGAAACCAGAAGATATTAACAGATAAGAAGCTGAACAATGACATTCTGTTTTCTTTTCTTGAAAAATTATAATATAAAAGTTTAATTCAATAGTTATTAATAAATCGATCAGCCAACTAATTGCTGCAGCTTTAATGCAGAAACCTTCTTACTGAACAGAGGTTGTTATGTAAATGTTCATGGTTTGTAATGAATGAATCAGCTAAAAGTCTCGCTGTGTGTGGCGTTTTCTTATCAGTTTCTGTAAGTAACGCTGAAGAGGAGGTGAGAAGCATTTCCTGACGTGTGCTATACAGTAATTTCCTCAGTGTAATTGTTCATAGATTCTGCCTCATTTCATGACACGTTATCTGTTACAAATGATTCCTATTGCTATTTTGATGTGAATGTTATATTTTTTCAATAGGAGAAGCTGAAGCACCTTGGCGGTGAGCGATGACGGACCCTGACGTGTCGGTGCTGCTGGACTGTGCAGCCTGGCGGGGGCTGCTGCAGGATCAGGTGCATGTGGAGCTCTCTGAAAAGTAGGACGGCTTAGAACACAACGCTTCTAATGTGTCAAGCAAATTTGAAACCGAATCAGTTACTAATTAAGATTATAGATAAAACACATTAGAGCTACGCAATACATCAGTGTTGACCTGTGGCTGGATATATTCTTAAATTTTAGTATCATAATAGGGTGATGTGGCTTAAGTGTCTTTTCCTGGGAGCATGACGATAAAATGATGCAATTCAATGAAATCAGCAGACCAGTTCTTTTGGGTAAACTTGGAGCTAGAATAACTGAATTGGCTGCAAGCAATAACTGAGAGTAAACAAAAATACTATTTGCATGCAATTAACCTAAAACAACTGACATTATACTTTAAACGGTTAATGTGCAACCCCATGCACCTCAGCCATCATCCTTGCTTCTTTCACCCCCACTCACCCACTCACTCACATATATTAGTGCAGTGTATTTTATACAGATGAGCAGAACATATGTTTCCTTAATCATTGCTGTTGTTTAAAAGGGAAATATCCTGTTTGCTATAAGCACAATTGTTCAAAAATGATGTTCTAATAATTTAGAAAATTATAGTTTTAATAATAATGATGATGACAAATGACAAAAGAAAAGCTAAAACCTAAAAAAAACACATGGTAGTGCCCTCCTCCTCTGAGTAAAAACCTACTTTTAGTGACGGTTTAGGATCATCGGACACCACAGCACCACAGCTTTGCTATTGCATCTCAATCCCATCGTAGATTGTGATGTGTACAACACAACATCTCCTGCCCTTAGACCATCACATCATACGAGGAAAAACACACCTTTAACAAGGATGATCCCAAAAAATAACGTGTGACACGATGGAAACACTACATTTAAAACAGCAGTTTGACAGAAGTAAAATATATATAAAATATAAATAAAATAAATATAATATAATTGAGTTCATGGTCATCTCAGTAGTGTGTAATAGATCAGTGAAAAATCATATCTGGCAAGATGTAAAGGTCTAATGGTGTAACTGAAAAAGAAAAATAATCTGGCAAAAAGCATTTTATATACAGTTTTGAGAACCATTCATCATGTGTCTCAAATATACATTTTGTGTTAATGTTGTTTTTTGTCATGTAAAGGCCATTTTTATTGTTTGTTTTCACAAAAATCACTATTTTTGCATGAGTTTTAATTTTATTTGTTTTAAACGATTTTTTCAGGGTTACACCACATGACATTTTTGACCTTGTGGCTTCTGTTCTGTGTCAGATTCAACAGGCAGACCGATGCGGCTCTCGAACTTCACATCGAGGAGATGTGGACCGAGCGCGTGTCCAAGGAGCCGTGGCTCTTTAACGGGGCCAAATTCCGGCTGCATTCCTTCCACCTGGCTTCTCCTCCTCCGTCGTCCTCGGCTTGTCCTGAACGCTCGTCCCACAACAGTTCCAGAGTCCAGAGACGCCGCTCTGTGACTGAGACAGGAGACGCGGACACAGTCCGGCCGCAGACGGACGCCAGCGGGTTGCTCCTCACTCTGAGACTGGGCCTCACCTGCTACAAAGACTACCTGGGGACCAACTGGTCCAGCCAGGTGGCGGAGCTCCGTTGCCGCGGCGAGGAGGAGTTCGGCGACCCCCTGGCGCTGCTGGCTCAGCCGCTGGGCGTGGGCGCTGTGCTGTGCACAGGCGACGGGCAGGTGGTGCTGATCAGGAGGAGCCAGCGGGTGGCGGAGGCCGGCGGGCTGCTGGACATCCCCGGGGGTCACCCCGAGCCGCAGGTGAGGATGGAGCATGCGTCTCTTAACGTGCACCCCGGCGTGTTAACTCACCCCGTTGCTGATCTCCCCAGGCGGCGTGTGAGCGTCTGGGTCGGGAGGCGTGCGAGGAGCGGGTCGGCGTGGCGGCGCTGGAGCAGAGGCCAGACGCCGTCGTCGCAGAGCTTTTCTCGTCCGTGTGCGCAGAGATTAGAGACGAGGTGGGTTCAGGTTCAGGCGTCAAAAGTCCAACTCTTTTATCCATTGAGGTTGATGTTTTTTCATCTTATTTATTGAAGTGTGGAGAACTTTTGCAGATGATTTATTATAATAAAGACAAAAGGAGTCAAATAAGTACAGAGCTTTGTATGTCAGGTCAATTTCATATGTACTTAGACCATTGTCCTAAAGGGCATAACAAGTATGATCCTATCAAATAAGGGTTAAGATGATTTACCAGATGTGGCAGCATCATAAAGAGATGATTTAGGTCAAAAACTCACTTTCATTAAAAAAAAATGTTATAGGGTGATGATATGAAATATATGATGATATGATATGTCATAATTGATTGATGATTTTTGGTATCAATGTTATTTCATGACTGGTTAATTATTTAGTTAGTTAGTATTCCAAAAGTGTCACAAAGTACTTAAAATGTCAATGATTTCTTTTGTCTATATGATGATTAATGCAGCTGCAGATAAAGGAAAATCTGAAAAATACAAAAGATCAATAAATAATTTGATTCATTTATAATAACTTAACTGACTGAAATCATAACTCTTGTAATTCTAAGGAAATGTTTAACCTGCTGTCAGCGTTTGATAGTTTTAACAAAGAGCTCGAACCACGGCTTCATGTCTTTCCTGTGCCCAGGTTAATGTTCCTCTGAGTGTCCTCGGGGAGCCTGTCCTGATGGGCGTTGCTCTGAATCACACCAGCGCCGGCAGACCAAGCGCCGAGTTCTACGTCAGGTGCGTCTACCTCCTTCATCTGAATCATTTAACACCCACTTTTTTTTGTTTATTTTGTTTTGCATGCACAAATAAAAAAAAACACATGACAGAGGAATTATGAGGCCAACATGCTGGTATGAGGATTTAAACAGAAACATGCTCTACTTTGTAAAAATGTGCTCATTTAATATAAAAACCTAATCTATCCTGATCCTTTAGCCCAAACTTGAAGGATAATTACTTCTTTGGTTCTTGTCTTGTGCACCATGTTAAATACACAAGAAAGTACAGTTTTATATGAGGACTTAACTTCATGGCAGCTAGTGAGTTTTTAGATTGTTGCATCACTGGTATCAAATCCAGTGAATTTTAACATGTTAAACCTACTTAGAGATGTTAAGCTTAAAGTGGAGCCACTGAGGAAAATATGTAATGACATGAGTTATAAAATTCAGTAAGATCACATACATGATCAGACCTCACACTTTCACTTTATTATTCACCGTAAGTATTAATGTATTTATACTCCCAATCCTATCTATCCTATTTTTAAATTGCATTACATTGCATTATTATTAAAGTATAACAAATAACATATCTGCTATGACAGTACATGTGTATGCACACAATTCATAAAACATTATCAGGCAAGTATGATTTACAGAATTACCGTAGTCAAATTCTGCCATTTATTCAGTTTAAACATGTGGTTCAGACTATTCCAAACATGTTTTTTTCCCCAATATCTGCATGTATATCAGGGACAAACTGCAAAAATATGTCTGCAGGTGCGACATGACGATGGTTGTCTTTGTGTGTGTGTGTGTGTGTGTGTGTGTGTGTCCTCAGCTGCTCACTGAATACAGAAGAAGTGAGAAAGTTGTACTGGGAAGGAGGAGCTGAGGCCAACGAGTCAACGGACATAGTTTTCCTCGACAGAACAGTATGAATTCTACGAAACCACAATGAATTTCATGTTTGTCATGATTAAAATAACTCTAAGGTGAATACATGAAATTTAAAATATATTGTGTGGAATGGTTTTCTGACATTTGAAGGAGCTTCAGCAGCTGGACAGGAGCAGCGGCCTGTGGACGGAGCTGTGTCCTTCAGCCAAAGGAGCCGTGCTGCTGTACCAGTCAGTGAGGCCCGATGGAGGGAAGAACCCCAAGAAGATGGGTCCACATGATCAAAACACGACAATAAGTCACAGCTCTGTTTGAAGTTCTGCCCTTTATTACTGTTCAAAATGTATTTTTTCATTGTTTATACACTGTACAGTTAGAGATTTTCTAAAATATTTCTGAATAAATAATATAAACCCTTAAAATGGTTTACGACTTAGTTTGAAAGTATAACAATTAGGCTGCTGGTTCAGGTTTTCAGAATAAAAGTGTATTTGAAAGTGTAAATTTGCTGCGTGTATTTAACTTAAAATACACTTGTATGGTCAGAGTACAGTGAAGTTACATTACAGGAAAGAAAACTGAGTCAACTATTTTCTAATGCGAGTCATAAGGGGACATTTCTCATGCAACTAGGTGTGACCTCACAAATAAAAACCAACCGTAATTATAAGACTTTAGACATTAACCCTCATGTCAAGCATTTCCATACATTTTTGTCAAGTTTCTTTTGATTTTTGAATCTGGCCACATACAGTAAAAAAAAAAAGATCAATACTTTTTTTCAAAGAAGATTCTGACATTAGGGATTGCATAGTTTTATATTGTAATGGCAGGAGGATTCAAAAAATGTTATAATGGAAGTTCATGAGACACTTTCAGCTTGTAAGGCAAATAATATGAAATAGACTAATGCAATCGAATCAATTCTGTTGCTAATCATTTCCATATTTTAAGGTAATAAATTAAGAGATTTTTGCAGTTTCATGGACATTTTTTGCCACAAAGATGTTTAAAAGGTGAAAAAATAATGGTTGACTTCCTTAGGGGCCACAGGAACCCTGTTAATATATAATACAACATTGATTATCTACCAACAGGGTGAAGACATTTGTTGTCAGTTTATTATTTGAATGAGTCAATTCTGTTTCTATAAAATAAGTTAGGTCTGAAGTTTGTGTTAAATGCAGACAGGCCGCAGGCTTCAGTTCCATTTCTCTTCATGTTCCATCACCAGTATCCGTCATAACTGCTGTAACCTCTGCTGTTGTAGTAATAGCTCTGGTGCGGATTAGCCATGTTCCACTGCAATGTAGAACACAGGAGGAGGAAGTGGGTTGCATGCTCTGAAAAAATTAGGTTAAAACTGGTTGTTCTGAATTTGCATGTTTCATATCACTCACATATCTCGGCTGTTGTCTCCATGGCTGCATGTTGAGTTTTGCGTCACTCCACCCTTCAGAGAAAATAAGAAATTCATCTTAATCATCGAAGTCTCCTCTAGTCAAAATAAATATGTCGTCATTTCTCACGCTGACCGTTTTGCCATTGGACTGGAGGACCGTGGGGGTAGGGTCTTTTCTTGTGGAGTCTGGGTTTCTTCTTCTCTGGTTTGTGAATGGGCGGCAGCAGTCTGCGTGCTGCACCCTTGTAGTCCTGCAGCAGCGCTTGTGCTTGTTCCTGAGGCAGCTCCACGTACTGCAGCTCCTCCAGGAGTTCCCCCTGCTGCTCTGGAAGACTGCAGCTCACTGATGAGAGGGAAAGGAAGTCAATAATTAAAAGGAATCACTGGTTTTCAAACTAATTTCTGACATTTTTACAAATGAATGGAGAAAATAATGTTAATTGCAACTGTGTCGTATTGTCCATTCCTTTCTTGTGAGAGCAGATGTCATGTGTTTGTTCTTAGGTCAAAGGTTAAAAACTGAATAGCCTTAACCACTCAAGCACCAGACCTTGCAGTTTGAGCAGAGCGGTCTCAGGGATTCGCTCCCCGCCTCGTGCCTGGTGCTCTGACAGTCGTCTTTTCCATTCCTCCGCTGAGGGGAAGACCACCACCACCCGACGCCTGAAGCCTCTGAACAGCTGCAGCTTGTGACGCTGTGCAGAGAAGAGGATGTTGCACTGGAAACGGAGCGATGAGAGAAATGAGAATAGGTAGCATTATTTCCAAACAGCTATCTTTCCATTGAACATCTTTTTGGCCTTTTATACAACACTAAACAGAAAAAGCTTTTATAGGTAATGTGCAGCCTAATAAGACATTAATGATATTTCATAGGGTTTTCAGAGATTAAAAGACGTGTTTGAAGTGAAACGTTACCTGGTCCAGGATATAGTTTCCTGGAGTATGAGCCGCCATCTTGATTAAATCAGTCAGACACTGAGAGGCCTGCCGCAGGCTGCTGTCCCGCCCTCCACCGCTCTAAGCACACAGAGAGGAGTCACACACGTTCAGCTCAGTTGTTCACGACCGTAAGACGCCGCTCGTCTGTCTCTGAATGCAAGTGTGAGACGTGAGAGTGAAGGCTGCAGGTTTGACTGACAATCATACATGCGAGCAGCTCCTCTGTTCCCAGCAGCCTGTAGCGTTTCTCTGGATGCTGCCGCACGTGAGTCGTCGCCCAGTGACTCTTCCCCGAACCAGGAAGACCCACCATCAACACCACCTATGGAGGAAGAAGAAGTTCATCAGCAGCAGCACAAATACAGTCGTACAAAAAATCATCGTTATCATGTTCTTCTGCTATATGATATATTTAACTGAAATTGCTGAACTACTAATAAAAAAAAACTTGAAAACTATCAGGGGTGCCCAAACTTTTTCCATACAACTGTATGTACGACTTGCTGCACTTGGAAATCAATAAATCAACTTATTTATAGAGCACATTTGTGTATATAAATAGATTGTTATTTATGTTGCAATATTTTTACACTATTGTGATATTGTGTAGGAGTTTTTCACTATGTTTTGTTGTTAAAAGCCTCAGGTTGGGGGGCCAGTCCATTCAGGGATTTATAAGTGTAAAGAAACAGTTTGAAATGGATTCCGAATTTGACGAGTACAAATATAGATGAAATCTAGGAGAACTGTGAAGAGCTTTTCAAGACTATTATACACACTATCTACACTTCAGATGGAAACACAGCTCCGGCCCCTCACCTCACACTGGCCTCTGGAAGTCGGGGCCAACGTGGCGTGGACCCTCTGCCCAGCGGGGAGCGCCGCCAGCGGCGTGAACCCCGGAGAGCTGGGGTACCAGGGAGGCGCTGTGGGGTCCAGGAGGAATCTGACTGAGCAGCTCTTACAGAGGACATGAGGGAACAGAGCGCCACCCCGCAGCTCCGACACCGCCAGGGAAAAGGCCACGCCCATAAAACGGCCGTTCTTATGGAAGGAGAGCTGGACGTGGTCTGTGGAGAAAGACTGTGGGGTGCACAGGTCAGATTATAGGACATCAACTCTAGTTGAATTTATTTCTCACTATAATATAACCTACCTGGGAACTTAATTCATCTTTTAACGTGTGTGTGTGTCAATTGGTTGGGGTGATTTTACATTTTGCATTTTATAATATTATTATTTATATTATATTAATATTAATTGATTGAATATCTTATTGTATTTACCTGCAGTAGGTTTGTCCTACTCATCACAACCTACCTAAAAATCGTATTTGCTTTTTTACCTTCAGCATCCTTTAAACATTGCGTTATTTTGTTGCTGCTTTTTGTAAAAAAAAATAAATAAAATAAACTGTGAGAGTGTGTTGGGACCATGTTGCACAGTGATTCTGTACTTTAAATAGGGTTCAACGATTTCAAGAAAATTTTATTTCTGGCAGATACTGTGATTTCATTCATTATCTTCTTCAAATTAAGTTTCAGTGCACGTCAACATTTACAAGCATCACAGAAAAACTTGCATAACACCATTAAAACAAAAAATACCATAACTCTAACTCAAGAATGAAAACTAAATTCAAGAACTGATTTCAAATGCAGTCCTTTTTATTTGAGAAATGTGTGACTCACCGCGTAGCAGCCAACGATGTCCCCCTCGGAAAGAGATTCTCCAAACTCTGCCTCCTTTCCAGCCAAAACTTTTTTACCTCGTTCGTCGTACGCAAAAGAAAGTTCCTCTTCACCTGAAGGTAGACAGGTGGAGGATAAATTATGAAATAATATCAACAGGGCACGAAAAGAGAAGCAAATGTTCCTACACCCTTACCCAGCAGCAGAGAGGAGTTGGCCACTGACCAGCCCACTCTCAGGCCGTAGGGCTCCACGCCGCCATCTTCTTCCACCTGTGGAGCCGGCAGCTTCCTCTCCAGCCTCAGCTCGAACCCCACCCTGCCCTGTTTCACCCCGTAGGAGAGCCTGCAGCCAGACCACAGCGAGGGGAACCGGTCCCAGAACCGCGGCTGTCCACAGGCTCCATCAGGGCCCACCTCAAAGTGGAGGTGACTGCCATCTGTGCCAACAACAAAAATCACAATGCCTCTGCACTTCTTAAAACTTTTACATAAAGGGACAATGCCAAAACCTAATCCTAAAAACTGGAAACAAGACGGTTTAACTTTCTCATCTTGCTAATCATGATTTGTCACTTGCCCTTAAACAAACTGCATCCTCTAAGACAATATTTCTTGAGAAAATGAATTGACTTGATATAAGAATGCTCCTGAATGGCTTTCTCTGAATGTTATCTGAAGACTCACATGGATCGAGTCTGACTTTATCTTCATCCTCCAGCTCTGCCTCCGCTCTCTCCACTGGCGGCTGTGGGGATTTGGCTCTTGGTTGAGGGAGAAACAAAAGAAAAGACGATTTTGTGACACCTTACGATATCAACATCAGAAAATGCACCTTGTGTAAGAAAAAAAAACAAACAAACAGCAGATACTATAAGACCTTTACTCAAATAATATACTACTAAGTGACTTTATGGGGTCCATATCATGCACATTTCTGGGTGTTATTTGGCGTTTTGTTACCTCTTTGTACAAAAATAAATTCAATGTGCTTTTGCAATGCTCTTTCAAGTGCCTGACTGGAAAGGTGGGAACCTCCTTAGGAAGTAAATGGTAACCCCTGCATTAAAGTGTTCATTTTTGTAATTTCTGTAATTTTACTCGAATGAGACTTTCAGTTTCTTCATTCACCACCAGCTTTTATTACCTTTTATATCTGATCTCCTCTTTGAACTCGTAGAAGGCTCTTCCTCTGTCCTCTGCAGGATCCTCTTCACCCCCCTGCTGCCTCCCCAGCTCTGCCCCCTGGCCCAAAGCCACATTATCTGAGTCACATTCAGGGTCTGGTTGCAGACTGGTTCTACCCTGAGTTTGTGTTATAGAGTCTGGTTGAAGTGTATTCAGGCTGTTTTTATCCCCAGTTGGTGCTGTAGAGCTTGGCTGATGTGTGTTAGGACTAGTTTTAGCCCCAGTTTGCTTCCTACATTCTGGTTGGAGTGTATTCAGGCTGGTTTTAGTCTCGTTCTGTGTTACAGAGTCTGTTTGGGGTGTATTCTGGCCGCTCTCAGCCTCAGTTTGTGTCCCAGAGTCTCTGAACGCCCTCGTGAAGTGCGCCTCGCGCGGCGCAGTGATACCAACTGTTGCAGCCGGTGATGAGGACGGAGCGCTGGCCTCCTCCGCCGCTGTCGGAGGAGCGGCTGAGTTGTCATGTGGAACTTTCCCGTCTTCTCCACCTCCTCCTGCTCCTCTTCCAGCCTCCACGGCAGACCACAGCCTGACCACCAGCTCAGTCTTCAGTCCCCTGTTGTCCAAATCGAGTTCTTTAAGTCTGGACCGCAGCTCGGCCACTTTTAACTTTTTGATGTCCGCTAGCTTCATCGTTGCCGTGCGTGAAAATAGATCCCGTTGTATTTGTTTTCTAGTTTAAGTGGCTTTTTTCATTAAAAAAAAACAAGTACGGCGTAAACTCAAAAAAACGCAGCCGAGCCCGTGGATCAAAACAACGGTTCAATATGGAGCCCTAGTTTCTGATTGGCTCGTTGCGCCAATCTTCTTCTTCGTCTTCTGTTTTATTGTAGCTTGAACATGTATGTAAATATCTACTGCCACCTACAGGACAGCAATATTACTGTAGCTTATAATAATAGAGTTAATAATACAGATTGTTGTAGAAAAATATTATTAACTCTTTATTGTATGAAATCTTACTTAGACATTGTAAAATATTTTGAGTGTTTTATGACTCATAATGGCTTAAATAATTGATATATTAACATTTATATTACAGGCGAGAGACAGGGGTACACCCCAGACAGGTCGCCAGTCAATCGTGGGGCACACACACATTCACACTCACACCTATGAATTTTGAGTCTTTAATTAACCGCAGCATGTGTTTGGACTGTGGGAGGAAACCAGAGAACCCACACAGACACAGGAAGAACATGCAAACGAACCTGTGACCTTCTTACCCTGAGGCAACAGCGATACCCACCGCTCCCTAAATTAAATGATCTTTTTGAACATTAATTCTATTGGAGGCTAAAAAGTGTGATAATGCACTTTTTGGGAGTTAAAACATGTGCTAAAGTGTCCTGGATATACGTATCATATGGGTATATGATATGTGCCTTTTTATCTACTTCCCTTCAAAAAGTCTGTGCATGCCACTGCCAAAAGGAGACTGCCTGCTGGACATTTGTCACATTTAATGGAGGACCAGCCTTTTTGTTTATATAACATATACAACAGAGATATGATTGACGAAACACAAATTTCTTTAGAACTTTATGTAAATTAAACATGTTTTAATGCTGATCTGCCTTTGAAAGTTTCAAAGAAGCCTGTTACACAACAAACTTTCATAACAGGAGGCTTTTTATTTGACAAACAAGACAAATGAATAATGAATATAAATGAGCACAAACTGGTACAGAGGTAAAATTCACATTTTGTCACTTGCATTACAAAAACACTTAATAAATTACAATTCATTTCAAGCGACAAAACCGCCTCATCTCTCTCTACATCAGATTTCTCGCTCCACCATTTGTGTTTCATTACAGCTGCTTGGGTCAAAGTTAACTTTGCATCATGTGTCTAAAGAAAGCAAAAACAACTCCACAAAGTTATAATTTTTTCACCCTCCACTGACCCTTTTGGGCTCCACGCAAACCACTTAATCTACTTATCCACTTGAACTGGGATATACCCCAAAGACTCGGATGCTTTGAGACGATTTGACTGCTTCACTAATGCCCTCGGAGCAGCTGCGTCCACACAAACAGCATCATAGTAAAAATCGTCACAAGAAGAGAGAAGGGACGGCGCTGATTTTTTTTTTCTTCCGTTACACAACAGAACATTTGAGTCATGCTCACACAGTGAGCCTGTTCAACGTACATGGTGGCTCAGTCACATTCTTACCACATGCTTCACAATAAAAGCGCTTCAGTTCTCCATCTGAATATAACACTCAGAACTCAGAACAGTCAAGAAAAAAAAGGCTTTCTCCCTGATGAGGACACACATGTGCAAAATGTCCTGCAGAACTGTAAACAAACATGCATATTAAATATACTCAAGACAAACTGGGGGAACAACACCTTCTGGTTGTGTGAGGTGTCAGTGAAGTCATACTCGCTGCTGATTAGTTCACTGAATTCATCCACTTCAACTATTCTCATGGGTGTTTCTTGCTTTTTTCCCCTGTAAATCCCTTTTCTCCCTAGAAAGGTTTTGGTTTGTTCCTCTCATATACATTATGTATTATTATTACATTTGAGTCATAGGATTCAGATTTTTTGACTGGTGATTCTGAATATATTCTCAGAATCTGCAAAGACTCTTCTGATGAAAAATATTAGCAATAAAAGAGATTTTTAACCTCTTTTCAAGTTGTGACTATTACATTCCGATCAAAACAAAGATAATAGCCAGAAATTACATTATGTCAAAATTATTGTATAATTTATAGGATGTGAGTCAAAATTAACGGTTATACTTGTACAGAGTACAGAGAAAGGGATATAGAGAAAAATTAAATAAATAAAACGTACTGTGCACACCTGAAACTTTCACATATTTTTTTCCTTCACAAAATGAATTTACAGGAGTTAGTACGTTTGAAACAGGACGCTAGATATATTTATTAATAGGCCTTATGTCTAAAATCAACATATATTCACCTTATTGTCTTTCAGTTGGTTAATGAAACTCTCTGGTATAATTCAGCCTCTTAGAAAAGACAGCAAATCATTTTCTCCTTCCATTTTTAAGTGATTTGTGTGTGTTTCACTGCCCTGCACCAGAGAACTTAATTAACCACCCACAATGTTTATTTTTTCTTTTTTTCCTCTATATCCCTTTAGGGTCTGTATATTTGTCTATAGTGATGTTACTTAATTGTTTTATTTATTTTATCTCAAGACTAAACCAAATATAATAAGATTGTTACATATATATATATATATATATATATATATATATATATATATATATATATATATATATATATATATATATAAAATATATAACAAAGATGCAGCAAAATTTAGATTGTGGAGACATGTATATGATGTATAGAGACTCATCTCACCAGCTCACATCACTAAGTTAGACTAAGATGGTGGGTGTTGCTGGAGGAAGGGGAGGTGAGGCGGAGCCTTCAGACGGACTGTAGCCCAGCAGCAGATCCTTCTCCCGGGGCAGACAAGGCCCGCTGATGTGCTGGCTGTGGGAGTGGTAAAGCCTCAGGAAGGCCAGGGTGGACTGGATGAGCCACAGAGCCGTCACAAACCACAGCGACGCCTGAACAGAAAGGTGAAAGTCGAGGTCATGGTTTGAAAAAGAATGAAGTGCTATGTAGCTGTGGTTCTCAAAGTGGGGTCTTGGGACCCCCCCAAGTATCTTTGAAGGGGATCCAAGGAGTCCCCAGAAAAAAGGAAAAGCATTTATTTTCAATATAATACCATCTATAAGAAAAACAATGACAGAATTAAAGGAAGACTGACAAATTTAAAATAAACTATCTTTATTTATATCCAATTAATTTATTTCCTAATATTTGTGGAATATTTTCACTTTGCATAAGAATTTATTTATTTTAAATGATATTTTATATTTCATATACTGAGGTGGAAATGTAGAGAGAAATAAATAGGAAGATAAATATATAAATAAACAAATATATTTAACAATTCCTAATTGAAATGTCAAATATTGCAGCATTTATGTGCAAAAGTAAAACAAATAGATACATTTAATAAATGGAAAATTAAATATGTGCATTTACTAACATATTCATTCATAAACTGAGTCAATCAGTCATCTAATTTTATTTGTTTTTGTTTAGGCAGTGTAATTCCTCCATAACTTTGGCCATATGTTTCCTACACTTTCTGTTATAAAACATCTGAAGAAAAAATCGTATCAGTGTGAAAACATGTGAGAACCATTATAGATGTTGAAGAAATCATAAATTTGGAAGCATTTTACAATTAATTTAATCACCATTTCTGCCATACCTCCTTTATTTATTCAAATTTGAGGATTTTGTTCAAGGATATTTATTATTAGATAGTGTGATCGAGAGTATGTGTGTATGTGTGTGTGTGTGTGTGTCGGTGTGTGTTAAATTTTGTGATCTTGTGGGAGCTCCTACCTGTGCCAGACTGAGCTCTGTGTAGAAGGAGGACGTGTCCACATCCAGGTAAAAAGGAACAGACTGGGACTCGGCACAGCTGGACACAAACAAGAATAAAGGGATGAGACATAGAATGGCTCCAAATATCAGACATCAGATATCAGACAGACTGGCTTCCACTTGATATAACCTCTGGATCAACATTTTTAACTTTTTATTATATACTTACAGAAAATTCTATTTCATTCATTTGTTGTTTTGAGCAATTATGCTTTTTTGTGTTAGATTATTTTGAAATATCAATTTTTTTCTTTTCTGCACTGCTGTAATAGAAGCTGGAGAGAAATAGTATTTCATCATCTTTTTATGCAAATACAACAATGCTGAAATAAAATAACAATAAATTGAAGCTTGAAATCGTGGGATCTCTGATGGGAAATTCAGTTGGTCTCTGACCAACTTGTCAGACATGTGACAGGATGACTGCAGACAACTCACCTGTAAGGTCGTGTGTTGGCATCAGTCACAGTGTCACACCAGGAGTCCAGACCCAAAGATAGGATGACACTGGCCCCTCCGGACAGGAAGAGCACACACACACTCACCAGGACCGTCAAGAAGGAGGAAAACAGCGTGCTGAGCAGAAACACATCACACACAGACACCTTTAGACAAACTGATTGTGAAAGCAGACGTGTTCCATATCTATGACACACACACATACATATACATATATATGCACCTGGTGAATGCTTTTTGAAAAGAGTTTGATTTTCTCATATATATATATATATATATATATATATATATATATATATATATATATATATATATATATATATATATATATATGTCAGTCATATAAAAAACATCTCATCTATGTTATGTAATATTTATGTTGAGTGCGTGTGCCTGCATGCAGTGTACGTGTGCGCGTGTGCCTATACAGCGTGTGCACGTGCGTGTGTCCTCACTCGTCATGCCGCCCGTGCAGATAGAACAGGCTCCTCCAGCCCTGCGCGGCGCCGTACAGCACCGTGAAAATACCCACGAACGTGGCGAACTGGCAGGCTGCCGGTGGGCCCCACTGCTGCACCACCATGTGCGTCACCTCCCCCGGCTCCCCCGTCAGCTCGACCCGGTCCTCGGTCCTCCAGTAGCCCGAGGCGAAGAGTGCGCAGCGGCCTTTGAACGCGGAGCCGTTCAGAGCCATCGGGACCACCACCAGCAAGCCCGCCGCGATCGACAGGGCGTGAGCGGTGCAGTGCGCCAGCAACAGCCGCCGGTCCAGCTCCATGTCTGCAGTCAAACAAAGAGTCAAGTGTGAAATAAATCACGTAAAAATGAAATAGGACTATAATAATGTCAGCACATGTCCGGGTATTTACCGTGTAACGGCTTTAAACGGTATTTAAAGATATGAAGGGCGGGGACCGAGCGGGTCGTCTCTTTGCATTCCACTGAACACAGCTGCCTCCATATATGGTAGTAGCACAGAGCAGTAGGAGGACAGAGGTCTCACTCCGACAGGTTTTCCAGGATCTACGAAAATCATGTGCGTTGTCAATAACAACTGTTGTAGTACATTGATTTTTCCGTTAATCAATTGTTTCTGTTGTGTAACTTTGTTCTTGTTTTTAATTTCAGTTTTTTGATTTTTAAACTTATCAATTTTTTTCGATAATTTTGTATTTTTTCTTTTACAACTTCTCCCCTTTTTAATCAACGGTATATAAATTGTACATTGATGCTTTTCACGTTTTATATAAAGCGCTTTCAATTATCTGGTTGTTGAAATCTGCTATCAAATAAACTTGCTTTGCCTTACACTGGAATAAATGGTTCAAGGAAGGGCAGTACATTTTAGAATTAAAAAATAATAAAAAAAAAAACGTGTCATTCAACAACACCCTAAAATCTATTAAATAAACAAAATAAAAACAATAACATTTTTTCTTCACATATATTTAAAAAAAGTAAAAGTAAAGAACTTGACACGATTGTTGTATCTTTTAATTTCGAGTGGAGTAAGTCATCTACCTAAAACATATGATCCTCTATATTAGAAATGGCGTCACGTCTGTTTTTTTTTAACCAACTGACCTCCTTTTTAAGCTCATGCAGAAATGATTAATCACCGCATAAGTAGATTGATTCTCACTGATGAAGCATCTGATCAATGAATCAATCAGCATATATGTTAGTCACAATCAGGTCTGTGGTGTACCGTGTGGGGGCAGAGGGGCTCAAAGTGTATCTGTATGTACTTTATCCTAATTATGTCAGTTTGATTCAGTCAAAATGCACAAACATGTTTCTTGTATTAAAAAATGAATAAGTTCCCTAATTACTTTATACAATCTGCAAACATGTTAAACTACAAACTGCTAAACTTTAAAGTCTAATAAATGAATTGTAGAAGCAAACACTGGGATTTAACAGATTTAACGCGGATGATGGGCTAAAATCATCCTAGTTTTTGTTGCTGAATCTGAAATCTGGGACACGGGGATTGAGTTTAATGTGGTCTAATAAAAGAAAACCCAGGCTCACCAAATTATAGCATGTCCTTGATTGATCCCAATTGGATGCCACTGTTAGAAAAATTCTTGTGTGTGAAAGACAATGGCACACACCCCCACCACAAGTTCTATATTTTTGTCTTTGATCTTTATAGTTCCCAGTTCAAACTAACGCAACATATGATCTAACAGATGACATATGATTAACAGATGACTAAAATAGATGAGACCGATGATTGTGTTAATTGTAAATCCTCACTAAAAGTTTACTGTATCAAAATGCCGAAACCCGGGATCGAACCAGGGACCTTTAGATCTTCAGTCTAACGCTCTCCCAACTGAGCTATTTCGGCTGTACTCCGCCAACTGGCCTACTGTAATAAACTGAACACATTCAGTGGCTATATATATATATATATATTAATATAGTTGTATTATTTATTTTACGAATGCAGTTTACGACAGTACGCACGGGCTGTTAGGTTAAGGGTTAACTTTTGTTTCCATGGCTACTGACGGACTGAAAGTCTCTTACGTGACAGTGACGTAATTTTCGCTCCCACATTCATCGCAGAGGCTGCTGGGAAGAAAAGGTCAAGAATCGACGGCAGAAGAAGACGTTGGTTTACTATCGCTTTGAGGGGGAAAAATAATGATTCAACGAAAACAAGTTAATTGTGTGCAGTGAGAGCTCAGTGCGTCTTTATGAACATTACATGAAATATTGCAATGACGTCGTGTCGCCTCTTTTACTGAGCCTCGGTCGACGCTAGCTAATGTTAGCCAGCTAGCGAGCAGCTGCACTGTTATTGTTTTCGCGTTCTTTAGGCAGCCACATAAATGCCTGAGTGATGTTTTACTGTCCGTCCCGGGAAGATGGATGAGAAGTCCGGCAGCCACCACCGGCTCCTGATCGTTTTGCTCATGGTGTTGCTCTTCGGAGTTATTATGATCCAGTATGTGTGTCCCAGCAAGTCCGAGTGCCAGATGTTTCACCAGCTGGGGTCCTTATTCACTGTGGGCAGCGCAACTGGTTCCCGGAGCAATGAAAACCAAGACAGACCCCCGAAGGATCCGTACATCGCAGAGGACGGCGCTCTGGTCCGTTTTATCCCGCGTTTTAACTTCACCAAAGCCGACTTGAATCGCGGCGTAGACTTCAACATAAAAGGGGACGATGTTATAGTGTTTCTGCACATTCAGAAGACAGGCGGCACCACGTTCGGTCGCCACCTGGTGCGGAATATTCAGCTGGAGAGACCGTGCGAGTGCCACGCCGGGCAGAAGAAATGCACTTGTTATCGGCCAGGTAAAAAGGAAACCTGGCTCTTCTCCCGCTTCTCCACCGGCTGGAGCTGTGGGCTTCATGCGGACTGGACCGAGTTGACGAGCTGCGTCCCGTCCCGCATGGACTCGAGGGAGGCCTCCAGGAACCTGCTGAGGTGGGTGATGGAGGGGTTTTTATTATGCAACCATGCAGACTGCAAGATAATCACTTATAACGTGTTCATTTGTTAGGATCCTCATTAGCTGTGGCCTTATTATTAAAGAAAGGTAGAAAACACATTGAAATACAAAATAAATGTTTAACGTACATTAATCATTACATACAATACAAATACTAAATTATAATAGATTCATCTATTATAATAATCTGAGTAACAATTACACATACATGTAAATTATTATATATTATGTATGATTTACTCTTTAAAAGAGAGAAAATCATACTCCTGGTGTTAAAATATTATTTATATCCATTACACAATGAATACATATATGAATATGTGTATATGCATACACCTATCAATATATAGGTCAAAATGTTACATGCATATATACATGCTGCAGCCATTAACATGGTAGAGATTAACAAGGTCAGGCTGACCTATATCAAAATAACAGATGTTCATTTGATAGATCGAAACTGGTTCATGTAATACCTCATTTATACATGCTTTAGAAAAAAATCAAAAGGAAAATAACTGCAGAAAGAATTCTGATTTTGAGTTTGTTTGACACTATACTGAATGAAAATGACAGTTTTGTGTCTTTTACTCAGCTTCTCTCTGCTTACTGACTGCTTCTTGTAGTCGTCATCATTTAACTTCACCACTACTGCAATGCAACATTTTAACCCAGGAAGAGGAAACACTTGTCATATCACATAATGGGATATTCAAAATGTAATTATATATTTAGTGGTATCACATTATCAATATAGGGGCGACACGGTGGTGCGGTGGGTAGCACTGTTGCCTCACAGCAAGAAGGTCGCAGGTTCAAGACCGCCTTGGGCCTGGGTCTGGGGCCTTTCTGTGTGGAGTTTGCATGTTCTCCCCGTGTCTGCGTGGGTTTTCACCGGGTACTCCGGTTTCCTCCCACAATACAAAAAACATGCTCAGGTTAATTGGTAAACTCTAAATTGCCCATAGGTGTGAGTGTGAGAGTGAATGGTGTGTGAATGGTGTGTGTGCCCCACGATTGGCTGGCGACCATCTGGGGTGTATCCCTGCCTCTCGCCTTAACGCGCTGGGATAGGCTCCAGCAGACCCCTGCGACCCCGAAAGGGAATAAGCGGGATAGACAATGGATGGATGGATGGACATTATCAATATTATACTGATATTTTTTCTAGCCCTAGTTTATAATACACTTGTATCTACTGAATTCTCTGAGAGTTTCTTTTAGTTGAAACGTTAACAGTGAAACAGAATCATATTGACACCTTATGGCTGAAGTTGGGCTATTTCAGACCTAATGTCCTTTTTCTCCTCTCCAGTAGGAACTATTATTATATAACTATCCTTAGAGATCCAGTATCACGCTACCTGAGTGAGTGGCGTCATGTGCAACGTGGCGCCACATGGAAGGCCTCCTTACACGTGTGTGACGGACGTGCTCCAACGCTGTCTGAGCTTCCAAGCTGCTACTCAGGGGATGACTGGTCGGGTTGCTCCTTGCAGGAGTTCATGGACTGCCCCTACAATCTGGCCAACAACAGGCAGACCCGCATGCTGGCCGATCTCAGCCTGGTGGGCTGCTACAATGTCTCTGCTATGAGTGAAGAAGAGCGCTGGGCGTTACTCCTGGAGAGCGCTAAACGTAACCTACGTAGCATGGCGTTTTTTGGACTGACCGAATACCAGCGTAAGACCCAGTACCTGTTTGAGCGAACCTTCAGTTTGGAATTCATTGCGCCGTTCACACAGCTGAACGGCACACGAGCCTCCGGCGTTGACGTGCCTCCTGAGAAGCAGCACAGAATCCGCCAGCTGAACCGATGGGATGTCGAGCTGTATGAGTATGCCCGTGACCTTTTCCTGCAGCGATTCCAGGTGGCAAGGCAGCAGGAGCGCAGGCAGGCCAGAGAGAGGCGGCAGCAGGAGAGGAGGCGGCTCCGTGGAAGGCTCCCCATGAAGCTAGAGAGGCAACTAAAGCCCACGGAAACGCCGCAGATTCCTGACAGCCGCTTTGCAATAACAGAGGAGCAGCAGAGGAGAAAAGCTGGCGAAGACAGTGTGGAGTCTGAGGTGCCGCTGCCAGACTGGTGGGATCAAGATGAGAATGGCAACATGGAGGATTACATGGACAATGTGGAACAGTGGTAGGAACCGGAAAAGCAGGATGGTGTCTTAATAATGAGTCGACCTAGCTCTGCCTTGTCTGTTGTTAATGAATCCAATTTTTAATATTTGCCTTCCACATAATTGTCTTTGTTCACAGCATGAACTGGTTTAAACCTTCCTCTGTAGCTCTAGAAAGAACAGGTCATTCTGTGCCCATTTTATTAATAACTATCATTTTGTTTTTGTTTTTTTCGTGCAAGACACTTCTGGTCCTTCGATAGCTTCACCAGCTTCACCTCAGCAGCTAACCTGACAACTTTGTGGAGAACTATGGCTTCGAGGAAAACCAGAATTATTCGTGCAGTTAGGGAATGCCATGATTACTGGTACAAAAGAAAAGTTTACTTGGAGCACAACTGTTTTGACTGCTGCCACAACATTGTTTATTAGCTAAGCTAATGCTAGTTATGCTAGTCAAGTGATCATGAAAGTCCTGCACAAAAAATGAAAGTCTGTTTACTGCCTCAATCAAAAGTAGGGTCAATAGAAGTTGATTTGTTTTTAATGGAGGGTTTTGACAATTGTCATTTACTGTTACTCAAAACATTGTTTTATAGACATATCCAGTAATTATTTTGCAACTTGCCTGAACCTCACTGTCCTGATAACTTAATGAATGGAGGTTGATCAGCCTGCCGTCAACTCCCATCAGCCATAGCCTCCTTCTGTCTATTATGGCCTCACAAAGTGGGTGGATGTTGCTCACCGAGATATCTACACATATTTGATGGAGCCACCAAGTAGCATTAGACCAAGTCTAGGTTCATGTATTTATCTGTTTTACAACAGCTTCTCAGCATTTTTCCCATTTCTCCCATTATGTGAAGGCAACTCTTTCCCCCAAAAGAGGGCAGAGCCTCGGTGCTTGGTATTGATAACCTTATACTAGTTTGATATATGCTAATCTGATATAAATGGGAGGGGTCAGCGACTGTAGTTGTGACATCACAACTCAATGGAACTCTCAACAACTCATTTTATGGCTCAAAACATTCTGCATTTCTCTGTGAATGGAGTGTTTTGAAACATTGGTCTGTATTTATATTACAAATTGACCTAGACCTACTTATAATCAAAAAGTAAAATAAAATCTCACTTTCAATGAAATGGAACATTTAATGACACATTTATTTATTGATATTGATTGTATTTTTTTGCCACAAATGACATTTATAATGGATTTTTTTTGAACGAAAGAACGGCTCGTTTAGCTACCTTTACCTTTTAGTCACACACACACTTTCTTGATTGTTCTCATGGCTTCTACACACATCTGAACTCTTGTGATGTAGCTGGTAACAAGGGAGTCTTTGTATTTTCTTTGTCTAAAGGAACAATGTAAGTCTTGTTCTAATCAGAAAATATGCTATTGTTTGTGATTAACAATCTGTATGTTTGCCAAATTGTTGTTGTCTCTGAAATATGTACATTTTTAAATGTACCTGTTTTTAAGTGTCTTTTTCAGTAACAAAAAAATGGATACCTCAATGTGAAGCATATCTGCTAATGTTGTAACATAACTGAATGTGTCCCAAACCTACCTTTTTTATATAAAAATGGTTTTACATTCACTGAACAATTGTTCTAATGTCCTTTGTCTGATCACACACACAAAAGACTGCATGCAGGTTTTATTGTTTCACTGCAAGTCTCTTCAGCACCAGCAGGGAGAGCTCAAGTCACTTTAGTGAAATCAAAACTTCCTGAAGGGTGAAAGTTGATATCACAGTTTAGAGATAAGCTGAGATATCAACACAGTTTACGGTTGGATGGGATTTGAGTCATTGTTCACACTGATCCTCAAGAGGAATAAATAAACAAATGTGTACTGAGACAGTTAAGTGTTTTCCTTTTTTTTGAAGCCTAGAATTGCCAACCTTAAATATGATGGACTATAAAACATTTAACTGCATATTCAAATTATGATTTGCCTATGAAAATGAAACAGACATGTAACACCACTACTACAAATTAATAAATAATCTATTACCTGTTTTGTAGCAGCCTCTGAAGGTATTTTATAAGATCAAACAAAGATGGAGGACATGTAGAATAATGATACTTGGATGACTACAATAATTATTTTTTTGTGATTTAATATTATTAATAGTTTATTTTTATTTATTTATTCTGGCTAAGCAAATGTGAGAAAAAAATGAAAGCGTGCACCTGAAATCGAATTTATTTTGAAGCGCCATAAAGCGACCGGAAGTACAGTACAAGGTTGGAGACGCTGTATTTGTCTCTGGATCGTGCGTCAACAGTGCCGCCATTTTGAGAGGGTCAACTCGGCATTCGATTCAACAGGAAACAACAGAGCAAGAGGCAAGTAGGCGTTTGAAGGCAGAGTGAAATAAAACATTATTATATAAATTAGAAAATCACGAAATTTTCAATATAAAGCAGCGCGAATTGAAATCTGTGGAGAAGTAATATAATGTTAATTTTAATCCAGAAATGTTGTAGCCTTCCGTTTACCTGCTAGTTCAGAAGGCCAACATTGACCCTCCCAAGATGGCGGTAGCGCTGACGCACCGCTCTAATGGACAGCAGCGAGGAAGGCGGTGTGGCTATGGCTAAAATAGCTTGTAGCTAGCAGCAGTTTGAGTAACTGTAGAACGCCCACTAGCGGTACGGTTTACAGGGCAGCGACGCGCTCTTCCACCGGGGTGACACCTAAATGTAAGTAAGGACTGTGATTCTGTTGTTTCTATCAAGTAAAATAACAGCTATGACATTATATTATTGAAATAATAAGCACGCAGCTTTCTGGGGGAGTAATGTTAACCTAACGACGTTTAACGGTAGGCCTTCGGTTTAAAATACATTTCCCTCGGTAAGAATGAGCAAGTGCGACAGTCCAGAGCATATTACCGCAATTTTCCTTAAATACGACCAGTGGTGGAAAGTAATTAGGTACATTTACTTAAGTACTGCACTTTCTTGTACTTTACCTAAGTATTTCCAACTGACTCTACCTAAGGCTTGACTTTTTTCAATTTTGCATAAAAGTCTACTACATAAAGTAATGTACAATCAATGTCAATGGTCTGTATTAACTACATAAATTTAAGTTTGTTTATTTTTAATCTTTGTACGTAGTGTGGAAGGCGCCAAATATTATGACGCAGTACTTTACTAGTAATTATTAATATATGATAGGCCTTCATTTAGTGATTAAAAACAAGTCAATTTATTTGTATAGCCCTAAATCACAAATCACAGATTTGCCTCAAGGGATTTAAAGTTTGTACAACAGCAACACAGCAGTCTACACAGTATGAGTATGAGTATTTTAGATGACAGTAGTTGTAATTTTACTCAAGTATCTGACCACTGTCTGACCACATGTTTATGGCAATTTACCTGGCTTGCTTCCCTTCGGTCGTGACTTTGATTTCCCTCAATGCTAATGAAGTTATCCAATAAAGACACACACACACACACACACACACACACACACACACACACAGGGTTTCATTTGAAAATTGCACCTTTTTGCATTCTGGTGTTTTCTGCTTCAATGTATGGTAAAAAAAATAGTTTTATTTATGTAAAGGAAAAGAAAATCAGACACCAGGTGACAGTTTAAACAATATCATATAATATAATGCAGTAAAGCTCTTATTCTGTGTTGCTTTCAAAAGTTTATTCCCCTGTAGGTTGACTTTTCTAATGTTATATGATCCCTGTCTGAACACACACATAGGCATGATTATCTACATCTTTCAAAATAAAAGTCCTCTGCCTTTCACGTTTGTATTGGGAGACAAATGCTTGTGTTCCATATATAGAGGAGGCATAGACACACACACACACACACACACACATACAAGGGCCTAGGTTTCACTCGGAATATGTAATTGGGGGCCATTTTCTTCCAGACAATTTTGAGTGTTAAACTCTTTTAATCAATTCATCAATTCATGGTAATATATATACATATATATATACACACATATTTATTTATTTATGTAAAAGGAAAAATCTATAATGTAATATAATGCATCAAGAATCTTATTCTGTCTTGCTTACAAGTATTTATTCCTCTGTAGGTTAACTTTCCTTAGTCAACACACGTATAGGCATGATTTACTACACTTTTCAAAATAAAAGTCCTCTGCTTCTACCATGTTTTTATTGGGGGGCAAATACGTGTGCTCTAAATATTGTGGGGGGCGTGTCCCATGCACCCCCCTGAAATCTACACCTATGCACACACACGAACACGCACACACACACACACACGCACACACACACACACACACACACAAACACACACACTCACGCACACACATAGAATCTCAACTCCTCCCTCACCATTTTGCCCTCCCTCAGATTTTTCTTCTTCCAAATCTGTTATTCTGCCTGTGTCGAGCAAATGTAGTTGCAGCCGACAACATTCTAGCAGCTGCAGCACAGCTCGCTTATTTCTTTCTTTATTTCTTTCTTTCTTTTCACTTCGCAGCCGAGCACGTTTTCTACTTATGGCCTCGGGTTTTATCGTTTCTGGCAAACAATAGCGCGTTTTTAAAAGAAATAATAATATTCGTTTACTGTGAGGCAACGCTGAGTGTTTAACAGACGGAGAACCGTCTCTCTCTCTCTTTTTTGTTGAAAACGACCACCAAATACACATTTTCGCCGACGTTGATTTGGGGGAAAGGCATCTGAATCGGATCTGGCTGTAAACAGGTAAGGCTGAGCTTGACGAACACGTCTGGCGCAGTTGACTTTGCAGCAATTTTAGCGCTACCTGACGCATGAGCGCATGGAGCTGCGCGTGGAATCGTTTATTCCCGGTTTGCAGCACTTCAGTGTTCTCTGTCCTCCTGCCTGTTGCGTGGAGACTCAAGCAGCCTCTTGTTTTTTTGTGTTAAATACGAGGCTGTAAATGCTGTGTTACACATTGTGCTGCACCCGAGTAAACAACATTAACATTTAACATGCTGTTGTGCTGTCGTGTATGGACACAGATAAAAACCCTGAAAGCTGCAGCCACACAGTAGTGCATTGCCTAATGTAATAATTGAACACATGGGTTTTTGGTTTGAGTGCAATATGTAGAACTGCACACTGTGTTGAATTGGTTTTAGCTCTCATGCTACAGAGCTGAGGGCTAAAAAATCAATGTGATATTACTTTCTGAGGTACTCAGTTCACTGTAATATTGAGTTTATATCCATTACAGCTGGCAGAGGTGAACAACACCTGGAGGTTTCATCCTGGTTATTCAGTACATGGGGGGATTCTGCATCTTGAGCCTTGTCCTTGTTTCCCCTGTGAGGGTCAGACCCTCCAGTCACCACCATGGCTCACTGTGTCGTCAGTACTTGCTCATATGCATTTCTAATGCATGCCCTACCGTCGTCTTGGCTCATTTAATAAAGCAGCAAGTCATGAGAAGTACACACTCTCCGGGCTGTGAACTCTGCACCAGTCAGGCTAGTTTTTCTATTACTTAATATAAACAGTAACTGACAAATGCGGCTCAGGATGATGCATCTTTTGTGGTGCAAATAAAACCGTCCACCATCAAACGTGGCAGAAATTAATAAATCAAAAAATGTTCCGCTGACAGCTTTGTTATTGCCTCGGCTATAATATCTGCACTTAGCCTTCACAGTTTTAATACACAGTTGTGAAACTCACAGTATTAATGTGACATGAATTGAAAGCTGCAGGGCCTGAACTTTAGTCTTTTCTGAGTTAAAAAGTTGAGCTGAGTCATTCCAAGTGTTTATGAAGCGTGTTGGCTTTATTCTCCCGTAAGATGGGAGAGCTTTGGTGTACGTTTGATTTGAATAAGAGCTGTGGTGCTTTTAATGAGCTGAAAGGAGAAGTGATACTTAACCTAATTACTTTGTTCCCTCCCTACAGGCTGCTAGCTTTCACTCTAGTTGTGATTATGGATCTTCCACCTTGTGCTTTTTAATCAATCACCTGTAACCATTGATGTTATCCTGCTTCTGTTCGCGCCCTTGTCATTGCTCTCCAACAGAGTTGTCTTGTTTGGTGGGCTGGAGAACACAGATCATTTAAATGAAGACCAGAGTTAAGTTTTTTTTTTTTTCATAGCTTTATTGTACATAACAACCTGTGCCAATGACCAGGGAATCACCAAGCTTTTGGAAACGGGGGAAACTCCAGATTAAAAATAAATTACCAGCAAAAACTCCAGAGAATCACACATAAAACCTTATAGTGACACAAAATCTCCCATTGGCTTTCCCCAGTATATAAACGCTTGATTGTTTTATCTCTTTGTTCTCTATTCATTATAACTAGATATTTGTTCTATATTAGCCATTAGCAATTTTGTTTAACATATACATATTAGTTACTCAGAAGCAGATGCATTAGACTAGACAACACTACACACCTTTCTACTCATCCCATACGCTTAAACTGAAATACGCTTAAACTGAAATTGAATTGAAAAATTTACAATAAATGCAAGTTTCAACAAATCAAAATTACCATCAACCACTTCAGGACTTCAGGACCAGAGCTGCAATGATTAGGTTATTGATCTGTTAGTTGCCAACTATTACATCAATCACCAACTATTTTGATAATCAATTAATTGATTTGAGTAATTTTTCTTTAAAAAATGTTCTCTCTTCTAAAATTTCCAGCTCCCCTAATGTTAAGGTTCTCAACAAATTTATCTTTTTGCCTTTTATTCCTTTTTGTTTTATACAATAAAATTAGGTTTTTTTTTGTACGCATTGCTTTTTATTAATGCCCTCCAGAATTAAGATGTATTTTATTTGGATTTGTATGAAACCTCAATGCAACCTGATGTATTGCATCTACACTAATAGTCATTTCAATGCTCTAATTGGGTGTAATTCTTAAAGTAAACCACCAGTATCCTGGTGAACTGTTGGTCTGGACAAAAAAAATTAGGTAGCTTTAGAAAACATTTTACAGCATTCTATGAACCAAACAACTAATCAATCAATAATCAATAGCTTGATTAACTATTCAATCAATATAAGCCATTGTTAGTTGCAGCTTTAATTTACAAAATCAACCAAAATTGTGTGGATAAAGCTGAAATTAACAAAAAAAATTGATTCTTTTAAGAAGATGTTCGAATTCTCTGGTTCCAGCTTCTCACATGTGATTATTTTCTGGTTTCTTTAGTCTTCTATATTAGTAAACTGAAGATATTTGAGTTGTGGACTGTTGGTCAATTGTTAGTTACAGTATCCAGGACCCTTACAATATTACCCCTCTTTTACAGTGGTGGCACAAAAAATAAAACAATGAAATAGAAAGTGTTTTATTTGTCACCCTTTAATCGGAAGGCTCACAATTTTTCAGGTTTCTGTATGTTGTTTCTGGCTAAATAGACCTACAGGCACCTGACTATTGGCAGTTTTAGTTTGTTTTTAGACGTGAAAACATATCCTTCACTGTGACACCTCCCCCCCCACCGCCTTTCTCTGAAAACGTGGCTGACGCGTTGAGACTTTTATTGGCACAGAGGCTATCTAATAACGTGAGCAGATAAGGCGCGGGGCTGTCTGCGGAGGTGGCACCGCGTCCACACGCCGGTCACAACGCAGACGTCAGAGCTCTGGTGAAGGTTACGCTGTCGGAAGCCCTTTGGTGCACTGTGTTTGATGAGGGACGCAGTGCGCTGGAGTCAACAGCAGACACCCCCCCACCCCCCACCTGTCCTGTTCCACCTCCACGTTAACCCCCACCTACTGACTGCTGGAGCCCCTCTTGTCATTGCAGACACCTGGAGGACGGGCAGCAGCAGCATAATGGATGTTAGAACTAGGGCGCTCTATATTTACTCACTGTGCCGCATCCCTGCAAATGACTGTTTATGCTGCAATGTAAAGGTCGAACAAGTTCACTAGGCCAACGGTGTTTTCTGTACGCCTCTGTATGCATGTGAAGGAGGAATCACGAGCTGAAACTTGATTTTAATTTACTCGTCTACAGTTGTTTGTAACTTTTAACATTTAATGAGAGTATTATCTTATTATGATATAAATCAAAATATCTGTACTACTGATCGGATAAAACACGCATTTTTATACATTAATCTAGAAAATGTTTGTTCCCTTAGAGGCTTAAATTCATTCATCAGTGTTGTGAAGGACAAAATCTTGGTTTAGTTTTAGCTGTAACTCTACTGTAACCCTTTCCTTTCCCTACTTGTGTTCCTATCTCTTCATCGGCCTCTTAATCATTTGATCGTTGGCTGTTATAATCATGTATGGCCTGGCCTCTCCACGTGTTTATCTGGGCTGTGCTCGGGAGTCTTGTGCAATAATGCAGCTTGGCAGTTGATGTTTCATTCAGTACTTCAGCACTATATTTCAATCTCCATTTATTAAAAAAGTTCCAGCTCATAAAACAGACAGCGGGTGAGGATGTAGAAGATCAGATAGATGCAAGGCGTAGTTTTCTTGATGCAGACATTTCATGTGACTTTTATTTTGGTAATTTTGTTGGGTTTCTTAAAGGTCGGGACATCTTTGAAGACAGTCATGTGTGTGGTTTTATAGTTAAGCTCAGTGACATGTAGCTGCATATCTTATGCGTAGAGTAAAATTCCACCATGTCTTTATAAAGATGGTAATATTGGCCTTCTGAATTATTCATTGACTTATACGCAGATTAGTCCCACAAGTCAATGAAAACTCCTGGTTGGTCGGCTGCTATTTATTTATTTAACCTGAGCGCAAGTTTAGTCTTTTAGTTCACATTCATTTTTTCACATGTTCCTACATTCCTGAATTCAGATATAAATTGGTTACACTCACCTGTGTGCAAAGTTCATTGCTAACACCTCCCGTCTGTTTTAAATGTCAGGTCCACTATTTTACTATCAGCTCTCAAGGTAGACACAAACCCTCATGTGGGCAACTAATGTGTAATTTCTCTATTTTTAACCGGCACCATTGTCTTCCGGTCTCCGTAAAGGCCCTCATAGTCACAGAATGCTCGGTTAAACAACCAATGAAATTTTCAGAAGGCTGAAATTTCCTGGAAAGTGGCCGTTGCAGCACATCACTACAGCTTGTGAAAGGTCATTACTGTGTATATTCAGATGTACAGGCTGCGGTATAAACTGAAAGGGCTTTTGTAGGAGAGCCAGTATCTGCTGCACAGCTTTCCAAGAACAGTTGTAATGGCAACTGTGCGCCATTTGGTGTCTGGTGTGTGGCGAGAGAACGAGGAGAGGAAGCGAGGAGCGTTGCTGAGGAGCGTTTTTTTGATGATGCGGGGCTGCATATTGCTGAGCTGCGTTGTCAGGGCACACGTAAGCAAGGGCGCCTGACACTGATGTGGACCTGATTGCAGGACGGGCAGAGCTGCAGCGGGGGCGCTTCGTCTCGTTCCCCCCCCCCCCTGAAAAAAAGTTTCTATTGATCCGTAGGTAGGCTGGGAGGAGGAGGAGGAGGAGGAGGCACCCGACAAGCATAATGGTTAAGCAAGCGAAGCAGTTGCCGTACCTGCTCGTCTCTCATTCCTGCCCGTTTTGTGTGTTTTTTTAGGCTGGGGTGTGTCTTTTGTTCTTGTGTTTGAAGGTGGGTGTATCAGTTCAGTTCCCACCTCCATCCCCCCCCATATCCCTTCTACTCCCACTCCACTGCAGTGTTCTCCTCCTGGGTTGTCTATCTGCATGCTCTCTCTCTCAAACACACACACACACACACACACACACACACACACACCCCTCCCGCCACTTCCTCCGTCTGTGTCTGCCACCATCAGACGCAGGGACTGATAATATCTCCTCCAACCCCCCTCTCCTCCTCCTATGTTTTCTACTCCTTCTCTCCTGCATCCGGCCTGTCGTTTATTCACTTTATTATGCATTAATGTACAACCCCCCCTTGTGTTTTATACAGGCCAGCCCCCCTCTTTAAAAAAATTGTCCTGTGTCCAAGATGCAGCCTGGACTTTGCCTTCCCTGTGGAAGCCAGAATTTTATTTTCCCTCCTGTGTGTGTGTGTGTCTTTATTGAGCCACCTCACTGATTGTTATCTGTATTCAGTTAGTGTCCAGACACGTCACTCTACTCCCTCGTAGGGAGCCGCACGGCAGCGGCGGGCTGCTGGTGTTCTCCTCGCATCACGCCGCAGGAGGGTCTCAACGAGGCACAACTTACTCCCACACATCTGTAGAAAGATGGCAATGCCCCTTGAAATCATTTCAAGTTTGAAATATCAGCATGTGGCTCAGCCATGACTGTGCTGTGTGCCAGTGGGAAAAAAAACCCTGGGAGGAACAAGGACGGGCTCTGTGGAGGGAGGAGCCGCTCTGGAAACCGCTCCGTCATTGGCCGGCGACGTGTTCTGCCTGCCTGCAAGAGTCTGTCCGATTGGTCGCAGCCTCTCATTTGAGCACAGCAGCTGCAGTTGTGAAGAACTAGCCCTTCTCTCTCTGCCTTTCTTTCTTTTTCTTCTTCTCCTTTTTACGCTAATAACTCTGCTGTGGCTCAGTGTTGATAAGCACACGTGCCAGCCCATGCCATCTGAAGGACTCCTCATATTGCAGAACGATTCACGTCAAGTCACTCAATTACTTTCTGCTCTGTGGAGCTTAGGGGGGTTGAAGTGACGTCTCTGTCCTGCCTGCATCTCCTTCCATCCCCTCTCTCTCACTCTCTCTCTCTCTCTCTCTCTCTCTCTCTCTCTCTCTCTCTCTCTCTCTCTGTCTCTGTTGTATCACTTAATCAAGACATAGCTTGCCCTTTCCTGTTCAGTGCTGCCTCGCTCCCTCCCGTGTGCTCTGCTCCCCTGTTTGTTTGTCCTCGCTTTTTTCTCCTGGCTCGTTCCTTCCCTCCCTCCTGCCTCGTGGTCCTCATCACCCTCCGTTGAGCCTTGAAACAAGCTCCTCCACACGAGGTCCTGGCTCTATATTACATTAATGCCGCTTTTTTTTTTAATTTTAAACCCGTTTCTTCTCTCTTCAACAGGTTTGTTCAAGGTTTTACAATTAAGGATCGTTTCTCTGTTTTTTTCCACAGTCCACAGCAGGAGGTTCGGCAACGGGCAAGGACATGCTGGAGAGAGGTCAGTGATGGCAGCAGAAGAATAGATAACGTGGAAGGAGGGATGAGAAAGAGGCTGAAGTGAGAGGAGGAAGTGAAACTCCAAAGTGCCTGCTGTGAGGGGGGGGCGTCTTCTCCTGGATGACCGCAGGACGAGCCCAGTGTGCGTTTGGCCTTGAATGGAGGCTATATTTTATCCTGACAGCCGGGAGTCATCCGTCCCATGTTGCTGAGCTTCAGCCCCTGAGCTGAGCCGCCGCCTGCTGTCATCGCCACAAGGATTCCATCCTCATAAGGTTCTGCTTTTTTCTCTTTTTTTTTTAGTTTGTCTTCTGGTTTAAAGGCTAACTAGCACCAGTCTCGGCCATGTTGACGTGAATGTAGCAGCGACTCGCGGCGGGTGTCGGTTCATCCAGGTGAAGGCACGGGAACTCCGGGGCAGAGGCAGGAGGGGCTCGCCGTGGCACCCTCTCCTTTAACATCCTCCACATATCTAAAACACGCCAGGAACAATGTCAACAGATTAGAGGCGTTTATTTCTACTTTTTTTTTTCTTGAGACAGAGCTGGCCTCTGCTTACAGTCACCCTCCTCACACCACCACCTCTATCTCACCCCAGTGAAACTTCAGCTGCCACTTTTCCCAGGAAGAACTAACAAACATCCCCTAAAATACCCGCAACCAAAAGGACTTTCTGTGCTGAAGAAACACTGAATATTTTTTTACTTCTATTTCTCTTGCATTTTACCAGGGATTTTTTCCCTGTTGCGTCATTATTAGTCAGCCTCACACTCATCATACGGTGCCCCCCACCCCACCCCCCAACAACGCTGTTCTGTGTTTGTGATGGCTGTCAGCATGACCATGGGACGGGACACCAAATGGCTGACTCTGGAAGTGTGTCGTGAGTTTCAAAGAGGCACCTGCTCGCGGTCCGACGCTGAGTGCAAGTTCGCCCATCCCTCGCGGAGCTGCCATGTGGAGAACGGCCGAGTCATCGCCTGCTTCGACTCGCTCAAGGTAACGGCACCGGCACGCTGGTCAGCGCCAGCTCCTGGCGTGTGCGTCTATTGTTTGTCGCGTCACCTGTCGTGTGGTGTGTGTCGGATTGGCTGATGCTACATAATGCTGTATAGTTACTACAGTAGAAAGTAGGGCCAGCCTGAAGACACACACACACGCATGCAGATACCAACTTTTTCAGCTCGTCCTCCCTGTTCACCTTTACATCCTCCTGATTCTAGCATTGCATGGTGCATGGCAGTTTAGTGTAATTGTGCCTTATAATTTTCCCAAATTATGCTGCACAACTTTGCTTTATTATTACAAAACAAATTTAAACCTCCTAAAATGATTACTGTAGTGGCCAAAGTTTTATTTAAACTACTGTTGTTCAAAGTGATGCATTCTAATTAAGGGGTGGGTGATATGGAAAAAAAATGATCACGTGCAATGTTATACTATTTTGAGATAGCCCTATATACTTTATATCACGCTATTGTGCAGTATCAGTGAGTAAACAATCCTTATTCCAATAATATATTTAAAATCACTGCAGTAATAAAACATGTTATTATTATTATTAATATTATTAGAAACTTAACAGTAAAATCGATAAAAATATTCAGATAAGAATGTTTTTGACTTGTACATATCAGTACAAATCAAGGTTATTTTTTGTTATTTTCATTAGATAGTATGAAATCAAGAGGCAGACAGCAAATGTGAGTAGAGAGAAAAGGGGACGACACCGCTGTGACGCCCAGTCGAGGTACTTGAAGACATCAATGCAAAACAGCCTGAACATTTACCGCTGCCATAATTGCTGTTGAGACGTTCTTCAGCCCGACATAGTAAAGAGATTGTATCCACCATATAAACGTTGGTAAAGAAATATCTATTGTCTCATTGTATGGATAGTGATATCAATCTGGCAACACGACATGTGGAATTTGATGCCGGGAATGTGAATATACATGATATACCGATGCACGGGTCTTCTGGTTTTAACAAGGATATTGAATTTTTTTCTGCTCATGCGTAATTTCTCTCGTTCTGTCCCAGCACCACTGCAGCTGCTCTCCTGACTCTCATCCTCTTTCCAGCACTCGCCCTCCTCAACAGCAGCAGAAAAACTAAACTAATCTGAGGAGTGATGATGCTTCGATGTGTATTAGACTCCCAACTCAATGAACGATTGTGCTAAAATTGAGAATAGGCAGAGGCTGTGTTTGGCGTGTTGCGGGCGCGTGTGTGTTTGCGAGACGTTTTTTTTTTTCCTTCTTTGCTTGACCAGCTTTTCCTGCAGTGAAAAAGTGAGACCCAGACAAGGGGCTTTCTGTCTGAGTGCAGCTGCTGTCTCCTCGTTTATTGAGTTAGAATTTATTATTCAGCCATTTTTCTGTGTTATGTCCTCCAGAGCAGGAGGGAGAGAGGGAGAGACAGAGAGAGGGGGGCCTAGCAACAGCACAGGAGTGCGTACCCATTGGATAGTTTGATCTTCCTGAGTGGCACGGCTGTTTTTAGCACAGAGCAACAGCCTGGCTCTGTACTGGTTGCATTGATGGGAGGAAGAGGCGAGCCGCTTTGTACCAAAGGCGGCGAACGTGCATTTAAAGGCCACGTTTCGGCTGTTTGAAGCCACCAGGTCACGTTCTTTAGTTTGAGGAAAAAAAAAAACTGAAGTTGGTGACAGTTGAAGGTCAAAGCAGCTTTCTTTATCAGGAGCTTTAGTGCTCACGCTGTGTGTCAACAGCCACCCCTTTACGGCTGTGTTTTTATCCTCATTGTTGTTCAGGATTATACTCAGCTGACAGCCGTTGGTTTTGGTCGACTGAGTAGAAAAAACAAAGAAGCACCGTGCTCTGTCCCCAACAGAGTCGTTCCACGGCACCACTCCTTCCTCTGCCCCTCCCTTCTTTGTTCATTTTATGGATTTATCCAGTAACGTGGCCTTTCCCCTCCTCGCCGTCCCTCCTATATCTGGCATCTCCGACCCGGTCCTAGCCAACTCGCTGTCACCTCCCACCCCCCATCGATGGCCCGTTAGCTCCTGTCTGGTGGGTCAGGAGCAGCCGGAGGGTGGATAAGAGAAGAGGGGGTTAGCTCACCATCTAGTTCTATGTTATCTTATTAACCGGAGTGCTGCTGTCACCTCACATGATAAGTGTGGCCATCACACCTGCCCGACGTGCAGCGTCTCCTTTGGATGACATCATCGCCACACACAAGAGGAAGAGCATCAATTGAGTTCCTCATTTGGATTCAAAGCGTGTATTTACCGGTTTAGTGAGCATGCTGCTGTCGTAGAAGACACAGCGGGTTGACATCTTCTTCTCTTCTCTCGGCATTGACAAACACACTCCGGCACTAAAGTGGGACTTTCTCTGTGTTGCGTAGTGTGTTGCCATGACTACCACAAGGAGATTCCTGATACAATATTCTCCTCAGCACCCCACATTTCATCGGCCGCCTTCTCTAACCCAGATTTTATACCCAAATATGTAATATATAAAAAAAAATACTCAAGAGATAGTCGTTTTTTTGGCCCGTACTATGCATATAGATCATTAGGCTGATTAATAGTCACTTTTCTTTTCCTCTGAGTTTGAGCAGGTTTTTTCTGCTGGGCTCGTGGGACTCACTCCTCATTACAGACTCATCCCTGAACACAAAGCTCGCTCGCGGTGTATTTGTGTAAGCCATACTGGCAGATCTTCAGGCGGCTACGCGTCGCACCCTGTGTGTGAGGTTGTGTGAATCCTTCCCGGACGGCGGCAATACAGAAGGAGACACTGCAGTTTCCTTCTGTCCTGTGCAGCGCTCCTGCTGCTAAGCCCATTTTTATGTGTCCTCATTCATCACCGTCAGAGTCTCTGCACCATGACGTCAGTTTGTTATCTGACTCTTTCTTATTTTCTGTTGCTTTAGTGCTTTGTCAGTCATGCGGCGTGCTCACGGGCACATGATGGGAGCTGGTCTGTGTGGGTGTGGCTTGATGATGTGGCTGACACTTTAGTTTAGAGGGTTAACAGTTCATCCGCAGGAGCAGACAGCTGCTGTCTGCCCAGGGGTTTAATGGAGACTGCAGTTTCTCCCCTGAGTGTGTGTGTTGACCTGCAGTGTTCCTGCAGCACCATCTTCACCTTCCTCACACACACTCCAGCAGGGTAGAAGGACACGGCTTTAAAGGACGTTCTGGAGGAAAATGAATTGCGTTCAGACAAATGGCTGAAATCTGATTTACGGTTTGTCAGGAGGCCAGAAGCGATGGCTGAAAAGGAGTGAAAGAATTTCCTCTGCTCAAAATAATACGTGACAGCGGCCGCTGAGTTGGAATAACCATCTAGTCATTTTTCATATAAGATATTTCCTTGATTACAGGGTTAAGTACAGATTGTCAGAAAGTCAGAAAGGTATTGGCCCATCACATGATCTGATAGAGAACAATTCGTTTTTTCAGCCAGCATTCAATATGGTTCGATTTCTGTCCAGTAATCATCTTAATAAATAATCCAAAACAATACTGAGCAGTGTGACCTCTGAAAGTCAGTGCTGTCGCCATTTCTCGTCGTTCCATTATTGTTCATTGTAAAAAGCTCGTGCTTTGATCAAGTACAAGTGGTACATTTTCTGTCGTTTGAACCTGCATGTGGTGAATGAAGCTTTGCATGCAGGATAAATACAAAAGCTTTGACTATGTACACAAGCTCTACAGCAGAATACCGGCTGTTCAGACATCTCATGGCGTATTTGTTAATAAAAAATCATAAAAGGTGCTCTTTGCTCATTGGACTGGTATGTTTAACAGAATCAAGTTAAGGCAGATATTTAATACCCAGCGGGTACTGCAACACCCTTGCATGTGTGTGCGTGTGTGAGCGTGTGTGTTTTGTTAATGAAAACTGTCCTTCAGTTGACCGGCATATAAACCTTGTGTCAGCATTGCTGATGTGTCGTTCAGTGGGACATTTCTTCTTCTTCCCTATTTTTTGACCTCTTGGAGCTGACAAGTGATTATCTCCAGCAATCAATAATAAAATTTTAGTTTACCTACTTCATCCTAAATACTGGTATGGAAACATTATACTACATAATGCTAATCCATTCCACCCATATTTTTATGAATAAAGTAGGTTTACTGATCTCTTCAACTTGTCTAACCCCATATTAGCTCTTCTCTGAACAGTGCACCATCTGTATATAAGCTCTGAAAAATAATTTTGGTTGGGGAGGGCTTTTCTCTCCCTGGAAAGTAATTTATTTACTACACTGATAAACACCAGGTAGAGATACAGAATCTGTTTTACAGGAGGGTGGGAGTCGAGCATATGTTCTCAGTCTCCAGCTTTATCTCTTGGCCGCGTGGTTTGTTTGACTTCTGCTGTGCCACTGTGGAAAAATTCAAAGCTGGCTCCGGCACTCCACCTGTCACTTCACTTTGCTTAAAAAAATAACACGTTTTTCATATAAAATGTACAATTTGATTGTACTTTAATTGCCAAATGATTTACATCTCCGTGTATAGTCACATGTACCGACAACAAAGTACTTTAAACAAGTGCCTCTTGAATTAGTTTCGCCCAGATGTCGGCGGTTCCAGCTTTTAATGATGAACATTTTTAGAAAGCGGTTGCATATTCTTCATAAATTATCCAGCATAAGCTCTTTTGGGAGTTCATTAGTACTTCAATTCACCGGAATTTACAACATGTAGTATTGCTTTTAAAAATGTATAACAAATTGTACTTGATTATATCTGCTAAGGTCAAAGTGCTTTCGATTAGGTGAGTCTTTTTTTGTTTTTTAATTATATTTTGGTGATGGTGAGCCTTGTGGTCTTTGACTGATTTAGCCTCTCAATCACATTACTCTCATCTCACTATCCCCTTAAATCCAGAGCCAGTGTAATGTGTCACATGCCTGCCCGTCTGCCCCGGCGCTCATCTGTCCTCCTTCCTGTCTCCTCTTCAGGGGCGCTGCACACGTGAAAACTGCAAATACCTGCACCCACCTCCGCACCTGAAAACGCAGCTGGAGATTAACGGGAGGAACAACCTGATCCAGCAGAAGGCCACAGCCGCCATGTTGGCTCAACAGATGCAGTTCATGCTGCCTGGAGCACAGCTGCAGCCCATAGTGAGTAGCCCAAACTAAAAGTCCCAACAAAAAGTTGAAGACATACTAATGCTATCAGTGTTCCTGCTCAACTTCACCACGATGTCCCTGTCTCCATTGCTCCATTAATTTTCTGCCTATCAATTTGTCTTGGTCTTGTATCAAATACCCATGTTATCTTTAGGCATGTTTGGTCAAATTTTTCTTTAGTGACATTTTAGTTTAGTAGAAAAGTGTTGGGATTTAAGTCTAGTTTTAGTCTTTCTTAAGTCTCAGGTTGATAATTGCAAGATCACAGTAAAGTTTTCAGGCAGATAAACATATACTCCATATTGACCTAGATGCTGCTATGACTTATAAAATAAGGATTAATATAGTTTTATCTTTTATTTTTCAGTGTGTTTCAGGCAGGACATTTGTTGAAACACGGTTAACATGTGAAATGACTATTGATTTGTCAGCACATTTTTTACCAGAAAAACACTCACTGCAGTTTACAGCACCAGTGGATGACACACACACGCACACACACACACACACACACACACACACACACACACACACACACACACACACACACACTCACACACATAGCCCTGGCAGCAGCGCTGGAGGACAAATATAAGTGACGTAAAATGTCTATAACAAGAAAACAGAGAGACATTTACATTGGAGTTTTTGTCTCTAATAAAGTAGATTTTGTCCTGTCAGTTTTCATCAACAAAACCTGTGCGTTAATTTCGTCACAGTCAGTGGTTAAGTGCATTGATTTTATCTAATCTTTGTCAATGAATAAACATCTTTCATATTTTGTCTAGTCTCGTCTGATGAAATCAACGCTGGCAGTCAGGGACTTTAGTCGCGCGTTACACCATCTCGCTCCTCTCTTTCTCTGTCATTTCACTATCCAATTAAGGAACAAATAATTTCATATACATTTTAAAGTATTTTTTTATCCCTCAAAGATCATATCTTATGCTTTTCATTTCTGCACACAACCCACAATCCTGGTTATGCTTCCACCAAACGTTCAGCTAAGGTCAGGGGGATCCTTGTCATAACGTGTTGTTTGTTCTCTCTCGTCTCTGCCGTTCTCTTCCACCCTCAGACAACATTCCCAGTGACGCCCTCCCTGGCAACGAGTCCCAGTATGGCGTTCAGTCCGTATCTGAGCCACATGGGCCCAGGCATGGGCCTGATGCCTGAGCTGCTGCCCAGTACTCCCCTGCTGGTCCCCGGGAGTCCCACCGGCCTCGCAGCCATGGGCAACGGCACCTCGGCACAAAAACATGTGCGCACAGACAAGCTGGAGGTATGTGTGCAGGCGGTTGCTGTGTTTCTATGTTTGGCCGGAGTATGACGAAAGGTAAATGTTGTCCCCTCACCCCCCCTGCCCCGGCCCCCGCCAGGTTTGTCGAGAGTTCCAGCGCGGCAACTGCACGCGGGGCGAGAGCGACTGTCGCTACGCCCACCCCCTGGAGGCCGGCATGGTGGACTGCAGCGAGAACTCGGTGATCGTCTGCATGGACTACATCAAGGGCCGCTGCAGCCGAGACAAGTGCAAATACTTCCACCCCCCGGCTCACCTGCAGGCCAGAATCAAGGCTGCGCAGCACCAGGCCAGCCAAAACACGGCGTCCGCGGCCTTGGTGAGTCCGCCTCAGCTCCCCAAACATCGAGCTGTCAGGAGGAGAAATGTTTTATTTTCATTTACCATGTCTGCTCACCAAAAAACCTATAACAGACACAGTAGAAGATTTTAAGCGTGTTTACTGATGCAATGAAGAATCCTGATATCACAGTAACTCTCAACCAGCTTGAAATGAGATCATGCGTTTTTTTTTCATGCATGTCTGCCAGTCTGCATGTGTCTGCACTAATTGCTGTTTTAAATATATAGTTTATACAGGTATTTAAATTGTTTTTTTATTATATTAAAAATCAAATCAGTTCTTTAAGCGATAGCCTCCACATTTTTTGTGGTTTCATTCATGTTTTTTTAGTAAAACTTCTCTTAATTTTTCATCCACTGCAGTTTGAGGTTACAGCACCGGCCCCATTAGAGAATGAAATCACAGCAATCCCATTTTGCTCTTGGTGTGACCTCTGGTTCTGGCCTACATCACAGCTGATCATGTGCTGCAGCGTCCCCGTGTGGTGGCAAACAGAAACATCCACATCGAATCTAGTCAAGTCTAAAGGGAACTTACACTACAATGTGACTGTATATTTATAACTATAACACTAACTAATACCGTTTTTCTTTCTGGGAGAGCGTTAAAGGGCAAGTGCCCTTTTATATACAAAATGGACTTTGTTTCTGTGTTAAAATACTGCCATTTACTCACCCGTTTCACTTCGGAGTCATTTGGAGTGTTTCCAACGATATTGGATTTGATGAATTCCATTTAACAGGAGTGAACAGGGCACTGTAATGCAGCCAGTAAATGACACAAACCTGACCATTTATTAAAAGAAAAGACCTTTACTATTCTCATTTGAGTCAGGAGTTGTTCGTCCCTTGAGAAAATTCAGGCTGTAAATGGACCTAACCTGATAACGTCATCAAGGAGGCATGTCATGGAAAATTGTAAATCTAGTGTAATATGAGGGCAAAATTAATAAGCTAAAAACTGTCAATAATCACTATTAATGCATTCAATTAGAATTTACAGTTTAAATGTTATCTTCCGTTCTTAATGTATCGTAAAGGGATATTTTCTGGTTCTTAATGCTTAACATGTGAGTGGACAAATATGTGTCTCTTTACTTTTTTCAGTTCCTGTTTTTAGTAAGTTTTACTATTATTAATTACTAATTAATTGCATACATTTTTTAGTATTGGGCTGTTATATTTTATTTTATCATGTGAAGCATTTTTCATTCTGTTGAATGAAAACTTCTTTACACATCCATCATTTTGTTTTAATATTTAATGAATTTATTTTATTATTAATTTCAATTATTTATTCATATACCCAAATGACAACTCTGCACTTTGTGCATTCATTCATGCTTGTCCAGCTCGTCATTTGATTGTCACAACTAGGATTGTTGTTGACTTTGCAGCTTTTGCTCTAAAAGCCGACCAGACTAGGCGAAATGCAGTTGTAGATATCTATATATGGAAGTACGAGATATGAGTCAAAATTTAATTGTAGCGAGAAACGTCATACATGATGTTTAAGATATGTCTTTTATTATGCCTATAGTCAAAACTGAATTACAGATATCTGCAGTTGTCATTTAAGGTGTGTGGGGATCTGAATGACGTTTGAGTGACGTCATTGCGGATATCTGTAATTCTGTTGTGCCTATATTCAAAACTGAATTACCGATATCTCTATATGTCATTTCCACAATTACGTTACGGATATCTTGAATGAAAGATGCAACTATTCTAAATGTAATTATGACTAGACCGAAAGGCATTGTTGATATCGACAACGTGAATTTCCAGATAGTCAAATGTAGCCCCTAAATGTAAATTGCCATAGAATTTAGAAGAGTGAACGTCATCTGTAAAGTGCCCAGGTTTGTGTCATTTAATTTACTGGCTGCTTTCTGGTGCCCTGTTCACTCCTGTTAAATGGATATCATTAAATCCAATATCACTGGAAACACTCCAAATGACTCCAAAAGAAAATAGGTGAGTAATGGCAGTATTTTATCCTAGAAATATGGTCCAATTTGTTAAGAAAAAAAAAACAGCACTTGCCCTGTAATATACTGTGAGAACAGGTTAATTGCCTGAATGTGCCGGCGTCAAAAGTCTAATCTCCTCTCCCTCCGCCTGCCCCTCCTCACGGCCAGGGTCTGCCACCAGGGGCCATGCATTCGCTACCAAAGAGGCCGATTTTAGAGAAGAGCAACGGAGCTGCCGCCACCGTCTTCAACCCCAGCATGTTCCACTACCAGCAAGCCCTGGCCAACATGCAGCTCCAGCAGCCAGCCTTCATCCCCACCGGTGAGTCTCTGCACAAGTCAGGAACACCGTGTTAACGTCAGGCATGTAGAAAGCAAGGCTCCTGGAACGTGATTCACCAGCGCACCGGGGGCAGACGAGTATAAGGGATTTTATGTTAGGTAATGAGGTAAAATTGTAGGGAAAAAAAGCAGTTACAGGTTTGCATGCTGTGTCTGTGCAAAGCTTCTCTACAGCACAACTTCTCATATTTTCCTCTTCTCACACATCACGTTTCTTTCTTTCCTGCATTTGGTTCATTTGTTTGCAGTGAGAGTTGTAATAAATTGGGTTATATATAAAATAAAGCAAAGACAATAAAGGAGAAGTGATGGGAGGATCAGTATGTCAGTTCGTATTATTCCTGGTGCATGGTTGAGGGTGATTAATGAATCTCTCGTCAGCCTGGAGACATGTGATTTACTCTACTCTGGTCAAGCTATAGTTTTGTTGATTGAAATGAACAGTGAGAGTGTAAGAAGGTAAAACAGAGCAAAAGAGATTGCCAACGCTAGCCCTGCTAGTCGTATTCAAGTTTTTCTGCATTAACCAGAAATAGAGCTGCAAATAGAGCTTACGTCGATTACGATAATTACCAAATTCTCTGGTTCTAGCTTCTTAAATCTGATTATTTTCTGGTTTCTTTAGTCTTCTATAACAGTAAACTCATGATCTTTAGGTTGTGGACTGTTGGTCGGTACAAGAAAAAAGCATTTTAGGTTGAATCTTTATCTTATTTAATCCCATCCTGTTTTCTTATCCACACAACTAATTGATTAATCATTTTAATAATCTAAATTTTAATCAACATTCAGAATAATCCTTAGTTGCAGCTCTAGACAGAAATTCAGGTTTTTACTTCTCATCAGGAGAGATTTGATTTTAGCTTCTATATTGGGGTTTCAAGGAGGACAGGTTGGTTTAAGTGTTTAATTTTATTGGTTTGAATCTGGCGTTGAAACTATCAGTCAATCAATAGATAAGTTGCCTGACAACTTGTTTTGACTAATCATTATTCTCAAATATTCCTTTCATCTTCTGAAATGTGAGGATTTGGTCATTTTATCTTTTCTATATAATTATAAAACGTGCCTTTAAGGATTTTTGACCTGATGGTCAGACAAAACAAGCACTGGAAAATTTAATTAAACCATTATTTAATGAATTGGAAAAAAATAATCAACAGATTTATCTATAAAGAAAATAATTAGCTGCAGCCCTGGATGATTGTTTTTTTTCTCGTCATCCTCTAGACGTCAGATGTGTTTTAGCAGCAGTGTGTGAGAGGCTGCCGGACATGAATTATTGATAGAACCTTAAGGATCTGTGTTAAAGGTAGAACGTATATTCCCATGCGCATTTATTATTCAGTTATTCTCTCCATTTCTTGCTGCTCCAACCCATCATTACATCACTACTAATTCTGAACAGGCTCTGAAAGCTCCTTATTGTAATCAACAGCTTATTTTTAGTGCTCTGATTCGTTCACACTCGCACCTCATTCTTTACCATATCTCTATCCGTGTTTTCCTGTGATGCTTCTCTTCCCCCCTTTTGTTTTTTCTCTCACTGTCCTCGTCTGCTCCCAACCTCATTTTGGTCCCCCCTCCCCCCACCTGTTTCTCTGCATAATGCAGCAGGCTCTGTTCTGTGCACGGTGTCCTCGGTAGGTCAGAAAATATTAACTACATGTCGCGGTGTGCAGAATAATTTGTGGACGTGTTAGTGTGCGTTGACTTTGATGAAGGACCACGGTGGTGTCACGGAGGCTCAGTGTTTAGCTGCTGCTTCACAACCAGAAGATTCTGGCTTCTGGGTTTGAATCCCAGGCAGAGGCATGGCCCTCGCCCATATTTTAAATGAGGTTGTTGAAGTTGAATCGTTTTTTAAATGCCAATAATGCAGTAAAACATGAGGAGAAAATATCACAGATGTGTCCAGACTCTTGGTTGTGTGTCACTGCATTTACATGGTGGACTCTAAATTGTGTGAGTAGGACTCAGTAAATTTAACAGGTGCGTATGACAAATGAAGCTTGTATTGCCATATTTTTGAGCATTTTAAAGCTGTTTGAGGCTATTACTGAGACAATTTCCCATCGTTCCAATAACAGATATTTGCTTAAAGAGTATTAAGAACTAGAACAAGTATTTGGAATTTTTGAATAATCAAATTTTCATTTGAATATTTAGAACAGATATGTGATTAATTTGCAAGTTGCTCAATCTATAGGTTTATAACGCATTAATCGTGATTATTTAGAGTCTATAGTGTCTTGATTTTGCTCTCAAATCGCACCAAATTGCTGCATTTAAAATTACAGTCCTCACATTTATCAAACCCCAGAAGGGCGTGTTCCTTGTCATATTTTGCCTTAAACTGAAGTGTCTCTACTGGTCTCAGGTTTTTTTTCTGTGTGGGGTTTGCATGTTCTCCCCCTGGTTCCCTGGGTTTTTCCCTGGTTACTCTGGATGCTTTATTCACTGCAGCTCCTCTTGGAGGAGAAGTGGTGTTACAGGATGGGCCAGAGCTAACAACACTAAGGATAATTTAGTAGGTGGATCTCCAGCCCAGCAGATAGAGGTACTAATGATAGGGAGAGTTCCTTTTTGAATATTTTAATAATGGTGACTCCTGAACATTACACGTTTAACATTGGCTTCACATTTACACTGATTTGTTCAGCAACTCATAATTTGTTCAGGCAGTGCATTGATTCAAGTCAATTTTATTTGTATAGCCCAAAATCAAAATAGGATTTACAGTTTGTACAATAGCAACACAACATCACATTGTACAAGGAAAAAACTCCCTATAAGAAAAAGAGGAAGAAACCTCAGGAGGAGGATCGCTCTTCTAGGACAGACAAGCATGGAATAGATGATGTGTGCGCAGGATGGAAAAATACACTTAGAACAGGAAAAGAGTTGAGTACGACATTGAATAGAATAACTAAATAGAATATATTGATCCACCAGGACAGAGTCAGACCCTCCAACAACAGAATGCTGCTAGCAGTGGCTGCACTGCAGCATAGTTTATCAATGAGAAAACACAGGAACAAAAGGACTATTTTGCAGTTTTCCTGCTGTGAAAGATAACAAATGTGAAATATCTCTACAACCACAAGGATTATGTACTTAACGCTGGTATCAAAATAAATCTATAACATAACAGAAGTATCAGAATGAATTTATGTTACTGCGACAGAGCAAATATACCTGGAATATTAAAAAAAAATCTAACATTGTGTTTTACTACATATAAAAAATACTTAAAATAAGATCAAACTGACACAAATAAGCCAAAAAAACAACATGAAGTAAGTATCTGCAATGCAAAGTTCAGAAATTGAATAAAATCATAGAAATCACACTGAGGATCAAGTGAAAACAGATTTAAAGAGTAATTGGTTCATATTTATAATTATTTTATAAATAGTTTCTGGTCTTGTTAAAGTAATTATTACAAAGGTGACCATATTTTGCAGAATTTACCCTTCTGTCTTTTCAATAATATGTTATTTTCTGTAATTCTAAATGCGTCATCACTTCTCTGATCCAATTCACATGTGTGGGGGCTGTTTCCTGCCTGGTATTAATCATTATATAAAGCGGCAGCAGTTACCCCATCACACTCTGAACTCATCTTTCTGGTCTATTTTACAATAAGAATGTTTAGAAAAAAGAGGCTGAGACTGACATGTCCCCTTTTTCAATTCCTTGTCTTAATTCTACATGAATTAGATAATATTTTTTATAGGTTGAGTTACTTGTGAGTTGATCTTTTTATGTAAAATTGCCCCTTTTGTTTTGTCTCAAAACCAAACTTTGATTGATATTAATTATTTAAGAGGATCACAAGTTACACAGAAGTTTGATGTTGGAATTAATTTGCGAATGTTGCCTTTGTTTAATGGCATTTATGTGTTTAGTTGAGTTTCTGAAGTATAGATCTAGATTACTATATCATAACATAAATAGGAGGAGGAAGATCAACTAGTTTCATGTTATAGTTGTGTGTCTATTTAGAGCTGAAACATTACTCGATTAATGGAAAACTAATCATCAACTATTGTCAATTGATTATTAAGTAAATTTAAATGAAACTGAATGGGAAATTCCGGTACAGGACGCAGAGCCTCAAAAACCAAACAATCATACAGAAAGAATCACAATATAGTTATTAAAACCACAGTAATCTCACTAAATAATCTCCTACAAATAAACACATAAATAGCATGCACAAAGTGCCCCAGGTCACCAAATACAACACTAAATTACGCAAATAATCATAATAAAATTACAATAGTAACAGGGCAGTTTTATAGTTGTATAAAAACTCCTTTTGTTGACCAGAATAATTTTTAAAAGTGTTAAATGAAGGAGCTATTTCCATGTTCCTACAGCCTGATGTGTGAAGTTTTTTCTGTTTTCAGACTGACGCATTAGTACTTTTCATACCTATTTTTTCAAAAAAGGGACTAACAGAATCTCCTGTGAAATCCTGTATTTTGTGGAAGAGCTTTTACATTCACTCATGTCTCCTCTATGTCTCCTAAATAGTTGTAAATGCCTTCCTCTTTCTTCCTGTGGCGTCTCTTTCAGACCTCGGATTAGTTTAGCAGCTCCTCTATGAACCCGCTCCATTCATTCTATGTATTTTACCTTATAAGGATTAACAACTGATTCAGTTTCCTTATAAGAATTTGTGCTTTTTTCATTTTTTCAAAAACGTGCAAGTGAAATTCAAGGGAACTTTATCTCATGGGGAAAAAATGCTAAACATTTGCTGATTCCAGCTCCTTAAAAAAGCCAAGATTTGCTTCTTTTATATGATTTAAAAACCTTTTGAATTTAGTGTTTTGATGATATGACCTTAAAGTCTGGGAACTTTCTTTTTGGTGAAATAATAAATCGATTGTTCATAAGACATACTAGAAAGCTTAATCAATGAGGGAAAATATTTTTTTTACTGATCATTTGCTCTCCATACACATGCCTTGTCCATCTGAATACAATTATCAGATGCTCCAGTCTGATCAGATTGTATGACTGTGTATTGCCTTGTTTGGTTAACTACTATGTGTTGGTGAACAATGCATTTCATTTTATTTTTTTGTAAAAACTGGTCGGCCAATTAAATCTGTATTTTTCTTTATCTCTTATTTCATTTGCATGTGTCTCGGTACTTGTTCAAATCCATCCTGGCAATATCACTTGACCTGTGCCATGACTTTTGAACCTACACATTTCGCCATGGTAACCATATCATTCCTGTCCCCCCCCTCCCCTCCCCGACCCCCCCTCCCTCCCTCCCCGCCCACATCCTCGTCCTTTGTCTTTCGTCTGACTCGCCTGAATAAAAGTTCCCATGATGCACGGTGCCACCACCTCCACTGTTTCGTCGGCCTCGACCCCAGTCACCAATGTTCCTTTCGCTGAATCCGCCGCCTCAAATCAGGTTTGCTCTTTCATTTCAGTTCTTTTATTTCAGCTCTGTAGGCTCCGAGTCTTGTTTCATGAGTTTACAGGGAAAAAAAACGTCTGCCTGTGGTGTCGCACGTGTGCTTGTGTGTTCACGTTTCATCTGTCCTCACGTTTAAAGCTGTCGTGGTGTGAGTGAATGGAAACAGGATTCACCTTGAAACGGGAAGCTGCTTCCATGCGAATGTCAGTCTGAGCCGTCGCGTCTCGCTGCACCTTCTGTCCCATCGCTGCTCGCTGTGATGTCTGGACTCGTAACAGACGCATCTACACCGCTGTGGTTCAAACGCCTCGATGCTCGACTTTATTTAAATGAATTTGCATCAGTATCCTTGGTCTGTCATCAGATTATCGCATATTTTATGGCAGGGAGTTCAGCAGCAAACAATGGTGAAGCAACATTAGAAAATGTAGTAGTATCACTTTACTTTAATTCTGTCTAAAACAGAGTAATAACATTTTGGCACATTACCACACTGAAAATGTAATTTCTGTAAAAATACTGATGGAATTGAGCCATATATACACATAAAAGAGTTTACTGCCAACGGACCATTGTGCAGCTCTCTTTTTATCGTTCCTGGTTTCTGCAAACAGTCAAAATGACTTTTCCTCTTTCTTCAGATATTTGCAGCTGTTCATTTTTGTATCCTAATAGGAAAGAAAAACAGAAATACAGACTTTTAAATTAAATGTTGTACTACTTTTGTTTGGCCAACATTTCTCTCATCACATTATTTCCCAACTCTCACTGTTCATACTCCACTCCACTAATAAACTGCAAGAATCACAGGAAAAAAAGAAACATCTGAAATGATCATGTTCATGTCTTTTGAACAACTATGTGAAACCATAATTGATAACTACCAATTCGGTTAATTTTAGAATTTTTTACTGTCTAAGCTTTCCATCTGGCATAAAACATGTAACTTAAGGTGAATCTGTGCAGCAAATATCGGCAGCTGCAACAATCTAAAAATGGAAATTAGTTCTTAAAATCATTTTTTTCACTTTCCACTTGCTTGGTCGACTGTAAACCTGTCTTTACATTATAGGTATTTCTGCAGGCTGAATGAACAAACTGAAGGTTTGACAGATCTTTTTGTCAGTAGGAATTCACATCTCCTCCTATGATTGATAACTACCAATTCAGTTTCAGTTTAATTTTAGCATATTTTACTGTCTGAGCGTTTTCCATCCTGCAGGAAAAAAATGTAATTTAAGGGGTAACCTGGTTTTGAATTGTCAAAATTGGTGCAGGAAAATACTGACTGCTACTAATCATCCAACAAATGGATTTTTTTAATAAAAACATTCTGTATGCACTTTGCACTGGCTTGGTTGTAATTTGGAAATTTAAACTTTAAATCTGTAAACTTGTCTTTACTGTTCAAACGTTTGAGGTCACGTAGAAATCCTTATTTCCTTATTTTTTTTGAAGAAAAGCACTGTTTTTATCCATGACAATAACTTTAAACTAATCAGAAATACACTCCATACATTGTTAATGTGGTAAATGACTATCCTAGCTGCTAAATACCGGTTCTTAATGCAATATCTACATAGATGTATGAAGGCCCATTTCTCCAGTGTTGTAATCGTACATTGTTTGTTAATTGCATTAGAAGCTAATGGATGATTAGAAAACCTCTTGTTAGATTATGTTGGGACAGCTGAAAACAGTTTAGCTGCTTAGATGGAGCATTCTTTGATAAAGGCAAAGTTTGACGAAGAAAACTATTATTTAAAATAGAAATCATTGTGACTGTGTCAATGTCTTGACTGTATTTTCTATTAAGTTTGCAACTCATTTGATAAATTAAAAGTCCATTTATGGAAAACATAAAGTTGTCTGGGTGAGCCCAAACCTATGAATGGTAGTATAAATATTTTGTGCAAGTTAAGGCCTCAGCTACACTAGTCTAGATTATTTTTTTGACCAGATATTTTCATTCCACTGTCTCCTCCAACTACACAGAGACCCTCAACACAAATACAATCAAATTAAAAACCTGTGATACCACGATGGGCCAGTGGTGGCCAATAAGAGAAATGTAAAATACCTGTGTGAAAGAATGCTTGTTTGGTTTTGACAAATCTCCAGAAAACTGCCATGTTGGTGTGGTTTAGAGGCCGAATTGGACAGAAAAGTGTGTGGATAGATATAAATCTAGATTTGTGCAGCTGGGGCCTGAATTAACTCAGACATTTCTCCTTGTGCAGGTTTGCCGCATTTTTTTTTTTGCCAGCAGGAACTCACGGCCCCTCCTCTCCATCCCGCCCCACCCTTTCTCTGTCTTGCAGTAGACCCCACCGAGCTCCTGACGCCCGACCCAGTGGAGCTCCAGTGCGTTCCCATGGAAACCCATTTCTGTCCCGTCCCCAAACTGCTGATGGCGGCTCCGGTGGCCCTAAACTCAGTAAGCCTTTCCCGAAACGCCAGTTAAAGCCCCCCCCCCGACAGCCGTGCACCAGGAGGGCGGCCTGTCTTTTCTGAACGTGCCTCAGCCACGGTGCATGCGGGCCGGGGGCGACGTGAAACTTCTTGTGACGTATTTTAACAGTTAGCGAGGCCGCGTTTTGGTTCACGACACGAGCCTGGACGTATTATTGATGCTGTTAAAGCAGCCACCCTGATGCATAGAGACTTGAAGACCAGGCTGAGCAATAGAGCTCCCTCCTTCTTACAGCCATACATGCCAACACCTTAAAAGTGCACACACACACACACACACACACACACACACACACACACACACACACACACACACTGAAGACTAACTGCCCTTTATGGGTTGGAGCCATCTCATACGGCGACCCTAACACATTTGACTGTTCCAAAGTCAGAGACTCTGAAAAAAAGCTCATCAAGCGGCGAACAGACGTCGCTCTGCGTGTTGGATCGTCTCATATCACGTCATGTTTACGTTTTCAAGAAGGCTACAAATGTCCGATTTGAGTTGCACCATGTTCAGTTCCGCCGTGGTCTCTCTAACTCTCATCCTGCCTGATGAGGAAATTTCAGCGAGTCGTCGTTTGTTTGTTTGTCCGTGCCTTTGATTTGTCCAATCAGCTGCAGAGGAGACCTAAAAAAAACGATGAAAGACTTAATAGATGACGGCAAACGTCTAAAGACGTCGTCAATGTGCAAATTTAAGGCAATATCTGTTGTTCCGAAAGAAGTTAAAAACTTATATTAGCCTTTAGCTCTCATTGTAAGAAAATCACCCCTTAAAGTTTATACTGTTTGTTGTTAACTAGGATTTCAACACTCATTTACTTGTCCTCCTAATTCATGATCAGCGTCTAGTGTAGCCAGATATTGCAAGGCAAATTAGATTAAAATAATTGACAATTTTAAAAAGAGACGAAATGGCATAAAATGAGGACATGATCACTACTGAAGAGGCTGAGTTCACCTTCTGTCCTCCAGGGTCAAACTGTTCTTTCCTTCCTCCCTCTCTTCTTCCTCCTCCCCTTCTTTCCTTCCTTCCTTCCTTCCTTCCTACCTTCTTTTCTCCCTTCCTCCCTCCCTGCAGCAGTGGTCATGTTCTTTATGTGAAGGTCATTTTCTGTTCACTATCAGTTATAAACAGGTCAAATGATTATTATAACCTGACTATAACTCATCATATCTTTATTATAACTTTAATTAGTACTTGAGCTGCTTGATCGTACCAGGGTCGATGGCCTTTGTCCCGTTTTCTCCATGATTTGAAATCCAAATCCACTGTTGGCTTCACATACCGTGTAAAAGAAAGACAATCTACAGGCGAAACTTCTCACAACAACAAAATTATCGACTATGCGAGGATCAGATCTGAGATTACTTTTTGAAATCTTTCGTTCTTACACCTGAAATGTGGATTGCTCACAAGACAGAAGCTGGATTTGTTTCCTGCTGTTGTGCCCAAAGACTGTAAAGTAAGGTGTGGTATATGCAAGTAGCTCCCCCATTTAATGCAATACCAGAGTAATTCCTCCGAATAAACGTTTCCATCTCGAATGCAGAGATTTTCTTTTTGAGGACAGTTTGTTTCTGTAATTTACACCTTTTTTGAGGCATTTTAATATAAGTGGCACAAGGTTTTCTGTGTTATGGCTCTTCAGGGAGAAAGCTTAGAACTTGAAAAAAATGTCCTGTTTGACTTTAAAATGTGTCACCTTTTTTACTGATGTGTCCTTTATGTCAAAAGTCGTCAAGACTCTAAATACAGAAGCCACAGTTGTTCTAAGTTTGAGTCGTGGTTAAGTTGGGAGATGGAGGAATAAATCACCTGTTTAATGTCCGGTGGTTAAAAAAAGGAAAAAACACACCAGTTGGATTTATGGCAGGAATCGCTCCGCAGACGTGTAAAATCTAACTTGACGGCTATGGAAACTGGGCGGAAATCACTTTTATCCAAATTCTAATGTGCCTCTTTTCAAGTCTCCTCAAACCACCACTGTCGAAACACTGTAAGAACAGACCAGTGCTCAAAGATAGACGTGTTATTTGGTACATTATTATAGCAGAAAAGTACATCTCCGCATTAGTTTCTTCTCTGAGACAGCTGTGCTGTCTTAATGTTAGTGTAAAAAAATAAAATAAAATAAAGCGGTGAGTTGTGTGCATACGTGCGTGTGTTGAAAGAGACGATTCACATATTTGGTTAGTTGTAAATGCTGCTGATATTACGGCATTTCACACAGAACATTATTCGTTCTAATGTTATCGTGTTGTGAATGTATCTAATGCAAAAACTCTGAACATGTCCCTCTGCAAGACAGGCATGTTGAAATGTAATGACTCACTATATATAGACTCTTTCTGAGGTCACATAGGTACCATGCTGATACTGTGTTAAGACATATAAAAGTATGTGTATTGTTATATAGATTTATATTTAATGTCAATGGGTGGTGTGGCTACTTTGAGAAATATCTTTCACTCTCAGAGAAGGTAGAGCCGAGTCGTACTTGTTGAAGTATAAATGTACACCATACAGGTACATTTTAACACCCTTTACTGCGAGCCAGTACCTTCAATAGTACTATTATGTACCCAAAGTGCCCACAAAAAAAAAGCACCTACAAACAGCGGTATAACCATCGGGCAAACAATTGAGAAGATCAGCGTGCTACCCGTTTTTGTTTTTAGTTTGTTTTTCCTTCCCTGAATGATGTCGATAAGCCGGTTCGCCGACAAGAGGACGCGGCCAGATCAGACGGATCATTCACCCGTAGCTGTTGATAGGACCAAGCCAGAAGCTGGGCTCTGTAGGTCTGACCCCGGGTCAGCGTGCTCCCTCGAACGTAGAGACTGTTCCTTTAGGTCACACCCGACTAGTACAGATGTGTCCCTTTAAAAGAAGAGGGCACTTATTCGCTTTGTTTTTTGCTGAGATTGATTAGAAGATATAATTCAGTAATCCACTAATCATCATAGATCTCACTCTCTATTTACTGTCCAACATTTCATTTGTGTCTAAATTATGGGTCAATGACAAATAATGTTTGGCGAGATGAGAAAGTCAAAAACTTTTTAAAATACAGTTTTACAAAGCATTTATCGAGTCTCTCAAAATGAACATTTTGTGTTTATGTTGGTTCATTTTTATCAATTTGTCTTATTTAAAAAAATCTCATTTTTGAAATGAATGTCAATTTGTGTATCTGAAAAATAATTAAACCACCTAGAATAGTAAACTAGTTGATAGCTTGTAAAACCTTTTTAAGACATTTTTTAGGGTTATACCACATGACAGTTTTGTTACTGGCCCACTTCTTTTACTATAAACTAGAATGTATTAATGTTTCAGAAACTGGGATTTGGATTTGTTTTTTATTTAAAAAATGACTCAAACCCACTAATTGATGATCACAATAGTTGTTGAATATTTAGACTTTTGGCAATAATCAATTAAGATAATTAATTCTCACACTCTATTTACTGTCCAACATTTAATTTGTGTCTGAATTCTGTGTATTAACTAGTTTTATATCTAAAATTTGTCATTCGTTGAGATTTCCTGCTAGTAAAATAGCACAAAAATGTGATTTTTGTAAAAAAAAAAAAAAAATTCAAATTTTAAATTTAAATTTTTAAATTTAAATGACAAGAAACCACCATGAACACAGAATGCACATTTTGAGAGACCTGATTAATGCTTCTTAACTTAAGTTTTAATAATTTTTTCACTCTCTTATCTTGTCGACCATGAATTGTAGCTGAACCATAAACGTTTCCACTACATAATGAAAGTTCCAGTATATGATGTCTATAGAGCAGCACTTTCTCCTAACAACCCCCAACAATTTTATAGGTGCAAAGTTATTTAGGTGCAACCTCACATTGCTCAGTCAGACACAGAAGCAAAACAGTTAAAAAATCTAAAAACAACAATTTGTTGGAGGAAATATATGATGTCAATATTTTTAGCCAGGTTGTGTCCAAAATCACATATTAATCACATAATATATTATTATCAATAGTTATATAAAGAGTAATCTGTATTTTTACACATACATTAAGGTGTAATCATCATCATCAATCAGGCAACCACAGGTATAATCAGAAATTAGTAATTTTTGCATTTCCTCTTTTGTGTGAATTATCAAACAAGTTTTTAGTTTTTTAGATATTTTTTAAACCCTGATCCATGCTCGCTGTTTCCACCTGTTTCTCACGCTTCATAATTCCAATCCTCTTCTCTCAACTCATAGAAAAGAAAGTGAATAAGTGTATTTTACTATAATGTATCTGTCCTTCTTTCTCTTTTTTCAAATATATTTTCTTTATCTTATCTCAAACAGAGCATTATTATCTATAAAGAAATGTAATTTTCATTACAAGACTGTACATCACCTTTACCTCTGATTTTGAGTGTATTAAACAGGGCTGTGACGACAGTTTTTGAATCTCTGAAGGATTTAAGCAGAAGTGTTCCTACGATATAGATGACTCAAATGTTCAGGCGTTTGTCTAAATCTTACACTTCTGAATGACTAACATTGTCCGGCCAAGAAAACCCTTCTCTCCAGTCAAGCCTTTGTCTCCTCCCTCTCCCCTTTCACATCATTATGCCTTCACTTACTGCTGTCAGCTGGAAATAACAGAATACTTGATTAATAAATTGTGCCTCTTGAGGACATTTGAATTTTAAGTACATTTCGATGTACGTATGTTGATGCACAAGAGCGTGTTAGCTAGGGGGGAAATTGAGGTTCGGCACGAAAAAAATGTTCATATTTGTTTTTACCTCTTTCCCTTTCTCATTCTCCTTTCGGGCCCGCTGTATTTTCACATACAGTCATGAATCATAACTCTGTGTCCGCCTGGAATATGCAAAACGCTCTGCTCATTGTTTCCAGTGACCAGAACCTTTAGCATGTGGACGGTTCATTCAGTCCTGAACATACTTCTGGCTCCTGGGGCACAAACAAAGGGCCTTATTTCTCTTTCACTGTATAAAGATGTGATAGCTGTGTATAAAAAAAATTACATGTATTAATGGTAAGTTAAGCTTTTTTATTTGACATTAAAACAAAAAAAAACACAGCATGGAAACAAAAAAAAATCATTTATACATAATTAATAGTTTGTGTAGACCAACTAGAAGAAAGGTATATGAGAATCTACAATTTGTATACAATGATGGAGTCATTGTTAATGGTAATAGTTGCTGTTGCTATGGCAACAAAATGACAACATGGCTACCTTTCTATTATCCTAATTGTGAATTTTTTTTCACATGAATTGAAATAACTTACATCACTAACTTATTCAAAAAGGGAATGTCTAATTAGTTTGTCTTGTTATTGCGACATGATTAAATATTTTGTATGGAAAACTTAAATTCCTTGTAATATCCAAAGGTCCTTAGGGGAGATCAGGTGTTTATTTTGTTTTGTTTGTTAGACCTTAATTGTTTTTTGTTCTTTTTTTCTTTTGTTCTTGTACATGGTGTTTTTTTGGAGAAAAAAAAAGAAAAAAAAAGAATGGATTTTGGCTTTTGAAGCAAACACCGTCTGTCAGGGAGGTGAAGAGGCTTTTGGACTGAACGCCAGATTCAAATTCTTCATCGGTTTCCTGTCAAATTCAAACTGGCCGCTCCTCCTCCTGCTTTTTTGAATTTGACGGCCCTCGTCTCAGCCGTCTCCGTCCGCTAGGAGGTGCGAAGCTTTCACGAGCGAGTTCTGGTTCGGTTTTGGCCGAGAAGGCGGTCCAGAAGTCTCTTCCTGCCCAGCTGTGCTGGGTGATGTCGATCCTTGCCAGGGTGTTATATGAATGTGTGAAGTTCACCTTGTTTGCACTTATGTACATAACTATGTCAAAAATACTCAAAATTTATTTTGAATAAATATAGATAAAAGAGTTGATTAAAAAATCAAATCAATGTATTGTTAATGACCAGTATGTTTTTCATTTTATTGTCGTATAAAAAGATTGCTTCATGTCCTTTTGTTGGTTTTTGTTTGTTTGCTAGAGCCCTGTTCTTTGCCAAGCATGACATTGCCTAGCTGTAAAAAAACAAAAAACAAAGAAAAACAAAAATGATTTGCTTTAAAAAGAAAAAAAAATGTGAATTTTACAGAAGTTGGTCTGATAAGTCTGACATCAAACAAGATAGGTGGATTAGAAGGAGTCCAGCTGGAATATGTGTGATAAACCAGTGCTTATCCTGCCCATCGCTCATGAATACACAACAACATGCAGGTGCACACGGAAAGGCACCAAAATAAAAGCACAGAGTAACACAGCGCCACCTGCAGGCTGTCTGTAGACAAGCAAATCAGTTAATAGAAAGTTCAGGCCAGAGGTGTCGTTTGGGGACGGCAAGGTACGACACTCACCGTATCCTGACTAGCAAAGACTCGATTTCAATTGTGATTAAAATTTTAAACAATTGTGTCGAGAATCCTAATGACTCACTGCATTTTACAAGTTACATTATGCGAGTAGGACTCATTGCTCAGTAAATGTTAAATTTAATAGGTCAATATGACTAAGCTTGGTTTGTGTTTTTTTTGTTGAGCATTTTAAAACCAAAACTGAGGTTTGACGTTATTGAGACTATTTATCATTGTTCAATATTTGGCCACTCACGTATGAGGGGGGTTACATTTTTTTTTTAAATATCCCTTTAGGGGGCATTCGGAACAGATGAAAATTTGTGATTAATTGGCGAGTAGCTCACTGATATTATGCATTAATAGTGATTATTGATAGCTTCTTGATTTCACTCTCAAATCACATTTAATTCTTACAATTTTCTTATTTTATTAACCTTAACCCCAGAGGAGAGGGAGTTCTTTGCCTTGAACTGAAACGACGCCACTGGTTCAGACTACAGAAAGACGTTGGGAGTAAGATTTGTACACAGGGTTTAAAGTTCACATTAATTTCTGTCATTTTGTGGAATTAGTTATTATTTGCTCCCTTGTTGTCATTATCCAAAACAATAATAAATCTGAATTCTCCTCAGGATTTTAGTCAAAATTGCAAACAACCTGGTTTTCCGATGTTACTCTTGCAGCAGCAGCAACATCTTAACACAACTCTGTTCCTGCGGATTTGGACATGTGATGCTCTTCAATTGCTCTTGAAGCCAGCGATTTTGTTGCCATGGCACTTGTCCTAGTGGTGGACGGACTGAGTCATCCTGGTGAATTAGTTCACAGCCCTCTGACTGGTGAATATTGAAATTTCAACGTCTGTGCACGGAGGCCGTTCTCTGTTTGACGTGTGCCCAAAACTCACCGACGCTTTGTTGCTTCAACTCTCCGGCTCCCATCATCGCTCCCGTCTCCGTGATGGAGTCGACTTAACACACACACACACACATGCGTGTGAGTTTCCAACAAGCTCAAATTGGAGGGATTTTATTATAGAACTGATTCATTGTTACAGTTATTTTAAAGCAGTTCAGTTGTAATTGTGCCTTTGTCATGCAAAATCTGATTTCTTTTTTTGTTTTTGTTTTTTCTTGTTATGTTCTACATTTAAATCTGAAAAACAGCACATGTATTGACCATATGTGAAATGTATTTCCCTTATTTTAAATCCTTTTGTCGGTGAGCTGTTAAACTGGGTACAGTCGCTAAAGTGCCAGACTGAACGGTGACGGAAGGCGACGAGGGCCAAAGACTGTTCAGGACTAAGCCATATATGAAAAACTCTTTCTGACGCTCTAGGACAGACTTGAAAGTGACTGCTCTTTCTTAGTCACCTATCGTTTCACTCTGTTTTCTGCTTGTGGTGCTTGTATGTGCTGCTGTGCTACATGCCAATTTACTTTGCAGTGTATAGCTATTAAGAGTAAGTTACTGTGCCTCTGATGAGTTCTGCAATTTCTGTTTGACCTTTAATAAAACACATAATTGTGATCCTCTTGTAGTGTGTCCCATTACTGTCTTTTTGCTTTTCATCCTATTATAGATTAATAAGGTGATTATTGACTATGAAGGTTGGATGGATGTAGCATGAATGTAAAAATACAAGGTTAAAATATTGTATTTGAAGCAGAAATCAGCTTCTAAATTCGAAATACAATACTAAATAATTATTAGGTATTTGTTCTATATGTAACTTACGCTAGTTCAGAGGGAAATATTGTACATTTTAATCCACTTTATTTATTTGACAGCCTCAGTTACCTTTCAATGCAGATTTCCATATTATAAATATAAATATATTCTATTAATTTTTTTACTGATAATACTTTGTACTTTTACTTAAGGAACATTTTAAGTGTTTTCACTAAAAATGTTATAGAGTTGTAAACAATATATATATAACTTCATAACAGTACTTGGACTTTCTGTACTTAAGTTTTCATATTTCTATCAATTTTCACATTTGCTACACTACATTTTATATAAGCATGTTTTTACTACCAAAAAAATTAAATTTGCTAAAAAACAGAATGCAAACCACCAAATACAAGCATGACTTTAATGACCATGAAAGTGTTTGGAAGCTGAATTATTGCAATATTCAATTTCTCGTCATTCAGTTTATCAGTTTTTTTTTACCTTAAAAACTTTGTTTTTTTTAACTCTCAAAAAGGTTTTAAAAATTCTAAATGTATCTAGTTTTATATTCTGCATGGATTAAATGTTTAAAATTTAGCATTCTTTTGATATTTTGTGCAAAACTTGTTATTTTCAATAGAAAAATTATACAAATGGACTTTGAAACAGTATTTTAAAAGTTTGGGATTTTCTCACCTTGCTGAACATTATTTGTCATTGACCTTTATCCAAACAAGACATGGAAACCTGAAGATTTAAGTGGTGCACAAACACTGATAATAAACTTAATCATTCAAAATTCTGACTGATTTTTAGTAATAGAATTTACAACTAATAACAAATTTAAGTATATTTAATATCCGTAAAGTACTTTTGATGATTAAGTACAATAAATATTTTTAAAATATATATTCTAATAGATTTTACCTTTGTTTTTTCAGTTTCTCAGAGCAACAAATTTGATTGAGAAGATAGGAGTTTTGGATGTTTTGCATTAATAACATAAATTCTAGTATCCTCTATCAGACTTTCTATACCAGTCGGTGGCGGTAATGCATCCAGCTGCTGCTTAACAACCGCAAATAAACCGCAAAAGTAGGAGAAGAAGAAGCGGGAGGGGAACAAGGTGGTGCTTTTATTTTGTAAATGCACATAACCGGAAATGTTGTAGCTAGCGGAAACGGAGCGGTTAGCTTCGGGAAAGCAGATGGAGGAGCAAAAGCTTTTCTTTCTGTAATAAAACCGGCCCAGCACGGTGTTAAACGCACACTGGCGCGCACTCGCAGCGGCTGATGGACCCTCGGATTACAATTTTGAGTCTGAGGTGCGTCCGTCGATAGCAACACGCCGGCGCCGAGGTGCCGGGGGGCCCGGGGAACCAGAACCAGGAGCAGGCCCGGGGGACGGACGGACGGACGCGAACCAGCTCCGGCCGGGCTGCTGCTGCGTGAGCGCTGCGCGGGGGTTTTGTCATGCTGTCGGTAAAGAGGAGAGCAGCACCGTGTCTGTAGCCAGGCGAGCGAGTTTAGCAGCGCAGCTACGTCCGTTAGCCGCCAGTTTAGCCTTCCAATGAAAGAATACAAAGTTGTGGTGCTGGGCAGCGGCGGCGTCGGCAAGTCCGCGCTGACCGTCCAGTTCGTCACCGGCACGTTCATCGAGAAATACGACCCGACCATCGAGGACTTCTACCGCAAGGAGATCGAGGTGGACTCGTCGCCCTCCGTGCTGGAGATCCTGGACACGGCGGGGACGGAGCAGTTCGCCTCCATGAGAGACCTGTACATCAAGAACGGGCAGGGCTTCATCCTGGTCTACAGCCTGGTGAACCAGCAGTCCTTCCAGGTACCCCCACCTTAGAGACCCCCCTACACACACACACACACTTCAAAATCAGGATTCATTGAGTCATAATTGGTGCTTGACATAGTTTTTCCTCACAAAAAAAGCTTGTGTCTTGTTAAAATAGTTAAAATTACATCACCACATCGTCCCTCATTAAGAATCACAGATTCTGATAGATAACCTAAGTACTTCCGGTTTCCCCATGTGATCCTGTTTTCCTATAAATATATAAAGTAGGTGAATTTAAAAATCTGTGCCATGAGTCACATGTAGGATGTTTGTTGGCCTATGATAGGACCACATTTAGCCATAAAACTGAAGACTGCACACCTGATTGTGTATGTAGTTTTAATCTCGTTCTCCACAAACTTCACAGAGCGCAGGTGCATTAATAAAACCAGATACCGGAATGAAAATGGCCCCTAGTCATTTCTATAGGAGTAGCTCACCTGGCGGCATGTTTGTCCCATCATGCACCTGGGCCCTGGCTCATAGACTTTACCTTGTGTTTACACAATTTTTTTTCTTGGCTCAAAGAAATGTTTGCAAATATAACCCCCCCCCATGGACTCATGCAATTCATAATATAAAGAGTTATGATTGTGGTTCGAGGTTTCCGGTCTAGTTTTACAGCTGCTCCTTTTTCCCATAATTGTGTATGGGGGGGTGAGTGGATGGTTTCTGGACTATAGAGGAAGAAGGGGGGGGGTTTCCACCATTTGGGATGCGTCACTACACAGTCTGGCTGTACAGCGAAGGGACAGGGGCCGTGTCCATATTATCTGCAGAAGTCGTTCACTGAGCGGTTGAACCACCATTGGCTTCTAAGCTCTTTGTGATGTCGCAAATCGTCCTTGTTGGCTTGCACACAGAAACTTTCAGCAGATGAATGTGGACGGTCTCCTACTTTCAAACTCTGCACGTTTCTACACAGCCAACTGATGAGAAAAAAAAAACGTATTTATATTTATATTAAAGGGCACAGGTTTCAATCAAGGTGTGAAGTTGCTGCCTGAAGGTGTGATGCTTGTTACTCATAATGTTAGTGCTACTATTTCAAATCAATGCACCATCTATGAATTTTATTTCATTATTTTTTAACCTTCAATCACTGATACTGTGGTAAAGTCAGGCACCACCCAACATGGTCCTCTCACGGTGTATTGGTACATTTTCAAAGAAGTGGAGCTACACCTAATATTCTATACACCACAATATCTATGTAACTGCAGAGGAACTATGGCAAAAACAAATGAGAAGAAATCATAGTTTTTATTTCTAACTTATACTAATCTGACACATCAAGCAATCAGTTTTAACTAAGGAGATGGATACAACACAAGTGCACGTCAGGTGTTTTACAAGTCTTCTTAAATAGCTGAATCATCTACATATGCCATCATTAAAATATAAAACGGATAGATACCGGTAATCAGAATGAGTCACAGCAAAACAACGGATGATGGTGCGTTGCCTCACAGTGCACGAAAGTTTTCAGTTTCCCAAATCTATTCAACAGAAAACTTAAAATACCAGTATAGAACCAAACTAGAGAAGCAATCATTCATAGATTTAATGCAGGTAGATCTACTCAATAGTGTGTAACACAGGCTTGTATCAAGTTCTTCATTGAATCCCAATTCCAATTGCAAATAGTTTCGGTCTCATTTTAAGTTTATCTTCCATAATCTTGCTCGAGCAGTTTCAGCAGCAGTGTGTAGTTATTTTAAGTGATTTGCAGCTGTGAGTAAGTTTGCATTTCTTACAGCTTTGAGCCGTGGGGGAGGTGTCCACACCAGCAGCACATTCAAAAAACAACAGGTTTAAGCCTGCACTGACTTTTATTGCTTATGTTTAACTTTCTCGCTTTTCTTGAGTGAAGCAAGTTGAAATATGGCGACATTACCAGTATGTGTGGGTTTTTTTTTAACAATATTAAAATATGGTTTTGTTAAAAAAAAAAATGTTTGTTGGCATTTGATTGTTTTTGCACAGTCTGTTCTTCTGCAAGTCTGAGCTTCACTTTGCTTACTCTACAATGTGCCTGATGTGTGGTAATAAAACCGTTTTTATGTTGGGGTAAAAAAAATCCCTGAAAACTGCAGGTCTGCAGCAACTCCGTTCTTTAAAAAAAGACTGCAGAGAAAATAACGAAAGGGACATCCACAATACAAATATATATATATATATATATATATAGATAGATAGATAGATAGATATGTGTGTGTGTGGGTCAATGAGAAATAGTCTTTGGCAAGATGAGAAAGTCAAACACTACAGTTTAAGAATTCATTGTACATCTTGATTTCTTGTCATTTAAAAGTTCATTTGTATATGTAATTCTTTAAAAACTTTTAATAAAAGGTAAAATATGTGGTGCCAAGTTTTTAGGGTTAAACCACATCATGGTTTTGGTATTGTCCCATATATACCAATATTTTCATCCGAAGCCTCGTGTGAACACTGCATATCTAAATCTTGCTTATGAAGTTGAAGACACAACTATATTGTCCTAATAGACTTTTATTCCAGCGTCATGCGTCGCCTTGTGGATTCCAGGAAAAACTAACACGCTCATGTTCCTTTCCCTCCTTCACCTTTCAGGACATAAGACCAATGCGAGACCAAATAGTGCGAGTCAAGCGCTTCGAGAAAGTGCCGCTGATCCTGGTGGGGAACAAAGTCGACCTGGAGTCTGAGCGAGAGGTCGCGGGGTCAGACGGCCGAGCCCTGGCCCAGGAGTGGGGCTGCCCTTTCATTGAAACTTCTGCCAAGAGCAAGACCATGGTGGACGAGCTGTTCGCCGAGATAGTCCGACAGATGAATTACTCCACGCTGCCGGAGAAGCAGGAACAGTGCTGCACGGCCTGCGTGGTGCAGTGAACCAGAGGTACGGATTCAGGCCTCTTCTGCTTAGATTCTGGCCCCGAGCCGCCGAGCACGGCGCAGTTGGCCAGACGCTAATTTTACAAAACGTGATGAAATGTCCCTGCAGTGCCAGTGTAAAAATGTAAAAATGGTTCACGAGCCGAGGGGAAATGTGACACATGGATGACTGTGTGGTGTTTCAGCACGGTGCGAGGGAGAGGAGCGATTCGGCTGGAAGTGAGAAGGACGAGTGGGTGGCGCCGCTCGGCGAAAACCGTTGGTTTAGCCTGTTATCATAAGATCGCAGAAAGTATGTGGCATGAAGAACACAACTGTCTGAGCAGCTCATGGCGGCGGGTAGGGGGGCAGCAGGGGGGGAAAGACCCCGAAGAGTAGAGAAAGAGGAAAATGTAACATCCTGAAAAATAAAATATGTTCCAAAACAGGAAGTTCACTTTAGATTCTGTGAGAGATGTTTGCCTGCGTTGAGCTGACACTGATGCACGCTGCGAATGCCAGGTTTGGCCTTTTAGACCCGTTCTATTCAAGGTCACCCATTATACTCTTTTTAAAAAAGAAAGTTTATGTAGGTGTAGGTGGATTTTGGCTGAAAACGCCATTCTCAGGAACGGACTGTGGCTCCCCAGCCGTGAGATTATATGAAAACAAAGGAAGAGCCTCAGGTCTTTTGTGGTTGAGTATCTTGTTAATTTGATTGATTCAGTTCAGAGTTTTGTTTGACTCAAATATAATTAAAAAAGGGGGTTTTGATTAAACACAACTGTTCAATTTTGTGTTTCCATTAAAGGTCGCACTTTTATTATTCAAATGAGTTGCAAAACGAATAGAAAATCACATACATTGACGGCACTAATTTTCTCCTACAAACTTTGCTTGCGTCAAATAATGCTCAATCTAACCAGCCAAGTCATTTTCAGCTGTGCCAACATAATTGCACAAGGGTTTTCTAATCATCCATTAACCTTCTAATGGAATTAACAAACACAATGTATGATTACAACACTGGGGAAATGGGCCTCTATACACCTATGTAGATATCGCATTAAAACCCAGGAATTTGCAGCTGGAATAATCATGTACCACATTAACAACGTATAGAGTATTTACTTAGATTACTGCTGTTATTGGAAAAAACAGTGCTTTTCTTCAGAAAATTGGGACATTTTTAAGTGACCCAAACGTTTGAACAGTAGTGTAGATTCATTCTTTTAATTGTTAAACTGAACATTAACAAAGTGAACACACACAAAATAATCATAATAATAAACCAGATCAATCTAGAACAGTTCATTAAACTATCTGCTAGATGAATAAACTGTTCTGACGGATACTTTCTGTCCTATATTTTACTAATTGAGGACATGAACATCAATAAACTCCTCGTCCAGAGGTAATTTTATCTGTCAAAAACAAGTCGAAATTATACCGTTAAAATCAAAGCATTTCAAAATCGATAATGTGCCCTCGTGGCAAAGAAACGATGCTGGCCAAGAATTGTAATCAGGAGTAAATCCACTCCAGCAATAAAAACATGAGTGAATGTCAAACTGCGCTTATTGAACACGGTGAGGGATGTCCGTGCATGGTACTGGCATCGCTGGAGGGACTGGCACCGCTTAAGTTGAAAAGACATTGGAAAAAGGTGCATTTAACATAACATGTGACCTTTATTTCTCTGTTCCTCTTTTTCTGTGCTTTTGCAGACACGCCATCTGTGTGGATCACCGCAAGCATTTCGATGAACCATGAACAACCAAACTTTTGACCTTACTGACAAAACTTCACCGCGGCCGGTAAAGTTCCTGACTGTCCGTCACAGAGCGTCTGACAGGAGAGACGTCGGTCCTATTTTTGATATCATAACTGTTAGAAGACGTTTCTGCTGCAACCTTAACGGCCTTCGCGACATCCCGGGGTGGAGCTGTTCTTCAGAAGACAGACTGACTTGGAGTGAGCTCGGACGGCCATCTGTGAATTTCAGTCTCTCTTTTTTCTCTCTCTCTCTCTCCTTTTAGTCAGAAGTATCCCTGAAGTAATAAGCAAGAGTGTTTGTGTGGTTGCAGCTTCTTTTTAAAGCTGCTTTAAGCACTATTATATACTTTATTATTAATTGTATTATGTCTCAAGTTTGGAGTTTAAAAAAAAAAAAGTATTTCATAATATTGACGCATTTTTACTTTTAAGCATGCATACTTGAGGAGCTCATGAGCAAACAGTTTGTCGCTGCCCAGGTTTACAGCTCATTTTATTTTGAAATCTCAGATTATGCTTCTAATTCACGCAAACTACAGTGTTTTAAAATTGAGGGAGTGGTATCAAACTTGTGACATTTTCATAAAGGGATGGTCGTTTAATCCACCTGGTGGTAAGCATTTCCAGACAGGACAGTGTATTTTTTATTTTCTACAGAAGCCTGAGGCAGCTAAACTCATCCGAAAATATGCATGCTTGAAAATGGAAAATGTCCTACTAAATCAACTTGAAGTGATAAAAAGAGCCATTTTACTGTTTTTAGCCTGAATTCTGTCGAACATCGGAAACATTATCGCTGTGCTGTACAAGGCATTAACCACGTGGACGCAGGTCTTCCAATTTTCTCGAGGATTCTGTCGATTTTTTTGGAACGACCAAAGGAAGCTCACAGTGCATATTTGTGTTTGACTACATGACGTGTGTGGCTTTATATCCAGGAGATGCTGAATTTGTGTCATCGAATAACTCCCGCTGCAATGTGGTTTGATAAAAGTTTTTGGCACAGTTAAGCAGATTTAACATTGTATTCTTTTTTTTTTTTTCTTATAGTAACCTATTTATTAATGACATGGGTAGCCAGTTTTAAACATTTAATTTTATACTAGGATTTTTGCTTTTTGTGACTTTTCAGGATACATGGTATTTTGTTTTTTTTTTAAGCTGAGAGTTTAACAGAGCCTTAAATAATTTCTGTTGCACCGTGGTCTCATGTTTTCTTTTTTCTCTTTTAAGACAAACTGTCCTCATCTGGTAATAAACATGCTGGCTTTTCTGCTTTCATCATGAGACACAGTTAAAGTATTATCTTTCATTAACGCACAGGCCGCTCTGTGTTTCCCTCCTGTTGACCTCGATCGGATCATTCGTCTTCTTTTTTTTTTTCAGGTTCTCTGTAGCAACGGAGACTTTGCTGATCATTCATGTAGCTTAGTCTTCTTGGCCATTGCTAATGAGAAACATGTTGACCCTTTTGTTAAATTGGTGACAGTCGCTTAAGTAATTTCTGTGCCTATTTTGAGCAGTTTTGTGAAAGCCCTTGTAGAGCTGAAATGGTTAGTTCATTGGCACAACCGTTTTAATATTCAGTTTATTGTTTAAGTAAATTATTAAGCAAATATTCTTGAATAATACATTGGTTACAGCCTTACAGATGTGTGGATTTGCTGCTTCTCTTTGTTAAATCATTAAAATTAAGCATCTTTGCATCTTGCATTTATTGTTCAGATAACACAGAATACTACAATGGTATTTTTTTATAGACCAAATTAATCCATGAATTTTAAACATGAGGTTGATGATCACATGAAACCCTAAATCTTTCTGAGCAACCATTAATTACTTTTTCTATCATTTTATACAGTTTTTGTTGTAAGTGTGATGTTAAAAACATATTTGTACAAACTATTGCCAAATATAGTATGATCCCACATAATGAAATCACTGGTGTAGTTCGTTCATGAAATCCTAACCAGTGAAAATATTTTGCATTTGATAAATTAATCGAGTTGGTGTAGAATTATTCTGGTTCATCTTATTCAATTTGCAGTAAATTAAAGTTGAATGTTTTTGACTGTTTTACATTGTGAAACACAAGCACATCAATCTGCACATCGACTAAGATGGATAATTCTACTGAATATTGGACTTATTTTGCTGCAAACAAGATATTTTCACATGATAAAATTTCATTCTTTGCAGTGTGACCTTGAGCAAAACCGCAATTGGCAAAAACTCGTCGCTTTTCTGAAACTTTGTCATCAGCTGATCCCCATCAGCAGATTGAGTTTGGATCTCTGTGTTTTTACTGAGCCCTGTAAATATTTCTGTCAAGATGAGCAAACTCCACCTGCTGATGGTCACAGTACATGACTAAAAGCTCCAGACCAGCAGCTTCATGCTCCCTGCAGAGGAAGTTTGTCAGTGACGTGTGTGTCATGTCTTCTACACCGAAAACAAGGGAAGAACATTTTTTTTCTTTTTCATGAAGCCCCATTGTCTAAAAATATCAACTCCCAGAAACCTGCTGCACTTTGCACTTTCCACGTCCTTGCTGCACAGTGTGTGTGTGTGTGTGTGTTTGTGATAAAGTGCAATAACGCGCTTTGCAAATGCGTTTCTTGCATTTGTCGCGCATGGCACTAGTTTCGTACATCCCACGGAGCACAAAGCTGCCTCTCCTTCCTCTCGCTCTGCGGTTGTCAGGTGGAGCTGTGGCTGCTCGCTGAGCCACAGCAGCTGCTCGGAATCAGCAGGGTCGCCACAGCTCCTTCAGCCTCCTCCAAGGAGGAGGAAAAAATCAGTTTTATTCCATTTATCCTGGTTTCCATGCTGAGATCCTCTCTGTCTGCACCGGAATGGCAGGAGAACCTCCATCACCTCCTCAACAAAGCTCACAGAGACGTGTTTTCACGATGATCAGTTTCCTGTTCTTATGATCGGGAAACTGATGAGCACCGAGTGACATGAGAAGCTACACACAGACACACACACACACACACACACTTCGCTAATCAAGCGTAGAGCTTCTCACGTCACTTCGTGCTTGATTAGTTTCCCAGTCAGATGAGTTTTTTTGATCAAAGATGTTCAATCTGGCCTCAACACTAACAGCATCTTTCACAATACTCCCATTAGGCTTCCTCATAAGCATTTTCACACTTATATATATAACAGTATCTTTCTGAAAGTATTTCATTTTCTACCTACAGTCTTATATATTTTTACCAACATTATGTTCAGTATTGTAACCCCTTAAATACCAGTTTACAACAGTTCACAAGATTCCACTTTTAACTAATTTCAAAATAATATACTAAATGCCAAGTGTATTAATGGGGGGTTAACTAGTGTGTTACTGATTAACAATCTAGATAAATGCTTTTTGTGCATTGTCAGATTTTTAAATCTCAATAAGCTTCAGCATCAACTTTTGTGCCATTGCCTTCTATTAAAAAAGCATCTTTTTTTTTTATTCTTTGGCTGGACCGTGTAAACAACAATGTAAATCTGAATAAATAAAAATGTATTAAATGGGAAGGTGTCAGTGGCATATAGGATATACAGCGTAGTGTGACTATGACTATCATTCTAAAATATAATTCATGTTTATTTTGTTTCCCAGATGCCATTTTTAATAGAAAAAAAATTAGTTAAATAAATAATATATCAAATGCCAAGTGGAGTTTTGATGTATTATCTCAATTTACAACATGGTATTAATAACAATATTGATCTAAATGCATTTTTTGCATAAACATGTATGCCATTGACTTCTATAAATAACTAAACAAAAATTATCCACTTAAAGAAGACCAAAATTTATTTATTTGTATTATTATTTTGCTAGACCATGTAAACAACAATATAAATAGGAATAAAAAAAATTGCCATTGACATGTAAGATAGATAAAGTGAATATATAGATAGGTAAAGTGTATATACCTATATAAATACAATGACAGCTGATTGAGTTGCAAGTAGTCCTTTGCTATGGAATGAGAGAGAAGTACATTATTGAAAAAAAATGTTAACTATAAGTACTGTGTCTGAAAGTTGTACTGAAACTCAGGTGAGAAATCACTGTTCAACTTAAACTCTGGACAGATGGACGTCTTTGACCTCGTGCTCACGGGGTTGATGTGAGACGGCTCGTCACAGACGGTTCTTGAAGGGAAAATGTTAGCAGAGGTGATATCTTTCCCCTGGAGCCCATCTGTCACTGTCAGGTCTAGAATGTAATGCCCTGATTCCTCCTGAGCCCCGTCAGCAGGTTTGCTGCTGTACACCTGCATACTCCAGGTACAGGAAGTCTAGACATCACACGCAGCCCCGGTTTTCTCTGCTGGCTTCTGCAGGAGTGCTTGTCTGGCACAAATTTAAAGGACAGCGAACCTTTGAAGGAGAAGAGCCACTTACTCACTGTCGCTTGTAGGCCTGGTTTATAAATGAGGGGCAGACACCGAGCACCAACCTGACTAATGGGACACAGTTTGTCTCCTTTACAGCGAGCAGGTCCTGTTTTCCAGGTGTGGAAACAGATTACTGTTTGATATTATCCACACCAAACTCTGTATATCATGATGTCAGTGTAACATACACTTTCACCTTTCACTACTCACATATGGAAGATTTTTACAACCTGAGTTTATATATATTTTGACATTTTAAGAAAATAGCTTGTTCCTAGAATTGTGTTTGATCAATATAACAAATATCACTGACATCTTATTTTTATGAAACGAGGCAAAAATCATACACATCCTGTCTTTAAAAGCCATAGACAAGCTTGTCCGTTGCATTTATTATTTTTAGGCTGGATTACTGCAATGCTGCTGCACGTATATTGACAGGCACTAGAAAAATATATGGTATTTCACCAGTTTTAGCTTCTCTAAAATGAGGAATATAGGAATATATCTTAAAGAGCTCATAGTTCCTCATCAACAAACTAGAATACTGCGCTTATTGGAGGATCCTAGAATCTTTAAAAGTAGAACTTTATCTCTCAGGTTCCTGTCCTGTGGAACCATCTGCAGGCATCCTCTCTACTCTAAAGAATAGGCTAAAAAATGTCATTTTTGATAAACCTAGTAGTCAGGGATGGCTCAGATTGCTCTAGAATTAAGTCATGCTGCTTACTCAATGGTTTAAACTGCCTGGAGGCTTCAAGAGATACTCACTTATGTCCCATTAATGTACATCTCAAACCTGCTATCTTCCCCGGAGTCCTGCCCAGTGTTTTCTAATCCCACAGACTGTGGTCGCTGACAGCGGCACCTGCCAGGTCTCTGGTGGTCCCCCCCACCCAGAGCCAGATGGCTTCCTACTTAGAGCCAGGATCTGCTAGAAACAGGTTCTGCTTAGGGTTTCTTCCCGTTAGAGGTCTCCAGGTTGATGGCTCAGGCGGTGTTCTGTTCTGTTCTAGTGGCACATGCAAGCTGCTTGGCATTATAAAATGTCATCCTGTTCTAATGCTGCATTCTGGAAATCCAAAACAAACATCTATTCTATGCTTGGTCCATCTTTGAAAAGGGATCCCTCTTCTCCTGCTCTTTCTTTATCGGAATTCAGGATCTACAGACAGATACAAATAAGACTGACTTGAATTGATTTTTTATATTAACATAAGGTCATCAGATCCTGGTTCTATATAGGAGCTCCATGCTTAATGGACATAATGGATGTGCAACAACAAACTGAATCAATGAGAAAAGTAGAATAATACACACTTCTAGTTTGTCATAAGTGATAACTGAGAGGGATTACTGCTGTATAAAATCATGTTTTTAGGGAAATTGTGCATCCTCTGTCTTAAATATGTGCTCTTATGTGTGACTTTTGCCCTGTTTTTATATTTTATAATTTTTTTATAATCGTCCCTTATCTATCTATCTATCTATCTATCTATCTATCTATCTATCTATCTATCTATCTATCTATCTATCTATCTATCTATCTATCTATCTATCTATCTATCTATCTATCTATCTATCTATACCAATACCAACGTCATACACATTTTTATTTCATGCAAAAAAGAGTAATATTTATTTCAAATGATAATGTTCATGTCTTATAGTGTAAATAAGTGATTTACCAATAGCAATCTGAGATTTGGCGTCAGACGCATCCTGTGCTGTTGCCGCTCCAGGCCTGTAGGTGGCAGCACGACGCGGTGGCGTCACGATCAACGCGCTGACGTCATCGGACCAAAGCGGAAGCGGCCGTTAGCTTCATGGCTGCGGTGGCGCGGCGGGTTGATGGCTGATGAGCTGAAAATACAGTTTTACAGTTAACTGTAACTCGAAAAAAAGCAGCCGAGGCCATGAAGACGGTGTTTTTGACCGTCGGCACCACGAGCTTCGATGAGCTCATTGAACGCGTCACGTCGTCAGAAGCCGCTCAGGTGAGAGATAAAGGAACTTTATCTTATTAGCTTTGCTAATTAGCATTTCAACACCACCGCCTCCATTAATGAATGTCGTCATGGCAACGCTTTGCATGATAACCACTGGCTGAATGAATTAATTCGTATTTAGTCCATTCGCTGAGGTGTTGATGGACCTGTCGTCTCTTCCAAGTGTGTCAGCTGCATATAACCAACGAAAGATGCAAGTATCACTTCTGTTCACACTGACTATTAAAATATCCTTAAAATGTGATGGGGCCAAAATCTACAGTGTGTTCAGACACTATTTGTGCAAAAAACACACTTAAAAAAATCATCATTTCTGAAGTTTGAGCAGTCTGAGTTAGTCATCAGGTTGTTTTCAGGCACATTTAAAGGGACTGTAACCTTGAGAAAGACTCTCTAGAAAGACTATCTACATAGTTTGACTTTTTAATGCCTGTTGTTTAAAGAAAGATGCTGAAAAACTGTGAGCTCGCCCTTTAATATAACCTAAATGGAGGAGGGTCTCATCATTCGAGAGAAAAGTTAAAAAATAAGCTGCTATACATAAAGAATTAAAACATTTTTTTCTATCATTTTTGATGTGCATTGCTAGTAATGTCATTTTCTGTTTGATATACAAAATTGTAATAAATCTCACTTACTTTGTTCCCTTACAAAGCCTTTATAAATAAATACTGTGCATCCTAACTGCTGTCAATAAATTCTAGTGATTGTCCCAAATATTTCAAAGAAGGAAATAAGAAAATATGAGTGGGGAAAAAATGGGTAGAAAATTATGCTAAAGATATATGTATTTTTCACTTTGCTGAAATGGTGCATCCATAAAAACACATAATTTAGTATGTCAGTCATAAGTAATAACATCACATAGCTTTAATCGAGCTGATGCAAAGATTGTGGGCTGTAGATCTGTGTGAAAATAATTTCATCATCAATCATTTAATAGGAAATATAAAACCTACAATGCTGTTACCTATTTTTGGAACAAAAAACAGAGCTTGGGCTGAGTGCTTGTTACTTTTCCTGATTTGTTTAGAAAAATGAAGAATACCTGCATGTTTCTAAATTTTCACAGTGTCAGTTTTAAATTTATGTGTGAAATTTTGAAAATGACAATAACATGACTTCATTATCAAAATGATGTCCCTCAATAAAACGACAAAAAGACAATGAATCAAAGAAATCAAAAGAAAACAAAAAAATAAAAGCTTTTTTTTTCTTTAATCAGGCTTTAAAATCCCGTGGATATGAGCGTTTGGTTCTCCAGGTTGGAAGAGGATCTCTTCTCCCAGATCCAGAGAGCTGTCCACACATCAGACTGGAAGCTTTTCGATTCAAAGACTCGATCGCAGAAGACATGAAACAGGCCGACCTGGTCATCAGCCACGCAGGTGAGTGAAGTATCAGACACCTTGAGCAGCTCCCACCTGGCTACGATACAACATAGACTATTTTATCTGAGTTTTTGAATACACAAAACACATTTTATTTTGTTTTAGCCAAATCAGGAAGTCTTTATGTCCGCTTCCTTGTCGGTTTGTATGTAGATTTGAAAACAAAAACGAATGCAGGTATGTCAGCCATGTGCAAACGTTCAACAGAAAACTGATGATTAATACAGCCGAGCGTCAGCAGCAGAACGACGCACCATGAGGGCGTCGGAGGCACGAAGCAGAAAAACAAGCATGTTTATTTATTTATGGTGTGTCTGTTCTCTCTGTCCTGTGATGACTCAACTCTGAAGTGAATCTGCAGCGTTCTCTTGTTTGGTTTGAGCTGCTGCTGCTGCCTGTTTCCTCCTCCTCCTGGAGCATGGCTTTTTCCTGCCAGTACCTGCACAGTTTTCACACCTGTAGAAAAGGTGATGCTGGTCGGGAGAAACCGGTGACAACATGGTCTCCAGGTGGCACTTCTTAGAATTCTGCAGCGTCACGCTTCTCACAACAGACCTTTTTATTAACAAGAAACAAGGCGAGAGGTAATGAAAACCTGTCTCCAGGGTGGCGAAGAGAAGTGAGGCCACTTTCAACAGTTGATCTTTTTTATTGAGAAAATCCCCACTTGGCGACTGCACAAAAATCCTCAGTCAAAGCCACCTCACTTTAATCAGAGCCAGTCCCCTGGCCCAAATCTTCCCGTCTCCTGGACAGGCAAGAAACAAAAACCTAGAGTTTTCCACACGGTGACAGGCCACATGGCAACAGGCTGCTTCAAATATGGAACCCCATCCCTCTGGCTGACTGCCTAACCAATACTAGCTGACCCTAGTATTCATGCAGGTTAGCGGGAGGATAAAAATCCCCCTGGCAGTTCTGGAAGTGACCCAGGGCAACTGCTGTATCCACATACTGCACCAGAATAACAAACTAAAACAAAAAAGGGTCAACAGAGACAGCAAGTGCCCCACATTGCTCATACCTGGCAGGAATAAGGGTTCCAGACAAGCTACCAGACCTTAACAGCTACCACCAGTTCAGAAAAACCCAGTTAACCACTGCCAGGCAAGACCCCATTCAACATGTACCAGAGTGACATGAAATCTGTGTTCAACGCTCCTCTAAACACAAAAAACTAGTAGCTGTTTTATTATTACGAAAGAAATCACTGCATCAGTGCTTGTGTGTATGTTTCAGTCTCCGGTGTTCCTGCTAACACACACACACACACACACACACACACACACACACACACACACACACACACACACACACACACACTGTGAAATAAGACCAGCTACTCTTTCTGCTGTGGTCTGGCCTCCTTGTGGTGCTGCTGGAACCCGGCTGAACATAAACCATTCATAGAAGGCTCCTGGTGTTCTGATGAGTGGATGTTCACTGCATTGTTGCTACAGGTCTAATTTGGTGTTTTCTGGACTAAAAAAGCGTGTTAATTGTTAATGAATAGACCACAAGATCCAAAATATTAAACTGAAAAAATGGCAGCTTCAGTAAGGAAACTAGGAAATTATGTATTAGTTTCAAATCACGTACACTTGCTGCTTCTGGCTATTTCCTAAATCATGTAATATGTTTTTGTTTTTCAGTAATTCTCAATTGATTTGGATTTTTTCTTTTTTCTTTTTTTTACATTAGATTACAAATTACTCTATTACAAATTGAAATATCCCGTATTACACAATAAAATCTACTGAAAGACACTCAACTCTGTAATCAATGATGTTTTTTTAAACACAATTTTAAAGATGACTGTGTGACCATTTTGTGTCATCGTCTTATTGCTATTTCTCTGTTATGTCTTTTAACAAATGCGTGACCTGCCGAATCTGCAGATATGTTAATTAGTTCTGAACTAACTCTGGTACACTGCATCAAATAGGAACCTTTATATTTTTTGTACAAGGCCCCCTTACAAATAAAGTGACTAATAATAAAGTGCACAAAGTTTGGAATGATTTGATGATAACATGTTTCTTCAGTGAACCTGAAGTTGAAACATTAAATATAAAGTAAAAGGATGACGTCTTTTGCATCCAGCATGTGTTCCACGGAGGTTTTATGGACATGCACGTGACCTCGGCCATGGGATATTTAACAAGGTGTTGTTATATAGTTATCTTATGGTTATTTTTGTAGCTTATCAGGAATGATTGCACCTCACTAAATGACACTTTTATAACGCAGCTGACAATAAAACACGGACAGTAAAGTCACTGTGACAAGTTATTAATCTCACGCAAGTTTCGAATGACAGTGCAGTTTGTTTTTATACTGTAATACAATCAGTGGAAGCCAGCAGCTGCTTGAGTGTAGGAAAACACACACACACACACACACACACACACACACACACACACACACGTACAGACCACTTCTTTAGTCCTGGATCTTGTTTTCTCTCAGGGGCAGGAAGCTGCCTGGAGGCCCTGGGTGCGGGCAAGCCTCTGCTGGTCGTCGTCAATGACAAACTGATGGACAACCACCAGCTGGAGCTGGCCAGGCAGCTCCACATGGACGCCCACTTGCTTTACTGCACTTGCAGGTATGTGCCCCTACAGTGTATGCAGTTATACACAGCGGTGGAAGGAGTGCTTCCATCTTTCACTTGCTTAACAGTAGCAATACCATGTCTTTCAATCCAAATGTTACTTAACCTGTTAAATACAACCCCCCCCCCCGATACAGGGGCAGCATTGAGTTTTATGCACATATTGGGTGAGAAAACATCCACTACAACACTACCTAAAGTATTTTTAACTGAAGTAAAACACCATGTTACAGTTACAGTATCAATATATGTCAATACAATAGAAGAGGTCCTTTCTAAATGTCTTACAGAATATTTTTTTATGATCTTTAATGTGATTTCTAAGATTTTTATGGACAAATAGTTGATCTTTGGACTCCTAATTTTTGTTAAGTTTTAAGTAAAGAGTTTTTTTTATTTACAATATTCTAACTTTTTTTTCTGTCACAGCAACATAAATTGATTCTGTAACTTCAGTAATGACCTTACATGTTGGTGGTTGTAGAGATATTAGATATTATAATTTATAGCGGGAAATCTAAAATAGACCTTAATAGTATACGTATATATAAGTATTGGCAGAAAAATGGTAAATGCAAAATGGCCCCATATACTGTTTTAACATTGTAACCTGTAAACAGTGTTTCCTCAAGGTAAATCTAATGTTAATTAATTTGTTGTGTATTCAAATAAAGGATAATTAATGACAATAATGAATGTAACTTGTATGTGAAACTTCCAAAACAGTGAAAAGAAAAGTAGTGGTGTTAAAAAAAGTACAGTATTTTCCTCTGAAATCTTGTTTCCTTTTGTTGAATGTTTCAGCACCCTGACAGAAACTCTAAGGACCATGGATCTTTCTGTTCTTCAGCCTTTTCTGCCTGGACAGCCCGGGAATTTTGCGAACTTTTTAGATAAAGCCGTCGGCATTCAGTGAATCTTTGTTTGATTTTGTAATACATGATTGTACACTACATAACCAACACTGTCAAAACATTCTAATGTTTTACATTTTTATATCCAGTGTGCAATTATTAATAATACATTCATGACTTCAAATCACTGTCAATGTTCTTTTGTATGTTTTTCATTTTTGAGTCCTTTTTTTTTTAAGTAGAAGAAATACCTGCACTTGCTTGTAGGTTGAATAACCGATAAGTAAAAGAATAAGTCGGAGAGGTGAAGGAGCAGTTTCAGTTTGAAAGGGAACAAATGTTGAATTTATTTGTCTTAGTGAAGAAAAAAAAAAGACAGTCGTCAAACCACTGCTGGAAAATAGGCGTCTCTTCAAAAAACTCTTGACAGCTGAACCATTTATCTGGAGCTTCAGATTTTAAGGTAAGTGTCTGTGCTGTGAATTCACTTTGTGAACAATTCATTATAATCTGTTTAGTTTTGTGCTGCTCTAAATATTTAGTGTCTAATCCCTCTTCTACGCGCTGTTCGGAGAATGTAAACATTTATTTTATAGAAGGTGTCTATTATGAAATAAAATCTAAATACTGTGCCCTATGCTGTGAATGGTTTTCTGAATCTCTCGTACTTTTATCTAAAAAACAAAACAGAAAACAGCTGTGGTGTAAATTAGGGCAGCGTCCGGGACAGAGAAGAAATCTGCTGCATCACCGTGAATCGGTCGTACCAAATTCATCCACAAGGGTGAGATGAAGATTTAAAAGAATAAATAAATAAAAAAAGGGGCTTGTAGGTTGACCATCGTTCGTCCTCTCGGCCCACGCTTCGCCTCCTCAGCTCAAACTGGTAGGAGCAGATGCTGACATTTGGTGTTTTTTCTTTTTAAGTGTGACATTCTGAAGAACTTCAAACCACAGGGTCAGGTGTTGGCATCAAGTCTTGCAGTTTCTTTTTTTTTTTTTTTTTTTTTTAAGTAGAACACAGTGTTATTCCTTCCGAATTATACGTAAACCTGTCTCTGCAGATCATGATGAAGATCAGGAGAAATGGAGCTTTTTAAAGCGTTTTTACCTCAGAGGAGAGGCCCTGCTATCTGCTTCAGGGATCAGTCATAAATCATCTACCCTGCAGAGAGCAGCTATGTACTGTACTTATCTCAGCAGCTGAAATTGAGTTTTAACTGTATTTTGAAGACAGATAATCGTAAATCATCAGCTTTGTCAGTTGAAAACATTTATGGTATTAGGAAAATACATTTTTCAGAATGTATATTTCAGGGCGAGTGCTGATGTTGGTCAAAAGCTGTTGATTCATTATGTTTTTGTGCAATGAAATTTTCACTTGGACAAGCTTTTCTTTAACAGGAAACGATGGATGAGTCAAACTGCTGTTTAACCCCTGAGCAGCGTTTACTGCCACAGCAGGGAACATTTTTTGCCCATTTTCTGCTACGGAAGCTGGAGAGTCCGACGTCTCCAGCAGCCGTTTTAGATGAAGTTACCGCACCAGGAGGTGTTTATGGGACAACAGGTGGCAGCTACAACAGGCCAGCACCACGTTACACCTGCACTCAGCGATGAATCTGTTCATGTTTATTTCCCACCTGGATCGTGAGCCGTATGAGGCGTTTTACGCAGTTTGAAAAAGAACTTAAATGTCAAACAACAAAAGAGGAGGGGGGGAAACCATAAATGACTTCACAATAAACTTCCTCTTTATGGAAATCACCTCCACTTTGTTACTAGAACAATTTCTGTGGAAGCAACTCTATTTACGAGGAAATGTGTCAGACAGCTTTCATCAGTTCCTTCCTTCAACTAATGTCTCACACCTCACAAAATGTATGAACACAGGGTGAAACCAGGAGAGAGAGTTTTACTGTGGTTACTAGACAGCTGTTGTACCACATTACCATTATTTATTTGTAGCTGAGAGAACAATTAGACGGTACTGGGTCAAACTGGTTAACAAACCTCATTAAAATTGACATAAAAGTTTTCATGAAGCCACCTGTGAAATGTTTGCATTGTAATCAGTTCAGTGCCAACACGTTTAATCTCTTAAACAACTGCTTTCCTTCCAGCCAAGTTCACTCAGAACACAAGATAACGATAGATAATGTGGTTTAGTTACTTTCTCGACAATGCTTGACATTCACGACCCGTTTCCGCGACAAATATCTGACCTCTGTCCGAAAAAGTCTCCGTGTTCCAGATAAAGTTCCAGCGTTTTGGTGTGAATTAAAGGGTTAAACTGATCTGTGGATATCTGGTTTGGACCGGTTCTGCCGACCACAATGATTCACATGATATCTGTGCAACTGTAAGTTAATCTAATAGTCGAGGGTTGTTTCCTGAACCAAAGCTTCCTTTCCAGCTCTACTTTAATCTAAAACATGCACTGTTTGTTACAGAAAGGTGTAATAAAGTTTTACTGCACCATCAGCATTTTAATGTATAACTTCAATTGATCTGTTATATGTATGTATGTATGTGTGTATACGTATATATGTATATGTGTATATATATATATATATATGTGTGTATGTGTATATGTATATATATATATATATGCCTAAAACTTCAACAATGAACAGTTTCCCGATAAACAATAACATTAAGTCGATTTCTGTATATTTAACAATAAATCACAATAATCTGATTTACAATCTTATACTAAAAAAACAGTATTGCAGTAACTTTATGGATAACCGCTGCCGGTTATCACTTTCACTTCCACAAAACTGAAGTTTCTTTAGAAAACTGAAGACACAAAAAGTCCCATCAAATAATGGTGCATTCAGTTCTTTAGAGTAAACACTTGTTGCTTTAACACTGGAATTAGAAACCTTCATTCAAACTTCTCATGTAGAGCAACAAGCTTAGTCACAGACCCTGAAGTTAGTAAGAAAGTATGGAAACAAATTAGGAGCGACTGACTGAATGAACGTCACGTCACTCCTGTGCTCAGGCAGAAAAACAACCTGATTTGAACCAATTCAGCACTGAGATTTCTGATAAAGAACAAGTGACCTATTCATGAAAGTGGACTGAATACATCCATACAACCGGGGGTCGATAAAAACAAGACCTCTATCCCATCGCTGTGGTCATTGGTGAACATCACATGCTGAGAGTGAATCTAGTCGCTGCGTGTTCAGCATTTAACTTAGATCAAGATATACGTGTCTTCCCTTTGGGATGCTTGGGACGTATGAGAGAAAGATGACAGAGGTTTAAGCATCTAAGCATCTAAGAAGTACAATATTCATGGTTTCCGTTCCAACTCTTCAACAGGACATGAGTCCATCTGGGTGCTGCTGCTGCAGATTCTAGTTTAATCCGGTTTAATATCGTATGGGTGTTGGAGCAGCTTCCCCACACTTGTCACCACAATACCGCAATGACCTTGATGATCTCATCAGGGACTTCCCAGCCCGGGCCTGGACTTCAAACATTTAACAATAGAAAGATGTGAACATTTATCGCGCAGCAGGGGTCCAACAAAAAGATGGTTTTTATGTTCATTCTGGGAAGTGTCGGACGCAGACTGGTGTGTGTTTATATGTACACTGGTTAGGTGTAGCTTTACACCACTATTCAAAAGTTTAAGGTCACTTAGATATGTTCTTATTTTTGGAAGAAAAGCCTTTATTTTAAATGAAGATATAACATGATATAATAAGACATGACCTTTCATGGTATTGGTAGTGTATATTCTAGCTGTAATTAAAAAAAAATTACCTAATTAATCCACCAATTCTCCTTCCTGGTGTGATGGCTGAACAACTGGATCCCTTCTGCCTTTGTACTGTTCACACAGAATGATGCAATGGCGAAATACTGCCATAACTTTGCCCGGAACAAGCTGTGTAAAAATGGCTGCAGCTTTTCTCAGCCGTGTTGGAGGAACTGGACCTGAGTTACGTTCAGTCAGAAGCGCTTGTGCGAACTCATGAATCTTAATCTCAGGCGGGTTCATGTGTCACCGCCATGAAGAAGGCGTTCTGCTTCTGCGAGGCCCAAAACCTCCTGCTGCTCGGGGAGCTGAGCCTGTCGCTCTGCGGGCCAAGGAGAGCTGAGACAAAGGAAATGAGCTTGTTATTGTGGCCCTGGTGGCTTCACAGTTCAAAGGTGACTGGAAAAATCCCTGGGGGAAAGTTTCACACCTTCTGGAGGATTTTCAGCCACGAGAGAGTTCAACTTAATTAGACACACAAATGCCACCTATTCGTCTGAGGGTCCTACAACAGTAAGTAATTAATTGCTGCAGCCCCTCTCCAAAAAATTTAATACAATAAAACACAATAAGAAAACATTAAAACGACATAGACAAACATAAATAATAAATAAATATTAACAAAATATTGTTATTTTTATATGTTATATTGTATCTACTGGATGAGAGTTCACATATTGATTGCACTTGTCTTTCTCTCCACTACTTGCCTGCCTATTTATTTATTTTAAAATTAACTTGCATATTTATTCATTTTTGGGCTTGAAAGAATAGACTAGAAAGCCTTTATTGTATACACAGTATAATAAGATGGTTGCAGGTCCATAAAAGTGCACACAGTAAGAAAAAAAACAATAAAATATAGATATGAATCTATATACATATTATACAATAAAAGCAGAACATAAACATGAGCAGAAACAGAAGCACAGAACAATGCTATATGAGCACAGACGGAACAGGACAGTTTACAATTAACCTTTTAACCACTTAGATTATTATGGAATATCTCTACAACCATAAAGCCAATGTACTTAAACCTGGTATCAAAAGAAAAAGTAAGTGTCAGAAACAATTTGTGCTGCTGTTACAGAGAAAATATAGCAAGGATATCAAAAAGTGTTCTACTACAGATAAAAATACATAAAACAAACTCAAATCAGAAAAAAATCAATATCCAGATTGTCTGCCATGCAAATTTCAATGATTAATAAGATAAGAGTTCAAAGATCAATTATTGATCCATAAAAATCTTAGAAATCACACCAAGGATCATTACAGAACATGAAGAATATATCCTATGAGATGTTAGAAAGGGAGATAAAGGGCCCAATTACATAATCACACAAACATAGTATTGATGATATATATATTGATGCTGTAACCGTAACATTCTGTTTTATTACAGATAAAAATGCTTAATTTTGTGTTGTAGCTGCTGCCATGTATATGGTTTTGGATTTTAAGACTACATTTTTTTCATTTTTTAATTTAATTTTTGATCTACATTTTTAATTGTTAATTTTTTTGTAACTTTTTTTGCAGACCTACACGTTTTTTTTTATGTTTTTTAATCTCATTATTATTATTATTCGTTAATCTTTTTTTATGTGTAATTTGTACTTATTGCAGGTCACATTTTTTTAGTTAAATATTTTTTTCCTCTTCATTTTATCTTTTTATGTATTTTTTTTATGTTAGTCTAATACATTTGTTTTAATATATTTTTTACTTCTTCGTTTTTTTTATTACTTTTTTTTCCAGGCCTCCACATTTTTTCTTTAATTGTTTTCTTTTAATTTTATTTATTTATCATAATCTAATTTATTTTTATATATACTTTTTATTGTTTAGTTTCTTTTTGGTACTTTTTTGCAGACCTCCAGTGTTTGCAGATGTTCAGCGTCGAACCGTCGCTTCTCCCCCTCTGGCCCCGCCCCCTGCGTCGTGATTGGCTGCGCTGTTACCGGAGCTGTCGGCTGGGCTCCGGGAAGGTTTCCTCTGCTCCTCCGCTCTGTCACACCGTCTTCAGCTGCAGACCGACCGGCTGCAGCTGCCAGTGCTCTTCCCCCTTTTGTTAGCTAGCTTGGAAAGCACCAAGAAAAAAAAAAAAAAGAGACAAGAGCCCGCATCCATGCAATAGCACACTGTTTTTGGAAAATGATCATCTGTACGAATAAAATGGAGTATCCCCTAAGAACCCAGTGCCAGCGAGTCCAGAAACAGGTAGGTTACAGCTGACAGACGAAAAAGGGAAAATAGTTTTAAAACAATTAAAGCTAACGGCTAACTAGCTGTTCATTCATTTCGGGGGAAAGGGTTTTTTTTAACGTTAAATGTCAAAGAAAATCATATCCTTTCATATTCATATTAGTTGCTGTTTGAGCTTTAAAAAAGTTGTTCGGTCGTCCAGCAGACGACATGTTATCATGTGAACCGTTGCTTTTAATCTCTTAACTTTTTTTCTATCAAGCGTTACAGCGGGTGTTTCGGGTTAAAGAGTGACCGTGTTAACTGGTGACTTTCGGCCCGAACGGTTGCTCGTCGTGACGGCAGCTGTTCAACACACAACTAGAATCCTCTTGAATTGTACATATATCAATTTAAATGCATACTTATCCTTGCTTATGAATAAATATGTGCGTTTAATATCTAATTAAAGATTTACGTAAGTTATGGTTGATTCTTGTTGGCGTTTAATTTATAAAATGCACAACAAAAAGGACCAGACGAATATATATACATTTGAATGTATACAGTGTTAAACATTTAATCAAAGTTAATTTTAAACAATTTCAGTCTTTTTTTAAAGCTGCCGTCACCACGACAACCAAGGACGCGTCCGGTTGGAAGTCACCAGTTAACACGGTCACCCGTTAAACCGCAACACCGGCTGAAGGTAGCGAACGAAAAAAACACTCAAATAAAACTTCTCATGTAACGTTCGCTAAAGTCATTTAACACAAAACAAGTCAGCGTTCGTGTTAAATTCCGCTTTATCTAACGCATCCAAACACCATATTTTAATAATTATATTCACGACCACTTTCCTTTAACGACATTAACATTTATTAAACCGTGGGGGGAAATTAGAGCTTTACCACAGTGTGCTGTAACAAAATATAAAACATATCTATTTGTTTTTTTATGATTTCTATTCTACGTGTGTGTGTGTGTTTTTGTGAGCTCAACATACAGCAGCGGCTGCACAGTGTAACCAGACGCTTTTGTTTGCCTCAACAAAGAAGATTTGAGCTCTTTCAGTCGATAAATGGTCCAATTTCTTGCCCCTTTTATTGGTAAAATATCAGCAGTTAACGCCGAGATGCAGTAATAGTTGTCTGCAGGAAGCTGTAGGTGACGATGACATCATCTGAGGATTTGGGAGAAAAGTGTCAGTGGCTGTGGAGTAATGCAGTGCCTTTATATTGACCATAAATACGATACGAGGAGGCTGAAAAGAACCTATGAGTGTAAATGGTTTAAATACATTAAGGCTGGCGAGGATGGCTAACATTTCTCCTGCTCGTCCTCTCTGCTTAAAAAAAACGCTGCCGAATTTTCATTGTGTGTTGTGTTGTGTTTTTTGCTTTGCTGAACTGGACTGCCAATCAAAGTTGTTTTTCTCCTCTTGTCGCTGCGGTGCATTTTGCAACAGAATGGGGGCGCTGTCTCAAGAGTGCAGTCCAAAAAAAAAAGACATGTTTGCTGCAGATTAGAGTCCTGAAATGGAGCAAAACATGGAGGAATGTGAGCAGTGAGGGATTCAGTACCTTCCACTTCTTCTTTTTGTTTCTAATATTGTTTCATCTTCTTTGTTGTTCAGCTGGTGTAATACTGCGTCTGACATTAGAAAAACATCTGTAACTGGAGACAAACATTTAGGTTTATGGCTTTATCAAAAAGAAAATGCACATAAGCAGAGGCTTATAAATGCCACATATAATGATTGGTTGATATGAGCAGCTGACTTTTATAAGGATACTTGTTTTAGAATGATCAGAGTAATTATTTAATTACTCTGTTATCAGTGACTTGGCGTTGTGTGTAACTGTGTCTCTTTCCTCTTCTCTAAACTGCAAAACTTAAATCTTAACAGCTGAAAATATATTTTTTGTACAACTATTCCAATATTGAGTAGAATGATCTTATTCCATCTATTGCCAGATAATTTAGCTTTTTTTTTCAAGTTGTTTTTCTTTATTTTTAGTCTAATTTAATAATTTGTTAAAGAAAATTGACCCAAATCAGGAAAAAAAACTTGAAATAAGATAAGTTTATCTAAATCTACTCACTATTCAATTAATTATACCAAAAATAAGATGTTTTAACCTGTTAAGATTCAGTTTTTGCTGCCTGCCTTGTTCTTTGAGCAGGCCCCATCACTCACCTTGCTGTATCTGTGTTCGGCTCGCCTTCCTGTCCTGTTTTTCCCATCCTGCAGCACAGTGTTTTGTTTGTCTGGGGTTGCGTTGTATGTGTCTTGTCCCACACCCAGCCTGCGCCTTCCCTCCCCTTTCCCTTCTCAACCTCTTTGGGCTCGCAGCTGGTTTGTTTTTCCTCTATTCCCCGAGTTCAGGTTGCAGGAGCCCAAATCGGCACCCGGCTGATTGTGTGATGAAGGGGGCGAGGAGTGTGTGGTGAGGGAGGGGGGGTTGATGCCGCCAGGACGCCGGTGCATGATAAGGACGGACCCCCTCCAGGCACAATTGGAATGCAGATTGAATGTCCTTCTCCTGTATCTGCAGCAGCCCCTCCTCCTGCAGCACCACACACACACACACACACACACACACACACACGTCTCATCTCTGACACATTTACCCTTGGAAGGTCGCCATAATTTTTTTTTCTGCTTCTTTGTGTGTCATCTTAGCCCCGCGCTCCTTCCACGTCTTCCGCCTTCCAGTCCTGCACGAACCTACATCTCAGCTGTTTTGTTCTCTCGGCCGCGCTATCAAAGCCCGTCTTTGTCTCGAGTCTCATTTACCTTTTCCTCTCTCCCCACACACTGACGTCATCTGTGTTTTTTTTTTTTTGTTGTTGTTTCATTGCTGCTGTCTTGCTTCATTCTGATCAATAAACAAATGACCTCTCCTGTGTTGGCAAAGGAAGGTTTTAATTTTTTTTTTGTTCTCACAACAGGCCCTCTGTGAGCGGGGTTATTTAATCTCTGCATCCAGGCAACAAGTTTGAAATCATCTTGTGATTTGAATACAGCGGCGCTTTTAACATGAACGCCGCTGTCACCCTCGAGCTCGTTCATGACCAGAAATATATCTGCGTTTCAGAATCTGTGGCTGCCGGGCGTACTATAAGCAGAATTAATAGGTTTGCGTGCTCAAAGCCTTAATGTGTTTTTATCAGGCTGCATCTTTGTGCAAGTGGAACCAAAATATGCTTTGTAACACCATACACAGTCGCCTTAATGATGTTGTGTGTTCCTTTTGCTTTATATATCCACCCACACACACTTGTTAGTTTTCTCTCTATTCCTGCGGGTGTTTTTTCTATGTGGGTAGACAGTGAGGAGTTTATCGCCGTATCAAGAAAACAGATGAGGTGCCAAAGAGCGTCTGTCTTTAACTGTCGACTCCTACTTCATACCAATCACTGGGATTTAAAATAATCACATTCTTGTATAGGAAAAATTGAAATATTAATTGCTTCATTTATTATATTATATATGTGGTGACCAGGAAACAAGGACAAAGATGTCAAGAACCCAGAAAATTCAGGGGAGTTTTAAAATCTTGGGAATTTTACAATGCATCCACCCGTTTACTCGAGCTGTTTGTTTCGCTAGAGTTTTGATTTTGCTTCTCGTCGGCTCTGTTAAAACCGTAGGATGTGTCATTTCCTGCAGCACAGGCACTCGCGTCAAGTGTTGTTCCTGTTTCAATTTGACTTTGTCTGTCTTATCTGTCCAGACATGTTTTATGTGATTACACAAAACACCAATTTCCTCTTTTATTTTTGAGTTGGCAGTTGTGGCAAATCTCATCTGTTCAGTCCATATGAGAGTAAGTGCTTGATGGAGACTTGATGAGCCTGTTAAATTAGTTTTTTGTTTGTTACATTTCTGCTGGTTATTTATATAGAAATGAAAGTAATTTTAGCTTTAAATGGACAGGAAGAGCTGTAACATTTTCTCGAATTCATCCGCATACAGAAATGTAGATTTCTTTGACTTTCTTAGTTAAAACGGATCAAAGTCTGATGTTGTGTTTGAGGAACTTTTATGAATTAGGTTCTGTATGTTTCCTGAAAAGTTTCTCCCTCTAGTGTTAATATCCGTACATTCCATGTCCTGCAGGTATAATTTTAGGTCAATGTTGGATGTAAAAATATATCAAATCATCTAATTGTTTAGTCTTTGTAAGTAAGGCAATATTTTTTATTTGACCGACCAAACTGAAGAAAATCTAGAGCCGCAGCGATTATTTCTATCATCAATGCAGATAATTTTTTATTTGTTTAGACTATGAAACTTCAAAGTCCAAGGCAACATCTTTATGTCTTGTTTGGTTCAACCAGCAGCTCTAATCTAAAGATAATAAAAACAACAACAGATATTTCTGCATTTTCCATGTGACCCATCACTGAAATGATCGATCTGTTATTAAAGACTAATCAGTTAATTGAGTTAATTGTCGCAGCTCTAAGCAGATACTCACATTTTATGAGGTGAAACCAAAAGGATTTTTTAGGCACGTCTCTTAAAAACAATTCATGAGTAGAAATAGTCGCTGGTTTTAATTTTCTGTCAACGACCGATCATCAATCACCTTTCAGCACCGGCCGATGCTTTGATTCTCACACGTTCTGCCAAGCACCGGCAGCGTGTTAACGCAACGCGGTGACTCATTCTGTCTCCCGTGTTGTTTGTCTGACAAACTGAGCCTGAGAGAAGTTCAGCAGATTGTTGATAAGCACGGAGAGTTACAAGGTCTCCTCCTTTAGCCAGTTAGTGCCTGATGGAGCGGTAACCTACATTCAGCAGCTCAGCGCACTAATCAGCCAGCTCTTGTGTTTGCAGAGAGGTGCTTGTGTGAATGTGTCAATAGGTCTTTGATTGGCAGGCACCTCTGTTGCTCCACGCCGTTTTCTCCCCGTGGGTTGACAGACGGGAGTGGGTCAGGGTATCGTGTCCGAGCGTGTTCCATTTTCAGCCAACTTGCTCGCTGCTTTTTCCATCCTCGGATTGACCCCCCCTGTTTCCTTATAGCAAATAGTAGATTAGGGAGATATTAACACCAGGTGGAGATGATGGTTTATCGTTTAAGATGTTGTTATGTTGTCTTTCATAGCGTGGACTCTGCAGTATATAGGTCAAGAGGTGGAGCCTCTTGCAGGAGGAAACCCTCATCCGATGCAGGGACAAGTGAAATGCCACATGGAGCTACGAGCCAGATAAACACGGGGCTTAGGTGGAGTCACAACGCCCGTCAGTCGCCATACATAACCTCCCCGGGACCCCCCTTGCCCCCCTCTGCCTGGAAGAACCGGATCTGTTGTGCAAGCACATTAAAAAAAAGTAGCAGAAGGCCTTTTTTTCTCCTTTTTAGTATGGTATCTGCTGTTTTGTGCTGTGTTTTTACTTGATTTATACATTTATTGTCCTGTCTGACGATATGAAAATGACGGGAGCAAAAAACGAATTTCCCTTTGTGGACAACGACAACTTATCTTGTGTGCTCCAAATATCTGCGACAGAAGTAGAAGTGTGTGTGTGATATGACGGACCAGTAATAATCCCAGATAGCGGTTAAAGGGAAAGCGTTGGCCAACATGCAGCACAGCATTTGGCTTTGATCAGTGCTGCTCACTCAGGTTTCACATGCGGGGAAACTGGGTCCTCACCCGTGGCCGCGCTCCCAAACACCTTTTCCTAGAGGCCATTGTACGATGGCGAGAGAGGTAATAAATGGCTGTGCCTACGAGGGGAGGCCGGCTTCCCCTCTCTCACCATGGTTTTGTTTCTCTTGGCTTCGGGTTCCTGAGCCGAGTCGCTCCTTTGTTTATGTGTTTTGGTCTCATCCACTTCTCCTTCTTCGCTGCTGCTGCTGCAGAGCTTCCCTCTTCACGGCCTCCTAAGCCCACAATAATTCACATTGATTCATCTGTGGTTTCTCCCGGACAACTTTGGGCATTTATTTCCTCTTTTTTTTAAACTCGCAGCATCCACTTGTGTTTCACGGGACTCGTGCCTAGCTACGTGCTGACATGTCGTCGATGGCGCTTGACTCATCCACATTTTACAGCATGTTTGACGCCTCTGAACTGTGGGGAAATATCAGAAGATAACCGGTCGAGCTCCTGGCTTTGTTTGTCTTATTCGGAGAAAGAATAATAAAAAAAGACTGCACCCACTAGCTGTTGACGCCAGCATGGCAGCGTCCAGGCCGCTCCTCCTCTTCCTCAGATGATTCGAGGTGTGAAACATGACTCCAGTCCAAAGCTCAGGCCTCACCTGTCAACAACCTGATCTATAATCCTCTAAAGGAAAAGCAGCGCTGCGTTAGTGGTTCTTACCTCGTCCTGTTCCATTTTAAAGGGAGTTTACTTGTATGCACAAGTTGGTAAAGGAAATCTAACGCACGCACACACACATGCACTCATCTGTCATTTAATCATCTATACTCGGTTTAAAAGATAAATAAAATCATATTTGTACACCTTAATTTATCGGACAGCAATTGAAAAAAAAAAAAAAGGCTAAGAACCCAGGCTAATTTTTTTTACTTATCCTGTACCATCATAGAAGTGTCAAACGAGAAAAATATTTTTTATTTTCTGTTTCAGCTGTAATCACAGTTTCTGCTGCAACAGGTGCACAAACAACTTGTTTACAGCTTGTAATGTAATACACAGCTCAAAGTACAGTATTATTTATGTGTGTACGTACTAATGAGCTGTTAATTTTTTCACCATCCGTATATATTGATGCTCCTGTGTTCTTGCCTTTAGCACATTATTTTCCATAACTTTGAATTTTTTTTCCTACAGATATTCACAGGAAATAATAAATAGTATTAATCATTGTAATAACATAGAGAGTGGGCTAGGAAGGTATAGGTATTTTATTCCTAATTAATTAATGGAGGGAGAGGAAAGAAAGTTTTAATTTAGCTTTTGTTCATCTTTTCTCTATGGCGACCATGAAAGGCTTACTTGTTTTTTGTAGTTTCTAAATAAGGATTCAAACCAGAGTTTAACCTTCCTCCTCCTCCTGCTGCGTGGTGTAGGTGATGGTGAACGGTGAGAAGGAGCGACTGTCGCTGCTGTTCACGAAGGCTCTGGTCAGCAGGGGCAGCGTGGACGCCGTGTCCCAGCAGATGGCCTCTCACCCCCAGTACTTGGAGAGCTTCCTGCGAACGCAGCACTACATCCTGCACATGGACGGTCCCCTGCCGCTGCCCTACCGCCATTATATCGCCATCATGGTCAGTGACCTGGCTACCGTACACTCGGTTAAACAAACACAAAACTGGTTTGGGAAGTTGTTCATTATACAGAAGGTTGATCACCACCAGGGATCATTCCGGTGTTTAAAATTAAAGAATAACACGCTCTCTTGTTTATGTTGGGCTTTGTCCTGGATCTTTCTCACCTCCTCTTCCCCCCTTGTGGCGTCCAGGCTGCTGCCCGACATCACTGCAACTACCTGGTGTACCTGCACTCTGCCCAGTTTCGGAGGGTGGGAGGGGACCCCCTGTGGCTGCAGGGGTTGGAGTCGGCGCCCCCTCGCCTTCGCCTGCTCGACCACATCAACAAGGTGCTGGCCCACCAACCCTGGCTCACTGCCTGCTCACACATCCAGGTACGAACCAGCAAGAACATTACAACATATACTTTGTTAATGTGGTACGTGACTATTCTAGCTGTAAATGTTTGGTTTTAATGCAATATCTAAATAGGTGTAAAGAGGCCTGTTTTTTGTGTTTGTTGATTGCATTAGAAGCTAATGGTTGATTTAAAAAACCCTTTGTCAATTATTTTTGGCACAGCTGAAAACAGTTTAGTAATCTTTTTTTAACCTCAATAATGTCTTGACTATATTTATATTGATTTTGCAACTCTTCTGATAAATAAAAACGTGTGTGACTTTTCATAGGAAACACAAAATTGTCTTGGTGACACCGAACATTTGACCAGTAGTGTACGCCTGCAGAAAGCTCCAGGAAAGGAGATGAATTTAATTAGTTAATCATGTCTCTGGACTGTGTGACCCCTGCAGTCTCTGCTGAAGTCGGGCGAGCAGTGCTGGTCTCTGGCGGAGCTGGTGCAGGCCGTGGTGATCCTGGCCCACTGCCATTCCCTCTGCAGCTTTGTGTTTGGATCCGACACGGATTCAGACTTCGCGCCCCTCTCCAAATCCCCCAACGGTACTGCGCCGACCTTCTGCCCCTTCGATGCTGCCAACGGCAACACCAACGTGCCTCCGTCGTTCGCCACTCCCTCCGAGCACATCACACGACGACGGGTAACACTTCACAATCCGGTTTATTAAATTAGGGAGAGGGAAAAAAAAATACTCCCATGTTGCTTTTTGATCATTCTTTACACCAGGGAACCTTCAAAGTGAATTTGATAAATGTGCTTGACGTCTATTAAGTGGAAAAAGATATGAAGGTTGTTTTATGTAATAATATTTTTTTCCTCGCTTCACTTGACATGAGACTGCTGACACACGTCTTTGATAATTACAGGCTTATGTTGTAGGGCTGCAACTAATGAATCATCATTATCAGTTCATCTGTTGATTATTTTTGCAACTGACTGAGAATAATTTGGTCTGTATTCGTCTACATAAATAGAAAATGCAGATTAATAATCACATTATGTCACATTATATTTATCCCAACCAATAATCCAAAATGCAAAGATGGAATTTAGAAAGAAAAAAAACTGACAGAATCAGACATTTAAGAAGCTGAGACTGTATGGTAAATATTTTTAATTGATTTATGTGATAATCCATTGTCTACTGTTTTAATTGATTAATAAGTTCATTTTACATTTACACTATCTTAGATTTATAGAATTTCAGTATTTAGTTTAGACCAAGCACATGTTTCTCAGCATTAACTGTGATCTGATGTAGCGTCACTCTGCTTCAAAGAGACACACACATGCATATATTCTCTGATAGCCGAATGATCAGATTTTTATGCATTAATTAAACCTCTACGTTGTCTGGTGTTTGTAACGACAGTCCCTGGACTCCAGTTGTGACATGGTGTGTCTGAAGGAGAGGATTCAGAAGTCCCAGGAGGAGCGAGAGAAGAGAGAAGAGCGCCTGCTGCAGACCCAAACAGGTACAGCAGCAACTAAAACCGTACACATGATCCCACTGACTTCTTATGGATATGTTGAGCGTTACGTTCACGTCACATGGTGTGAAAGCGGAGCTCGTCAAGTCACACTTATTGACACAACTTCTGCCCACCCTCCTCTTTCCTCACCCGCTTCCATCATCTCTTTTTATAGATATGGAAGAAGAAGAAGAGATGATATGCTTCTCAGACCTGTCGCATTTAAACACAGACCCTGACTTTTGCTATCAGGAGTTCGCTCGGAGGGAGGAGGACCACTTCCGGGTCTTTAGGGTTCAGGTGAGCACGTCAGAAATGGTTTGAGGCAAGATTGAGGTTTTTTTAAACTCGAATGACTCCTGGGTAAAAAAAACCCTCCATAGATGCATTATGTAAATGTTCTCGATGTTTGTACCATAAGTTAGTCAGTTGTATTTGGATCATTATTTTGTTATTTTTCGTTGTTCTTCTCACATAGTTGTTAATGAAAACTCACAAAAACAGTGAAAATTCCCCATCATTGTTTCTTCAAGTCATTCGTTTGTCATTTTTTTTATCACATGAGATGTGTGACGAACTTTAGATGCTCCTTCCTGCTGAAATGAGAAATAGAGGGGTGAGCTCTATCAGATTTTAAAGAGGAACTTAACCTTCTCTCATTTGGTGTTTTATGGCCGTTGGCAAACCAACATACAGGAGCATTCCCACCACCAACTGGATGTGGTCAACCACAGGGAGTCATGTCAAACTATATAATTGAAAGATGTCGAGCACACTTTTTGCAAGTTAACTCATCCCAGATGTCTGGACAGCTCCAGACATGCAGACACATCATTTGTTATATTATTTAACACAGGCCACTCTGCTTCTATAGGATCTTAAATGGGGGAGGGCAGGCTTTGATGATCCTCAGTTACTTTTTTTTTTACCCTGAGATGAAGCCTTGAGATGCTGACTCATCGCATTGATTTCCTCAGGACTATTCATGGGAGGACCACGGCTTCTCCTTAGTCAACAGGTTGTATTCAGACATCGGGCACCTGCTCGACGACCGGTTCCGGAGCGTGACCACCCTGCCCTCGTTGCACAGCCCCGACCTGAAGAGGGCCATCTGGAACTACATCCATTGTGTTCTAGGAATACGGTGAGACATCATTTTGATGATGTAGAAAAGAAAAAAAAAAAACACAGAAACCCTCCTTTTCTTTGTGTTAAGTTGATAACCATTAATTTGTGGTTACAGGTATGATGATTATGATTATGGCGAAGTGAACCAGCTGCTGGAGCGCGATTTGAAGCTCTACATTAAGGCCGTGGCCTGCTTTCCGGACGCCACCAAAACTCCAGTGTGTCCTCTGAGTTGGGCTCTACTTAAACCTTCTGAACGGGTGAGGCGGCTTTTCACGTGCATATTTCATCATTTATTAAAGGAATAGTCATGGCAATATTTGTCAATGTGAGCTGTTTAGCTACTATTAACAAGGCTAATGGTATTTTTCCCCCCTCAAACTTAGCAAATATACAATACAGCAACTCCCAAGCGCATGAAGGAAATACTCAGGACTACTTTCTTCAGTAAGCTACTGGGCGGAGGGATACAGTGGGCCAGCTATGCCGTACTTGTTTTTGAGATCACGCCACCAAGCATCCCTGTCTGGATTGTAAAATCCAGCTTCAAGCTTACCTTGAATGGTCAGGTCACAACTCACAACTGCTGATTTGTGTAATTGCTTAGTTTAATGAGGGAAACCAAAAAAATACCATTAGCTGTTTACTAGTAGCTGAAAAATAACTATACCATTTAAAGTAGGGGTTAACCTCCGGTTCTTCTCTGGCTCTCTGTCCATCATTTCCTGTTTTCTCTCCCTCAGATACACGTGAACCTGCTAATCATGGAGGCCCGGCTGCAGGCGGAGCTGCTCTACGCTCTGAGAGCCATCACCCAGTACATGATCGCCTAAGTGCTCGGAGAGGCACAAAAGTTTAAAACTCTCCGCCGGTACAGAGACGCGAAGGACTGATATCTCCGATAGCTGACAGCCACGTGGGACAAAAGCGGCACTTTTAAGGACACAGCGCACCGTTTTGTAGCTGTGCCTCATGAATGTGGTCTTTTCTCTTCTTTTTTTTTTTCCTTCTCTCAGATTAAATGTATTTATACCATACTGTGCCACACTCCACCGCCCCCTCCCAGCTCCACAACACATCCGCAGAGTCCCTTATTATGACTCCTCACGTGGAACATCTCGTCTCTCAAAGGTTACGTGCAATTATAACTAGAGTTGTTTTAATTTTTACCTGTTTTGTGTTCCAGCTCAGTCTGTGAGAAACTGCTTCTTGTACCAGTGTGTTACCAGTGGCCAATTCTCTCCTTTTTAGTTTGATCAGTCAACTTTTTGTATTAACTAAGCTTTGCCATGGAAAAAAAAAAGTTTTGTACAAGTTATATGAATGTTACTCGAAGACCAGGAGGGCTTTTTTTGGGAGGGGGGTTGTACAATCCTATTCAGTGTTGGTGGACTGTGAAGGACGACAGTTTAATCCTCCCTAACATTTCGTATTAATGCTGGTCAAGAACAAACACAAAAGTGACACTGCTGGAAGTTATCACATCACTATAGTTTCTTTTAATACGCACTTTTTTAAAACTTTATATATATTTATATTACAAGGTAGGTCATTCGTAGAACTTGAGACGCAGTGTGCGGGTCTTACGCCTTTTTCTCCACGGTATGTATCGAAGATTTTTAGACTGTTGTCCGCGAAACTTTCAGACTCACTCTCGTTTTCCTGCCCCAGACGTGTGTGAAGATCCAAGATATTTCAGTGAACTGTTGCTCCTTTGAACGTTCAGTTCGCCTTCAGATGTGATCAAATCAGAGATTGAAATGCAGACCAAAGGTTAAAAGAAAAAACTCGAGCTTTCATAACTGTAACGTATTGGATTGATTAAAACCGGCCAGAAGTAGATCTGCTCTGGTCCTCAGTTCATCAGTTGAGGTCGAGTTCAGATTTATGCTTTTTGCGTGTGCGCGTGTGTGTGTGTGTGAGAGCTGTATTGAAGCTGATTAGTCAAGATCCACGGTACAAATTGCAAAGCAGAACAATGTGCAAACTAGTTGTATCTTTTCTCTGTCTTTTCGTTATTTTTACAGGTTTTTGTAAACTAGAGAACAATTTAGTTTTGCTTCTGTGTGTGACGGTAAGACTTGCATTTCGTGCTGCAGCCTGGTTAGAAGTAGAGGACCGTTTTGTAGGGTTTAGGCGTTAATATGCAGGACGTAGGAAAGAAACAGAAGACACAAGTGCATATCTACAAAAGCAAACGCATTAACACAGGTGCCTTCAGGCTACAACTGGAGTGCTGCTGAAGTGGAGGGATGTGACTACTGTAGGCTGAATGGGGGCTTCGGTTGCAGCTGAAAACACCCCCCCCCCCCCCACCACCACCTGACAAACTCAACGTTTCCTGCATGAACGGGGAAAATTTCTTTCCTTTTTTTTTTGTTCCTGGGTGTTGGCTAGCACCGTTTCTGATGAACATTACACCTGTGAACGCCCCGCGTTTTCTATCACACGCCTTTGACGAGCCCCAGCATCTCAGCAAAAGAGCCTTTGACACAGATGGATGTTAAAATCAACTTTAGAAGACTTAAAAAAAAAAAAAAAAGATGTTTACCTATAAAAAAAAAATGAATAAATAAAACCAACTTAAAAAAAAATGAACAACTGAAAAAAAACAAAAAAATGTTTTTTGAAAATGTGAAGAAATGTTTTCTATAAAGATGCTCTATGAAAATAAGGCCTGTCTACTGTGTTGTGTTCCACTGTGGTAGCTCATCTCCTCCAGTATCTCTTGAAGGATCAAACTTATGAATTAATGTCTTTTTCCAAAGAGATCTCTCATTTTTTTTGTACCACTTACAGATTTGGTTGAACAAGATAATCACACAATCTGCCTCATGACACTTTTACAGTCATCCTCTATCCCACGACCCTCACTTCAGATCAGGACTGATTAACTTATGAAATAAAGGTTTTCTATCTTAATCTCTCAATCTAGTTTCCACTTGCTATGTGATTATACTCCTCTAACTACTGTCAGAACAAGACTACATTGCACTATTGTCTGTAGTTATTTTCGTGCGTGTTCCTAACACACCTGATTCAGTTCATTAAGTCCTTAACAAGCTTCAGCTGCTCGATGAAAAGTTGATAATGAGAATCAGGTGCGTTTGAGGGGATTTCTCAAACAGGTCAGACAGGACTGGACTCTGCAGCAGGAAGAATGAAACCTTTTCATTTAGAGATTCAGACGTGGCAGAGAGGCGCTCGCTGTGGTATGGCCCGGTTTTAAATGTAGAACATAGCATTTACTCTGACAATACAAACTGTTTTCCTTGTTCTTTCATTTTATATGTGAGCAAAAAGATGTTTTTTTTTCTTTTTACATTTTTCTTCTGAAGAATGAAGACCATTGACTTTAGCCTTTTTTTCATTGTATTTTTTTTTCAATTTTCACACATGAATCAAAAATGCAAGTTTAAACAATTTAACTATTGTATATATTTAATTTTAATGGGCCAAATCCAGATGCTAAAATCTGAGGTAAAACATTAGTCGCCTTCAAGCATCAGTGTCACATGTACATTGACTGACCGCTAGATTTTTCTTGGAGGAAAACCATATTTAACACCAAATTATTCTTTCAAGCATGTTTCATCTCCTAAAATGTCTTTAGCAGTATTTGGAATAGTATTTAAACATGAGTAGACTGCAAATATGAGGTTATTGGTGATTGAGTTTGAGTGATAAAACAGAAATTTTCCTATCCATTTTTTTCCCTACATATAATCATTTAGGTAAAATCTGTAAATATAGTTGTGGCAATTCATTCAATTTGAGCAATAAAACTTGTCCATCAGAATATATGCTGTCCTTTTAAAATAATGGCTTATGGCATTTTTGGATGAAGGTCAGTTTTTGGCCTAAATGATCTATGATGATGCTGGCACGTAAAATCACGTGAATCCTGCATTTAGGGGTCATACTCTTCATGTCAGACAGTGGACATTTCATTTTTTGCCCAAGTCAGCATAATCCTGGGAATTTAACAAGCCTTCATGATGGTGGCTGCTTCAAAAAGCAAGAATCTATGGTGCAGAAGAAACTCTAAACATGTTTCTTGAATCAATTTCTACTGGCGAGTGATAAAGCCTATAGACTATAATGTTTTATAGTAATTCAGTCAAAATTTTATGTTATAATTTACTATGAAGTGCTTTTCATACCAAAAAATATGTAGCCAAAGTGACTAGAAAGGAGCACTGCCTTCTGCCCAATTTAATATACCCGACATAAGTTTAATTTAACTCCAGGTAATGAAAGTTTTGGGTTTGCACTATGTACTGAAGTGACCTCAGAACATTCTATGTATGTCCACAGGCAGACCGGCACTGTCAAGGCCTTTTTGATTAAAATGGTTAAAAATATTCCCTGCATTTGATAGTTGTTTTTATACAAAAGGCCATTATAATAATAATATATTTAAATAGCAGTAATGCGTCTGTGTGTGGAGGAGGTCAGCGACCTCACTCAGCACCTCCTGGTCTAGACTCTTCCTGAGCCTCTCTGTTAATCCAGGACACCGCTGCCCCTCAGTGGCGGATCTGCAGAACTGAACCTCAGGTCTGAAGCTTCAAAAGTCAGTAACTCTGCACCGATGAATCGGACAAAGTGGGTTAAACAGTTTATTGAATTTATTTCTGCTGTTCAGAACTGTTTGTCATCTCTGGCTGACTTTACACTGTGTAAAGAGAGAAAAAAGACTGAGCAGAGGTGGGGGAGAAGAAATAAAGAAAAACTATCAACATTAATCAAAAATCATAAAACATAATTGGCTTATGCACAACTCATTATTCTCTGTAATCCCCGCCCACCCCTATGGAAAAAATGCAGTTTAAAAAAACTTTGCCGAATACTAAAATACTGTATGAAATGGGGCAATTTTAAGTTAAAATAAAAAAAAAAAACATACAGAGACTAACTGCTACTTAAAGGAAACTGGAAAAAAATATGTAGATAGTTGTAATTACATAAAGGGAAGAAACAACAGAAGAAATAACACCACACCTGCCTTCAGCTTTGTAAAGGAGGCGACAGTAAACTAGAGACGTGGTGCAGGTCCACCCAAAAATAACATTTCAATACCTGGACGTTAGTAAGAAAACTGTGGGGGGGAGGTTTTGTATATACATCTTTCTAAAAAATAATTATGATTTCATATAATAAGAAACAAATGTTTTTGAGAAGCTGGTCTTGTGTCAGATAAATTTAAGTAACCAGGTTGGGGGAATTAAAATATATATATATATATATATATATATATATATATAGTTGGAAAGGACTGATTGTGTGCTACTGTCTGCTTACTCTTAATCAAGATTCTCTTGTATACATAAAGTTTAAAGGGCCCTGATATGCTCCCATCATGGCGTACTCCAAAATACGTCATGAATGACATCTAGCACCATTCCATAAAAAAAAAAGAAAAAAAAACACTTGTGGAAGAGTGCTTTACACAAATCAGAAGCTAACATATTCACATAGCTACAGTGAAATGATGAATATTGAAGATTTCAACTGCAGGGATGTGATTTCTGATCACAGAACCCTGACGTACGCGACCCTCGTTGTTGGTTATGAATAAGTATTTAAATACAAACACAAAACACAAAATTTTAAAGGGGAGGGAAGGGAAGGGGGGGAGATGACAAAATAAAAGTCCATCCTGCTACAGAGTAACATACTATAGTGTTAAAAATATTGGCAGTCCAAAAAAAAAAAAAACCCAACCAGAAACCCCAAGGGATAGGCTAGTACTGATATACATGGCTGGAGAGCTACAATACATTTCTCTAAAAGGGTCAACTCTTGTTTTAAGACAGAAACGTCTCCAGGAGAACAAAACAAGACGTGGTGTGTTGGTTTCCAGTCTGTCGCAACAGATAATATGTAAAATAAATATATACTTATATGTTTGCTATCATAATGCGATCCGATTACGTCCGTGCAGACTTGTTTTTCCTGCTGTTATTTATCCGAGCGACCCTGAGAGGTAACGGTTGTATTAGTCTTGTTTTGAGATGAGATTTTAGCGGCAGGTTTTTTAAATGTGTCGCGATAAAAACTCATCTTTTATCGCGACACTTTTCAGCGAAGATTTTTATATCCATGAGGCAGCTCACTGGGAATTTTTAGTTAAAATGGTCAAGTATTGATGCACTTTGCTTCAAATTGTCTTTCAACGTCGGATTTCACCTTACAGGCATCTTTTGCAAAGCTTATGTACACTGAGATACTGTGTCAGGCCCAAGCGCTCCCTAAATGCCATGCAAAGATTAGTGTTCCTTTGGTTATGTAAAAAAATCTACATGCATCTCATCCTTTACAAAAATAAAAGTATAGAAAATTACCGTTAAAAATTATCTGAAAATGCTTCCTCCAATGTAAAAAAAATCACTTGTCATTAGTAATATATCCATATGTATTAATATCTCATTTATTACCTCCATCTAAATTGTATATTAAAACTATAATCAAATATATTTCCTTTTTGTACTTCTCACACAGTGAATTAATTTCTTTCAAGTTAGTACTGAATAATTAAAGTGTGAGGATATTCTGACATCCCTCAGCCGCCCCCAACCCGACAAAATATCAGGAAAATTTTAAATAGCAAAACCCTTCAAGAAGCGATTTTTAAAATTTCCTTCAAGATTTCATTTAGTTCTCCTGATAAATCTGCATAGCGAGTCATTCACGTACATGTGCAACGTGTACATTACATGTTTTACAGGACTTTAAACTCTCCTTTAAATGAAATGGTATAACCTCACGTGGATGTATTCTACTAGTTTGGGGTCCCTGTGTAGCAGGAAACCGAAGTGCTTTGAAAATGCACAGGCTCGATGAGAGGGAAAAAAAAAAAAATCAGGTAGACCACTCGACAGTGGAGGCGTATTGCTGTCTAAGACAAAATAATACTTGGCCAACCAATCACTTGTTGGCAAATAAATTTACCCTTGAATGCCCCGTGTATAAATTCAAAAATCACATTTCTTCATTTTGTTAGTTTAACTGCACATCAGGGTTTAAAAAAAAAAAAAAAAAACACCCTCTAACTGACGTCTACCTATCACTTTAACACACTGGATTGAAGAAAAAATAAAAAAAATGCCAAACTGCAAATACATACGCACTTACTGTTGAATCAACAATTTTCATTGGAGAAAAATATGCATCATCTTTCACCTTCTCTCTCCGGCGAGACACAAATTCAATCGTACGTGTGATCGATCGAGTCCCGCCGTACGCTGGCGCGTAGCCGCCGACGCTTCACGCCTCGAGTCACGAGCCTCAACCTTGTTCTCTGCAACTCGTTCAGACGATCAGACTAACTTCGTCGGTGGCGGAAAACTGGCCACTTCTCCAAAACGCACTGTCCCTCGCTTCTTCAGTCCCAAAGCCACGTCGAGATCAGCGGTACCGTATTCCAACATAAAGCTTTTCTGGTGTAACTTTGTTAAAATGGGAGTTTTCTGATTTGTCTTTTCACTCTGAACATTATGTCACACGTCTTTAAAAATCATCAGTTCAGATTAAAAGGAAAAAAAAATTGGCTAGCAGCCAAAAATGATGCAAGTGTTATAAAAAAAAAAAAAAAACTGGAGAAAACTGTGTGTGCATAGTAGCCTGAATCTCCTCCCTGTCCTCTGCATGCCTTGGCACATGACATGAGTGAGGTCTGTTTCAGTCTTCAACGTCCAGAGAGAAACATCGGATTTCATAATCGTATCGTCAGCCAGCAGGGAGGAGGAATGCACCGGTCGTTTTTGTAGTTTTGTGAGGTTATGTTGATTGGAGATCAGTTTCTGCAAGACAGGATGATTAAAAAAGGGACGTTAGATTTACATATGCATAACAATGTACTGACTGGCTGGATAGCTGCTGGGACAAATTAATCATAATGTGTTCATACATCACTGTTCAGTTTGGGGTCGCTTATAAATGTCCACATTTTTGAAAGAAAAGTACTGTTCTTTCAATGATCATATTAAACTAATCAGAAATACACTCTATACATTATTAATGTGGTAAATGACTATTCTAGCTGCAAATGTCTGGTTTTTATTGCAATAATTACAGGTGTATAGAGGCCCATTTTTTTCCGTGTTCTAATGGAACATTGTGTTTGATAATTTCTGAATATTAGAAGCTAATGGATGATTAGAAAATCCTTGTGCAATTATGTTGGCACAGCAGAAAACCGTTTAACTGGTTAGATGGAGAATTCTTTAATGAAAGCAAAGTTTGAAGGAGAAAACTGTTTCAAATAATAACTATTTCTAACCTCGTCAATGTCTTGACTATATTTTCTATTCATTTTGCAACACATTTGATCAAATTAATGTCTGGGAGACCTCAAACTTTTAAACAGTGATATATAATATTAATTTTGAGGAAAAATATTGTATCGTTAGATATCGAAAATTGAAAGTCCAAGAAACCCAATATCAGACATCCCTAGTCAAAAAACAAGTATAATCTGAGTATTGAACCGGATGAGTGTACCTGGCTAACTTTGTGCGGTCAGCTGAGAAATTAGCTGGGCACCCAGTTGTGGGCGGAGCCCTGTGTGGTGGCAGGGCCGGCGTAGCCTTGACCTCCAGGCAGTATGGGGTCAAAGTTGAAATCGAGGTCGTCCTCGTCCATGAGGTCAGTGTTGATGATGTACTCCACGTCGCAATCCAGGTTTTCGGTGAACATGTCAATGTCCAAGTCCGTGGGCAGGCGGTCCTGTCCGGTCAGGAAACATGACTGTGCGCCGAACTGAGCCATGCCGTGCAGGCCTGCGCCCTGATTGGCCGAGGCGACCCCGTGATGGTGGCCCGCGGCCGGCACTGTGGCGTGTTGGACTTTGAGAGCTGGGAGCTGCGACGGGTCCTGAGACATACCTGAGAAGATCATCCCCAACCCCATCTGAGAGTGATGCTGGTGCTGCTGCTGCTGCTGCTGGTGAAGATGCTGCTGCTGCTGCTGCTGCTGCGGTGGCGGCGGCATCTGAGCCTGCAGCGCCATCGGCGCCACAGTGTTGGGCTCCAGCCCTTTATTCATCAGCAGCTGATTGGGTTTGGACCTCACACCCACCACGGGCGTGCCCAGCCCCATCAGGCCCACTCCTCCGGGACTGGGCATGAGTGGATCCACCTGGGTCATCATGACGTCGCTCGGGGGCGGCGAGTCGGAGGTTAGCAGCGCCTCCAGGCTGGAGGGCACGTGGCCGCCATAGTGACCGCCCCCCCGGGAGCCGGGGCCGGGCATGGGGTTGAAGAGGGAGTTACTGAAGGCCGCTGGCTCCTTGTTGCTGGGCCCGCACTGCGAGACGGACGCCTGGGTCCCGGTGTGGGCGGCGGGCTGCGGCAGGCTGGAGGGCTGCAGCTGGTGGAAGGAGGAGAAGCTGGTGCCGCGGGGCAGCAGCGTGGAGGCGGAGGGCAGCGGGGTGGGCGGCGCCGGTGGGGCCGTGCTGGGGCTGGCGCCGCCCTGCTGGCCGGTCATCAGTGTCAGGCCGTCGATCAGGTCCAGCTCCTCCATGAGGGTCTCGGTGAGGGTGGGGGTCAGGCTGCTGGCGGCGTAGCGGCCCAGGAGCCCGTCTTCGGGCAGGTTGTCGTCGTCCTCCTGGCCGGGGGCGATGGGGGACAGGCGTCCGCTCAGCGTGCTGGCGTCGGAGCTGGCTCGTGGGCGGAAGGTCGTCCACATGTCGGCGTCGTCCAGGCTGCCGCGGGACGACGGGCTGCTGCTGTTCACGCCCCACTTGGGGAACTGCTGGGACGAGTTGGGGCTGTCGGCGCCGGCCGAGCCTGCACCACCGTCGCCCTGCAGCGCCCCTCCGGCGCCGCCCGCCCCCGCCTGCTTCTTGGTCTGCTTGGCCCTCATGCGGCTCTTCAGCAGCTTGCTGCTGTTGTCCATGGAGGCGGCTCGGCGGCGAGGAGCCTTCCCGGTTTTTCCTCCCTCGGGGTTGAGCATCCACCAGGAGCTCTTACCTGTCGACTCATTGTGTACCCTCAAGAATTTGTTGTGGAGTGATAGATTGTGGCGGATTGAATTCTAAAAAACAGAGAGTGAGAAAAAAGTTGTTTAATTTTTTTTTTTAAGAAAAAAGTAGAATCCACCAATTAACGGAAGTGAAACTTCAATACTTGAAAACACAAAGAGGCTTAAGGTGCTAAATAGGCTTCAGATAGTTATACTCTTCTGATATGGGTGAGATCAGAATAAGAAGCATTCCAAGATTGAAAAAAAAATTAATAAAAATGATGAACCCTGAGAATTGAGTGAAGTATCCAGCAGTTAAACTCCTGAAATTAAATATATAGTATTTACTAGTAGTTGTATTATAAGAATTTAACGGGATAATTGAAACTCTTTTTTTTCCATACAGAAAAAAAATGTCTGACACAAATTATTTAATGTAGAGTATTTTATAGAAATCTATACGCTGTTATCAGGGCAGGTCTTAACATTACAGCTGTTTATTTATTCTATTATTTTAATTTACTTTTTATGCATTTTTTTTTTATCCATGGTTTCCTAGACATGTTTTTTTATATATATATTCATATCATTTGTTTCTAAAGCATTTTAGTTGATGTTTGAGTTTATTATGAGCAATAGGGATCTTCAATAAACTATGAAGGATCGTGAATGTCTCTTGTCACTTTATATTATTCCATAATTTACCCCATTTGATTTATGATAATAATGTTTGATCTAATCCATCTCCCTCCAATCGCAATAAACTTCTGTCAGACTGAACGTTTTCAATCTGTAAGGAGGCATCAGTTCCTGTTTGAAAAATGTTCCTTCAATATCTTACATAAATATTCACCAGATGTGTCTTTATATATAAATATATAAAAACATGACTTGTGACATCACAAATAGGTTGAAAGCCTTTCTTTTCAAATAAAGAGGTAAAAATACAAATCTGAATGCATTCACAGGAACCACCCTTTTATAAAAAGTTGAATATATACATTTTTTAGAAAAGTGATACATTTATATTTGTATTTTAATTTACATTTTTGATAAGCTTGCTATAGACTATCAATAACCACTATCAACGCATAATATCAGCCTTCCAATAAGACAAATTATTTTTTATTTGTTTTTAAAGTACCTTAAAGGGTTATTTTTTAAATTTTCAACTCGCTTAACATATGAGTTGAACAAATATGCTTCAGGCACAATGAGAAATAGTCTCAATAATAACTTAAAAAAAAATTTGCAAACACAGACTCAACAAGCTCCAGTCACAGTGCCCCTTAAATTTGCTGATGATAGGAGTCCTACTTGTGATTTAAAATGTGTCTCCCATAGTAAAGGTGAGTGCCACATCTGGGTTACCATAGCTGTCAACTTGTAAAATGCTGCATTAGGGGAGGGGGCGCACGCACGCGCGCCCTCCCACCTGTAGGCCACTCACCTTCCACCCAGCTGAGCTGTTGCTGTCTCCCTTGTCTCTGAAGTAAGGCACGGTCTTCACCATCCACTCGTAGATCTGGGCCAGGGTCAGCCTCTTCTCAGGTGAGTTCTCTATGGCCTGGCTGATCAGATCGGCGTAGCTCTGGTTGCCCCACGCGTTGCGCCGGGACGATCCCTTGCGGGGCGTCGCGCCGGCTCCGCCCACGCCGGCCGCGACCCCGCCCTCGGCCGCCGCCGCCGCCTTCTCGGGCTCGGACGTGATTTGCTGCGGCTCGGGTTTGTCCTCGTCGGCGGGCGGGGTCCCGGCGGCGGACTCGGTGCCGTCCGCCCCCTCCGGTTTGACAGCCGAGATGTCGGGTCTCGGCAGCGGCCACGTGCAGGACCGGGGTCTGCTCTGCGGCTCGAAATCTGGGTCAATCGGGGGCACCGAGGACTCCTCCATGGCGATCCCTCCTAAACTTTAACCGCAATTATCCCGAAGCAATTAAAACATTCACCTTCAAAATTTAAATAAAAAAAGTGAATGAAAGCCGAGCGGGTGATGCGTTCAAAGACCGAAACAAACGCAATATGCTTCTCCCGCTGCGGGGGGGTGTAAACAGAGGGGCCGAGAAAAGAGACGCAATAATCTGGACACACCAATAGCTTCGGTTAATCCTCAGATTGGAGATTAGGTAACCCAAATAATCTCCTTAATAGTAACTATCATAAAGCTTCCGATTTATTTAGCATGAAGGAGGGCTGGGATGACAGTCCCTTTGTTTGAATGAAATAAAAAGAAAAGTGGCAGAGTAGCACAGAGAGCCAAAACATCTGGATCTACAGAGGTTTAGGCTCAAGTGAGAATTAATAACAAAATATGGATATAAAATAATGCCATTCCTGTTAATAAACACTATTTATTAATAGTCATATATGCTAAAATATTAAATTGTCAAAAAAGTGAAGTTTTAACTGCCTGGACAAAGTATGAAATTTAAGGGAAAAAAATGATTGTAATTCTTTTTAGTACCAAATTTGTTAAATTAAACATCATTTAAACTCAATGATGTTTACTGTAAAGCTCTGAAGGCAACAAACAGGGATTAGCTGTTACAAAGGAGCTTCTCAGGAGAGTCTCTGTAAACAACGTGATGTCTGGGCTTTGCCACAAGACAAAATACCTCCACACAAACTTATTTTTTTCCTTTTTTAAACCCCCCCTGGAAAAAAACTACAAACAGTCACAGACCAGCAAATCAACGTGTAAAAAAACGAGCCTCCAACAGCCAAAAAGTGTTTAAAAAAAAAAGAAAAAAACAGTTTTTGGCCTTTTCCGACCAAAGATATTCAAGCGAAAGGGGAAAAAAGTTGGTTCAATGCAAAAAAGGTATGATAGTTTTTAAATAAAAACTAATAATAAAAGGGAGGAGGGGGTAATGTGCGTGAATTAAGTAAAAAAGTCCGGGATTCAGGTCTGCACGATTCGCCACATTGCGGCCGGGCGCATGTCACCATCTGCCATGTTTCTCCTCCGCTGCCGCCGCACACGATGCTCGAAGAAGCGGCTCTAAAACGCCTCCTCGACCCGGAGGGGGCCCGGAGCTCCGCCGGTCTTCTCGTGCCGCGGTCTCGGTAAACAAACTACAGAGCTAATCCCCGGGTGTTGGGTGAAGTTGAGCCGCCTCGGAGGTATGTCGGCTCCCACTCGCCGCACTTTGAAAACAGCACGATAGCCACCGTAACGTTAGCTGGGTTTAAGCTCCTGCTACTCCAGAGTTTACAATCCCGTGGAAAAGTCCGCGAAAAGCCTCCGATAAGTGCCCCGAGTGGCTCGTTTTAATCCGCGGGGAGTTCGCTGAAACTTCCTGTCGTCGCGGTTGTCCAGATATTCACTCCTTCGGTGTCTTTTTTTGACTTGTTTTGTTTTGTTTTGACTCGAGGCGAAGACTCCCTTCTGACGTCTGTTTACCACTGTCAGGCAACGCGTTCTGCGCATGCGCCGCGTGGATTTCTGGGAAACGGAGTCATTCATGTGACAGCCCCGGTACAGGCGTAAACAGCAGGCTTGTAGTAATGATGCATTATGTAACAGTTCAGAAAGTGACCTAAGGTACACCCACTCGCAGTGGTGTAATACAGTGTAAGTGAGTAAGTACTCTGATACTTTAATTAGGTAAAAGTAGGAATAATGGGGTCTAAAAATACTTAATTACAAGTACAAATACGCTCAGGTTACCCGCTATAAATGATGATAAATATGGAAAATCTCTACAACCACAAAGGTTATATACATAAACCTGGTATCAGAAGAAAACATACAATATGTATATGTTAATATATATTCATGATTGAATTTAAAAAGTATTTTAAGTCTATCCACTTTAGAGTCAATCCAATTTATGCTTATAGAGTTAGTATGCACCATTTTCTTATTAGCTGATTTCAGTACCTATATCTGTTTTTTCATATAACTTCTTAACTGTCTTGTAACCATGTTGATCATATCAACAAACAGGCAAAGTCATTTTCTTTCAATTCTTTTATTTCATTATGACACCTAATTGTTTTCTGTTATTGTATTATTACATTTATTGTAAGTGATGGCCTATATAAATAAAGGTATGAGGGAAAAAACCCTAAAAATTCTGCAGTTGTCTCCATTAAATTACATTTTTTTTTAAACTGAAAACAAAGCCAAACTGACCAAATCAGAGAAAATATTGAAAATTTAAAACGTATCTGCACTGCAGTTAAATGATTAATAAGATAAGAGATCAAAGATCAAAAATTTTATTTGTCCATAAAATCATAGAAATCCCAGTGAGGAACATTACAGAACATAAACATATTATGTAAGATTTTTAAATAGGAGATTATAAAGGACACAGTTAAATAATTGCACAAAACACCTCAAATATAATTTAAATACCAAAAAGTTTCTTTCAGCCTTGTTGCTGATCTTAAATTACATTATTTTCTTATTCTATTGATGATGTGGATATTGATGATTTTTAGATTTTATCAGGTTAAGTAAAAGAACAGAAGTATTATCAGCAAAATGTTCTGAAAGCAGTATCAAAAGTAAAAGTAGTCATTCAACAGTGCTATTGTAGTGTAGTTCTATTATAGTAAACTATAATTAAGTAAAGTACTTGACTAATACTACTTGGTCTAATATAACAGTACTCTAGTATTTATTGTGGCTGTTCCTTGACTTGAGTGTATATACTTCTATCAATTTTCACTATTACTCCACTACAGTTCCTCTAAGCATTAATATTATATTAATATTATTACAGAATATGGTTTTAATTTGGTGGATACAAGCATGACTTGTGACTTCAATCAGACAGATTACATAAGAGTAATGTAAAACCTGAAATAATGTTTATAATAAACAAAATTCTGTCTTATTTTTTTGCAAACAGAATTGCTTTTATATTAATTTTCAATACTTAAGTACATTTAATATACATTGTGATATTTATATACAATTAATATCCAATATAACATCATCCATGATTATATTAGACTGTTAATTCTGATGCATAAATCTGTAGAAATTTCTTGTGGTTGTTGCAGGAGCTGGAACCAGGTTGAAGCACTTTATATACAGTTTCATATACTTCATTTATCCTATTACTTTAGTCCTGTGGTTCCCAACCGAGGGGTCAGGCCCTTCAAAGGAGCAGCAGATAAATGTGAGGGGGGTGAAATGATTATAGGGAGAGGAAAGAAGTAAAAAAACAAAGTTCTGAATTATTTTTGGATTTTTTCTCTAATCTTTGACAACATATATACGAATGCATAAGACGAACATAAGACGAATGCAGGTGACAAAAGACAAAAAAAATGGAAGCGCTGGTTTCATGTTTAGCTATGTGTTGTATTTTAAAAGCTTGCTATATTATAAATTGTGCCAAATGTAGAAAGTACACTATTTCCTTCTGAGAAGAAGTGGAGTGAAGTGTAAAGTAGCATCTATTATACTACAACTCCTCCCTTGTTTAACATTCCAGAGTCTATGCAAATACCGTTAAGCTTGAATGTTTAATGCCGATCTGTCTGAGCCTTGACTGAAGAATTCATCCAAACCGCACGGATTTAGGTGATGACGTAAGAATTTACAGGGACCTTCGTCTTAACATGTCAGCGTAGCTAACGTGTTATTAGTTCATTATTGCAGACATGCCAAGCATACCAATGTTTCAGAGCTGTACTGTTCCTCATTAGCAGGGGTGATGGCAAGGAGCCTGGCGTCCTGTGGAAAAATGAATCTGTGGCTCCTGGCGTGGCTGCGAGTTGCTCATGACTCACCAGATTGCTCTTGTGTGGGATCAACATTAGGAACAGGAGTGCGTATGGTGTCAGCAGGTAACCAGAGAACAGGCTTATTCCGCCACAGTATTGTGCTTTTTTTGTTTTCGTTGCAGCAGGCTTCTCCACAGCTTCTGCTGTGCCAGGTTTGGCATCCACATTAGGGGATATTTGGGCCTTCATCACTGGCTGGAACTGTACTTCTGGATGGAAATGGGAGGGTACAAGCTCAAGCTGTAACTTTTTAAGACACAATAAACCAAACATTAGCTTATTTGTCATATTGAATGGGTTTATAAAGTGTAATTTAACATAGCAGTTTTAAAGGACTGATTTTGGATGCTCAAAAAAAGAAAAGAAGCAGAGGAGCTTTGAAAAGATTTTAAAAAGATCCAGATAAAAAGACCCAAAGCTTCTCCTTATCTGGTTTTTGGAATTAATCAGTTGATTCACTGCCACAACCAGTGTTGCACAATACTAAAATATTATTTTGGACACCTGGTTGAGCAGGAGATCTACTAAATGCATTTTGACTGGTTTGCATTATTGTTAAGAATTTATATTCTAATGCCTCGGACCAAAGCCCTTCAGCAAAGAATTAACACAGTTTTAATGTGGTGTTTCACTTTCCTTGTTTGGGGCTGGTTGCTGCATTGGTTGTAGGACCTTGATAACTGAGTTTCTGGGAATTCTGAGAACACAATTATGTTTTGGTTGCATGAAATGTGTCAATAGACTTGCAGATAGCAGAAAACTTCATTGAACTTCAACATGGAGTCAGTTTCTTTTGTCTGGGCGGCACTGTAAAAGCTAAACAGCAATTGTTTACTGTAATAATCGTAAGTTAGTACAAATATTTCCACAAATGTTTTTATTTATTAAAGCCAAATCTATGGGATTTTGTCACATTCCCACCACTTGTGTTGCCATAGGTTATAATTTTATCAGTCAATGTAGCAACAGAGACATTTTTCTCATACAAGAGACAAAAGTACCCTTGAACTTTGACTTGATTTGCTGCTTCGATGGTGACTGGTTAAAAATATTTTATTTTCAACGCCAAAGTTTTTCCTGTTTTTATCCTGTTGTATTACCATATCCAAAATTTAAAATGATATCTAGTGCCCAGCCGTAGTTTAAGGTAATTTATTTCTTATTTTTTTATTATTATAATTTCTTCAGATGGCAAAAAATTTGACATTTGATCAATCAAATGTAAAATTGATTTAAAGTTCTTCCACTTGATTTCTCTGTTGTATGTGTGTCATGAGGATATGACTTTACTTTCAATTTGCTAATACAATGAACATTGTGACAGGACAAAAGGCAAAAGTAATTATATAAAATGAACTGTTATAGGTCATGAAATCAGCTAATTAAAAAATACTAGTTGGAGCATACTAACTGTATAATGGTCAGTGACAAATCATGTTTGGTAAGGTTAAAAAGTCAAACACTTTCTAAAATACAGTTTTACAAAGCATTCATCAGGTTTCTTGTCATTTAAAAGCCCATGTATATCATTCTTTTTTTTTTTACAAAAATCACAATTTTGTGATTTTTTTTTGTCAATTGGTGTAACTGAAAAATAATGATAAATTTTAAATATTTAATCCACCTGAAATATAAACCTAGTTGATAGCATGTGTTTTTAATTTACTAAAACCTTTTTAAAAAAAAGTATCTGGTACCAAGTATTTAGGATTACACCACCACCTCCAGAGTTTTGACATCATCCCAACTATGTGTTTTAATTACTTCTGAAATGTACTGCTGTTCTTTAATACAGGCCAATTAAAATTATTTATGAAAAGTATGTACAATTAATTAACAAGTATATATTCCAAAGAATTAAAAACAAAGAAGAAAAACAGTCGAGAGGAACTTTAAACTTGGTGACGTCATAGCGCAGCATTTTAACTCATGCCAGACCTCAACTCCCATAAGTCATCGCGCGTGTTTTCTGTGTTTACAACCAGCTGACGTCCGGCGTCTTCCCGTCCATTAGCCACCGATACCCACATCCATCGAAACCCAGCTGCACTCGATGTTTTCCTCCTGAAAACCGCTCCCCGCTGACCCGTCAGCCCAACTGAATGCACAGTTCCATCATAGCAATCAGATGCAGGTGAGCGCGACGGGGCAGCACGCGCTGTCGCACATTTATTTGGCCGGCTAGCAGGTTTAGCATGAGCTAACGCACTTAGCATGTAGCCTGGGTTCAGTTTCGTTTCACGTCAGGAACGAATCTCGGTGTTAGTCGTGAGATTTTTTTTTCTGGCAATTTAACAACAACAAAAAGTCGTCATTAGTACGAGCCAGCTAACAGCTAAGTGTCCGCGACTGGTGAATCAAGCGGAAATAAGAGCGCTAGCCCGCTAGCATTCGACGCTAAAGCTACAACCTAAAAGGTTTCCTGAGTTTTCAGTCGTCAGTTTGTTATTATAATCTGAATAAAAAAACACCGTGATGTGGCTGTGTGTACTGCCTGCTAAATAAGGCACATGCACTTCAAATCGTGCGTTGTTTAGATGTTTGTTGTTAGACGTTGATGCGATGTTGACATGTTAGCCGGATATTTGCATTGTGTTCCGTGCATTCGTGGTGCCAGGCTGTGGCGGAGCAGCCTCACAGTGTTTGCTTATTGTTTGTGATGTTTGTGTCAGGGCTCTGGCCCCGTCTCCAGCAGCTGAAGCACAACAGTCCTGTCCTCTCTGCTCCGAGTCCACTGCCTTCCTCCTCCCTGAGCCATGAGCAGCCAGAGGGATCTTGATATGGTGAGTGAGGGTTTGTTGGGGGGCTTTTTCAGCTCCTACACCATGTACTGTCACTGGTGAATGCTGATCCTTTACTTAAGTAAAAGTTTAAATATTGTTGTCTGAAACTACCCAAATACTAGAAAAGTCCTGAATTTAGAATGTTATTTCAGTAAAAGTAGAAAAACTCCTGTGTCATGATTCAGTGCTAAAGTATTCCGCAACTATCTGAGTAATTTTTAGGAAAAACATGTCAAAAGTCTCCTCTTAAACTGAAACATTTCCTGTTTCCTTATTACTCTGTGACAGTCTCCTGCAAAGGTTTAGGTTGTGGACTGTTGATAGGGACAAAACAAGACATTTAAGAATGTTTTCTTTTTCAATCACCTATAAACCAAACAGCTAATCGAGGAAGTAATTGACAGATCAATCAATAATCAAAGTTGTCATTAGTTACAGGCCTCCTGTTATCGTTGAATACTCAAAAGTGAAAGTAAATGACCTCTGTATAGAAGTATTATCAGCAAAATGTACTTTCAAAGTATCATAAGTAAAAGCACTCATTTTAGAGATTATTGTATTACTATACAAACCAACACACAAGGACATTTTAATGTTGTAGTTCATCAATGTGAAGAAAATGTTAGATCTACTACGTAGTGCATTATATTATAGGACTAATGTTTGTTTAATGTACATTATGTAGTGGCTTATACACAATAAACAAGAACAAGAGTAGCAATACTATATTTTATGTCAAATCTGCATCTGAAAAGTAAAATAAGGATGAATATAGAGGAGTAGAACATGAAATATTTCCCTTCTGAGATGTAATGAAATAAGCAATAAATGTAAATAATCAGGTAAAGTATGTCAAAATTGTATTTAAGTATTGTACTCTGTTACCTTGCAATATACTTAATATTATTATTATTGTTATTCATATATGTATATATGATGCAAGCATGACATAAAGGTTTCCCCAAATTAAAATCATTTAGAGGGTTTTTGGGGTGGGAGGGTCATGGATTAGCCACTGCCCATAAACACTTAGCTGGGACAGTGACTGCTGTTCCTGTGAGCACCATCTGTCTAATCTCAGTTAAAACGTTGCCCTACTTTCCTTTCAAGGTTTAGATGCCAATTGATTGTACCCTCTTACTAAATCCTGGGCACAGGCCACCCCGAAGCCCCCACCCCATTTCACCATAGGAATGAACTATACACATTTATTGCCAGATCAGAAAAGATTATATCTTTTATATGCATTTTATTCATACAATCCTGTTTTCATGCTGCATTTCTGTGATTTGATTTGACTTCTGTTCTTTACAAACATATTTTGCTTGCCCGTCCTTCCTTGGAGAGGAAACCTTCCTCTGTTACTTCTTTGCGTTAAAGGAAACTTTCCTTATCTAAACTCAGCTGATTTAAAGCTCCCTGAGGTTATTTTGTGATATTATGCTTTATAAATGCATTTTACTTGAAAAGATAGCAGGAAATTTCTGATCATTTGGATGTTGGGTGTTTTTTAGTGTTAATTTTAAGCAGGATTTAGCACTTGTTACCAGCATTCATTATGTATTTTTGCTTGATGCATTATCAACTCAAATAATTTATTTATCAAAGACGGGATAATTAATAATTTATGTTGAGTAGTTTTAGATTGTGGAAAAATAGGTAAGCATTTGGAGCCCAACCGATTAGTCTTATTTCATTTATTCATTGACAGAAATTTATTCTGCAACAAATCTGATGATTATTTCATTTTTTACTTTATTTATAACAGACATCTCAAAATATAAATATTTAGTTTACAGCTTCTTATGATCAAAAATGCTGTAAATGCAAATTCTATAATTGCAAATCAAATTTCTTTGTTTTAGGCTGTTGATCAGATAAAAAAAATCACCTGGCGCTCTCTACATTTTTCATTATTTTTAATTCTCTTAGACCCGTCATTCAATCAATCAATTGAAAAAAAAATTGTAAATTCTTTGGAAAGTAGAAAGGATTGTTTGCTGCAGCCAACAAAACACTGGCGCCTTTTGTTTTTGAAGCTTAAATCCATCCTGTCAAAACTTTCTCTATATATATATTCAACAAAAAAAAGTCAAATGTTTTAATGTAGGACATCTAATGGGATTTAATGGGTCTGCTGGCAGCTGTCAGCCTGTTTTCATCAGAAACCTAACCAAGATCAAGAATGGATAAACCTTTTGTAGCCCTGGTACCTCTTGTTATCAAAATTAATTTGTGAAAGTGTTTAAAGGATTTGATGACCTCTCATGGATTGGGGGGCCCCTCAAGGATATCTGGGATGCTTGGTGTTGCCACGGGTTACCAGGCAGATTCGACTTGTTTTTATTTATTCGTGGACGAAAGGGACGGGGCAGGGCTGGTTCATGATGACATGTGCATGTAACCCCACATCGAGGTTATCCAGTTCATCGGGGGGGAAGGGGAGGGCGGGGGATTGTGTTTGTAAACAGATCAGAGTGGGTTTGTCCCGCCCTGACGTCACACCTCATGGTTAAGTCTCTTTGTTCTCTCCTCCGTGATTTGTGAAGCAAAGAAAGTTCATGTTCCACCTTTTTAAGAAGGGCAAACGTCAGGGGAAAATTAATCCCATCTGTCAGTTCTCCTCCAGAGTAAAGATGTCCCATTAGAAAGATTTGAACAATGGGATGCTTTTCTCCCCCCTCTCAAGTAATTTTTGGAGTAGTGGCGTGATTGATTAGAGATGATGGATTAATGGATTAATAAGAAGCAGATCTTCCTGCAGTATAAATTAGATGACTCAGAACCACAGTGGATCAATAACTTAGGTCAGAATAATGTTTCTGAGCTCACCATCTATACAGTTTAAAGTATAAGACAAATGAGCAAAATTCTAAAGACATAGTTGATTATCTTCAGTTATAAATTACTGCCAGAGCTTTGCTCCTTTCGGGATATTTTGTGGGCAGCTGATTTGGAGTGAGGTCAGGTGAATGATTCGGCCCATTACCGTTTGGTCCAAAAACCTCAGCGGTTGCCTCGTCTGACTATTTAAGATCATTGTCCCTAGAATCTTGGCAGCGTGTTTGAAAAATGCACTTAAAATGAAAGTAAATACCCTTACGGCTCATAGTTGGTGATTTATTGTAATGAAAAGAAGCTAAGTTTTATGCTTTTTAAATAACTAATGCTAATAAATTATAGGTTTGTATCTGATATTTTTCAATTAATTATTAAGAAGTATTTGATCCATAAAATCATATTTTAAACAAGGAATAATAGGTGAAAAAAAATTTACTTGGAAATATGATAATCTTTAAAGACACCTGGAGCTGAAGGAAACTAAAAATTAAGAAGTTAAGTTGTACAATTTTTATGCATATATTTTAGATGGCGAGAAGAAAAATGACAAAATCAAAACTCCCTCAAGCTGAGGTGATAAGGTCTTTGTGTCAGTATATTTTCAGACCAACAGCCCTGAGAAGCTTATTCTTATATTTATCACACACCTGGACTAAATCTATAATGTAATACACTTATATATATAAAAACTGCGATTACTTGTTATTTTGCTCTCATACTATATTAATATTATACTTACTTAATGTTCCACACAGAGATGATTAAACTCATAATTAAAAAATAGTAATATTTGTTTGGAATTATTAAATTGAAAATGACTTAAATAGGTCAAATATTGGACTAGATGTCCTTTTTCTTTTTTTTACATATTGTGTATATCTGCCTGAAGGACAACATATAGAGGGAGCCCACTGCTAGAGACCCTCCCATACGCCTATGCACAGGCCCCCTCGGGGCTACGCACTGGCCATGTAAATTTAATAACATGGCCCAGTCTGGGCTGTCTGGGACACCTGGGGTTATCACATTAGACCGACAGCCCGGAGAGGAGCTCGCAGCACCCTGGAACCAAAGGGCCAGTGTCCCCCCCCCCTCTCCTCTCCACCCTTATCTGTTGTCCTCCCCAGCGAACAGGGGCTCACTTCTGTGGAAGCCCTCGCTGAATGAAGCCGCCCAGTCAAAAGGGCGGAGATCTGGTGTGGATAAACCTAATTAGACTGGAATGCCCATCTCTTCTCAGCCCTCCGAAGGTCACCTCGTGTCTGAGGAGGTTAGAGGAAGCCGTGGAGGGATTCCACCGCCCGCTGCATCTACCGGAACGTTTGCCGAGACGTTGCTGTTGATTGAGATTAAGTTGTGTTTGTCTGTCGTCTTAGGTGCACCTCCGCCTTATCCTGGTCAGCGGGAAAACACAGGACTTTACCTTCTCCCCAAATGACTCGGCCACAGACATCGCCAAGCATGTATTTGATAACTGGCCTGCAGGTATGTATAATTTTTTTTAACCTCATGATTTTCAAACACTCAGTTATTTATTCCGACACATTAGGCATTGAATTCTGCAAATCATTTTATGCGATTGGCATGTGCTTGCTTTGTATATCAAATATTATATAAACTGTTTATATTATCACACAAAATCAACACATGATAATTATTTTCAAAGAGGATGCATTCGTAATATGCCAAAGCATTTACATAACATTCAAGAAAATTGAATTATGTTAATATAACATTTAGTCGGATTGAAATCGGACCAACTTGGACTTCTCAGAGTCAAATTAACACTCCTTAATAATGCGATTTGGACTTTGATTTTCTCCAGCATGTATATACACCCTAGTCAGACTGAAGATGGACAATGAACGATACACAACAGTAGAGCTAGGACAAAGCAGAGCAGAGGAAAAAAAACAGTGTTAACACAGATCAAAATATATTTTCACACAGTGCGACCAGCAAGTCTGACTAATTAAAGAGAGAGAGAGAGACAAAAGAAAACCAGTATCCTATTCTCAGCACCATCGCATCTGGTCAGGGACTGTAGTTGAGAATCTATTGAGCATATTAAGTTCAGTTTTTACAAGGTAAGAGAGAAGTCAAAAGGATTTACACACACACATTTGTATGTATGTTTATATTTATGTGTATTAACCAGCTGAAACAACAGGTGACGCAGCTTGACTGACCCTGTTATTGGATTTTCCCAGTTGTATGTAAATTGAAACAAGGACAGAAGCTGTCTGACTAGAGGCAAAAAGGCAAATTCCTTTTTGTTTGTTTTTTTTAAGCTCTGTATGTAAAAACATGGAGTGTTGTGGAGCAGTGACAGTAACGTGACGTGTTTCTGATTTTTTTTTTTTTTTCAGGCTGGGAGGAGGAGCGGGTGAGCAGCCCCAGCATACTGCGCCTCATCTTCCAGGGACGCTTCCTTCATGGCAACGTCACCCTGGGAGGTAAGACCATCACAGACTCGCTCCAAACACTCCTGTACATTTCTTGTTTAAAACATGACTATTTCTGAAAGGACACGTGGTGACGTCCTGGACACAGATCTCAGGGATGTGTGAGGTCTCAGCAGCCAACACACCAAACCAGAACCATGTTCTGACTCACTTGTACTTTAAATCATGCCAGCTGTCCACCACTGCTTAAAGAGCGCTCACTGTATTACTGGTAATTTCCATTGTGAGTAGCAACCACAATGTAAATCATGTTAAGCTTGCTGGGTGTACAGGAGAGTTTTTGTGTCTGAACATATTCTTGTAAAAGAAAGGATCTGAATAAGCCGTTTGTAGGCTAGTTTTTTCTTTGGCATGTAAACTCCTTACTTTTCCACCATCTCCAGTGAAACATGTTTATAAATCGGCTTGTGTGCACAGATGAAAGCTTCAGTACATTTTGTGTTGTTCATAAGTTCGTCTCTGCCTGCATTTCATTCCAGCGTTGCCTCCGCTGCAAATTCAGAAAACATTAATGGACCATAAAGTTGTAGCTGAGGTTTCTCGCAGTAATTCTGTCCTCAGGTATTAGGTTTGTTGCCGTAGTAACCAGTGAAACGATAGCCGCGCTCACGGCCAAGTTATCTGCCTACACCTCAGTCTTCTTGTTCCTGAGGCAAATGAGCAGCCGAGACAAAACAAAGCGGCGCTGACAGAAAACTGAATCGACCGTCTGGTCTATTGTGTCTCAATCATCCAAATCTTGTTTTGCAATTGATATCGTCTCTGTTTAACTCTTCCCCAACCAATCCAGACCAGCATGATTGTAATCAATCGTCAGGAAACTTTATCACAGACGTGAATTATACCTTCATCAAGTTTATTACATGAGCAAACCACCAAAGGAATTCATCATTAAGCACAAGTTGAAAACCAATAAATCCTAATCTTTTATTTCCATGTTTACAGCTCTAAAGCTGCCTCCAGGCCGAACAACCGTCATGCACTTGGTTGCCAGAGAGACTCTTCCAGAGCCAAACTCTCATGGTGAGGATCTGTATCTAATTCTGTGAAACTGTTTTATATTTAGCTTTTCTGGTCTTAAATCAAACCGATTCACAGTGTAAAAATGTTGAAGGTAAATTACTGGTATGTCTTGTTTCACTTCATATTCTTTTATCGCCTTTTTTTTTCTCCTTGTCTTCTTAGGTCAAAGGAATAGAGAAAAAACCACAGAGAGCAACTGCTGTCTCCTCTTGTAAAGTAACAAACCCCTTTCTGACCTACACACACACACATATAAATATAAATATATACACACACGCACACACACACACACACACACACACAAACACTCTCCTCTCTCCTGCCTGTCGTCTGTGGATTTGAAAGAAATCGCAGGAAGTCTGGTTGGGGCTGTCACCGGCTTTGGTTGAACTCTCGTCCAATCTGAGGCTTTTTTTATTGTGCCAATATATTTCCCTTCCAAACTTTTACTGTATCAGCAGAATTCGTTTGAACATCGTGACATTAAACATTACCTTCCTCTCCCCCCTGGACCTGTTCGCTGCTGGACAAGTTTTGAAGGCCCGTCATGTGTAGCTAGAAAAGACCCAGGAGCTCTTTTTGTTGTTCATGGACACAGAAGTCCGATTAAGAAGGTGTGGGCTTTAACCTTTTTTCCCCTACTACTCACATGGATGTCTCCCCAGGTCGTACTGGATGGTGTTAACCCTCTCATTGCACTTAACCAGTAAAATCAAAGTGTTTATTGTGTTTCATCCTCTTCTTTACTTCTTCATCCTTGGGATTTTTAAAAAAAATTTAGTTTTTGTTTTTCGGGTCAGAGGAACAGACCTTTATTCCCCACGTGGTAGAAAATGTGCCATCCTCCTCCTCCTCCTCAACTTCCTCAGAAATTGAACCGTCGTGTCAGCGGTCTGTATCAGCACCAAGTGGCGTTCGCGCCATAACCTGCACCCGTTTTGTTCCTGTCAGTGGACCAACAGAGAAAAGACTACTGGGAGGGGCCGTGTAAACATCTGAAGGAGCTCGCAGGTCCACGAGAAGCAGGAACAAGACCCCCCCCCCCCCCCCCCCTCCCCCCATCCCCCCCTCCCTGTGAGGTGTTTTCAAAGATGGAGTCGGAGGATTTCTTGAGTGCCATCTTTGGTTGTGACTTTATTGACTCGGACTGTCGACGCTCCCTCGCCGCCACGGGAGCCGCAACGATGGGCCAGTTAAACGCGGACGGAAGAAACGGTGGAAGATGGGAGGGAGGTGTGTGACGGGGGCGAGGCCTCCTTCCACTGGACACTGTGGTGAGGGGGGCGGGGGCGAGAGCTTCTGCTCAGAAGAGTTTTAAAAAAAGGAAATTTTGGTGGCGTTTCACCTCCTTTTTCATTTGGATGCCGTCTTTACTTCTCGTTTGCCTTTTATCGTGGAATTCAGTAATATCATTAATATTGAAATTTAAATATATCGATTTTTATCTTGTGTATAGGTATTTGTTCGATTTTAGTGTGGGTGCGTCCGTGTGTGTGAGTGTGTCTGAGGTCGTGTGCTGCACGTGGCAAAACTGTATGAGAACTAGCGAGGGCATGTGGTCTTAAGAAAATAAAAAGGTGGTGCACTGGGAGTGTTGATGGGCTGCGGTTTCTTCAGAAACAGTCGGAAACCTTTTGATTCCTTCCATAGAGTGTCTTTTGGTTTGTGTTTTTGTCAATCTCTGTCACTGCTATGAAGTTTAGCTCAGTATGAATAAATGTAAAAAGTAAAATGCAATGTGGTCTACATAAAATCTGTATTATAAATTAATAAATCTTTAAATAAGGCAACATCTTTTGTTTCCTTTTTTTTAAACTGTTTTTGTTCAATGGGAAGAAAATCTTTCTAGTTACAAACTACAGATGAATTTCATATTTTACTTTATTATTGTTTCATTGCTTATTATTTTATATATTTATGTAATTTCTGCAGTTATTGTTGGTTTAATGTCATTTAGGAACGTCACACCTTACTGTCATTTGTTATCAAAATGACTGCTGTGAAAAATGTAGTATGTACTTATTGTCTATAAAATTATAGACTTCTTAGTAACGCTGCAACGATTGGTAAATTAATTGATTAATGAAGTATTACATTAATCACCAACTATTTTGATAATTGATTTGATTTTGATTCATTTTTAAGATGAAAATGTCCTAATTCTAGTTCTAACTTTTTCAAAGCTGATTACGTTTAGTTTCTTTAGTCTAGTTTAAACTGATGATTTGTTGGTCTGGACAAACACTTTGGGAAACGGTGATTGTGATTTTACACCATTTTATGAACCAAACCTCTGATCGATTAATCCACCGATCAATAGAATAATTCACTATCAGAACAGTTGTTAGTTGCAGCCCTACTTCTCAGGTTTATTTTTTGAGATTACCTCATTAAAAATCTTAAAATATATCCAACGCTGCTTTAGAAACGGTTTTCTTCACTTTAAAGTCCATTCTCAGTGTTTATGGTCCTGAGGCCTTGAGAATCCACATCACACTTATTAAGTTGTACGTTGGACCACATCTGGGTGCAAAATAAATCCTGCCTGTAGGTTCCCCACGCCTCAAATTCACGATTTAATGTGATCACTGAGAAACTTTCCACCTTCAGCACATAAATGCAAAACCAGCCTTCTAGTTTCAAACTCAAACACACAGCAGAAAACATAAACCAAACATAGTTAGATTGAAACATTCTTTTCAAACGTTCCCCTCTGGGAAAAAAAAACATTTCAGAGCTGTTTTTCCAGCCTAATCATCATCAGCAGATGGAGCTAATTTGTTATCACGTGACTAAAGTTTGGAGTTTGGTGTGATCAGAAAACCTAAACTCTCACTAAGAATGTTTTTGTGTATTTATAATGAACCCTCAGGGTTGAATAACATGTAGTTGCATGCGTTCACCTCTAGGTGGCAATGTTTCTCTGCCGGCTACACACGTCTGGGCCATCCTGGGCTGGTGGAGTGTCAGAAATACGAAGTGGAAACAAGCGTTTATCGCGTCTGCACGTAACGCCCGTACAGCAGCACGTCTGCAGGTCGACACAAACGCTCCCAGCTTCTCCGAGGTGTCTGAGAAACTTGGCCGAGACGAGGTCGTAACTCTGTGACGAGCTGACTTTTCAGCAGCCCTCTTCCTCGTCTGCTCCAGGAATCCGCTGCGGCCCGTCCAGGTTTCCAGTTGACGCTGGCAGCGCACCTTAGGAAAAGTGCAGTCAATCCACATCTTCCTCTGCGTTGCGGCGCTTCCAAACCTGCTATTGTGTTGGATCCCGGCTCTCCTTCATATTTTCCATTTTAAAGCCTATCTGAACCTGCCTGCAGCTTGACGGGTTGAGGGGAAAGTCACTTCTGAACAGAAGCAGCCGGCCTGCCCGCAGAGGTGATCAGCGGAGGAGTCTTTGCTGCTTGAGTCCACCACGTTTCACAGTGTCTTTCTGCAGTCGACTTAACTCATAGCACGCGTGCAGCCCCAGTCTGTCTCCACTCCTCCAGGCCTGAAAAATGAAGGGCTTAACTCCCGCTCTGGCAGCGATAGGACCTGCTGGATGAGGAGTATGAAGCACAAGTACAACTGTTGAGTTAAACAGTCCTCAAGTAGGATTAATTGTGTTGAAAGCAACTAGAGTCTGGGACAAGAGGCTGATCTTAACTGTGGGTCACATACACTTAACTCTCAGCGGGTTTTACTGGGTCTGGTGGACACATTGCATTTTGGGGCTTTTAATTTAGTAAAATTGAAACCTTATTATTATCAACAAATGAATAAATGAACCATGTTTTACCCAAACTGGAAGTGTATTATTTAGTTGATTTTCATTAGAAATGTGACCTTTTCATGTCTGCCTGTAGAACATATTAATCCTATTGAACACAGGCATTTCAATAAAAATTATTAGTATAATTTCCCTTTAATGAAAATATGTATAGCAATATTTATGATGATATTGAAATAAACCATGGTCATCATTTATCTACATTATATGATATCTGTGCCTGGAGAAGACAAAAAATGGTGTATCATTGCTTATGTATTGATTTCATATTGTATTATCAAGAACAATAAAGTAGCATAATTCAGATAAGGTTTCAATCATAATAAATGTTATAAGAAAACCTTTATTACATCAGTAAACAAGTTCCTAGTTAGTTTATTTAATCTCTCGTTTTAAGTCTTTAATACAAAAAGATGTTCGTTAAGTAAAATAGGGCCTCATTCAGAGTGAAATAGAAAATAAAGCATACATTGTACATACAGTTGAGACAGCTCATCACTTATTCATTATTAATTAAATTGCTTAAAACAAATAGGATTTGTAGGAAGTTAAAAGTCAAGCGCTTCTTCAGACTCACATGCAGCAAATCCAGGAAATTCAACACGTCAGTGAAAAATTTTAACCAAAATACCATCATATACCACTACTACTATAATCTGCTTGCCCTGCTATTGAGTGTCTCACTGTTCTTTTTTCTTTAAAAGTAACAGCACAGTAAATTTCTTATTTCATTATTGATCTCTGATAGAATAAAACAATACTAATCATGTTGTCAGCAGTTAAGGCGATAAACGTCTGCTCTTTAATCTTCCCTCTGCTCTCTTGGTTCAGCACATTCAGCGCTTACGAGGAATTGATTTTACAAAGTCGCTGCATGCCTAAGTCAACAGGGGGTTTGTGATATATGTGTTTTTTTTCCCCTCTTATGGTATTTAGCTCTCCAAATCCCCTTCACCGCTTCTGAGAACTGTTCTCATCCACCGGGGTCGTCCTATATTAAAAGCAGCTGTGAACACACACACAGACAAAAGACACGCTACTGATACTCTTACAGGAGCCTGAAAACAGAACAAAGGCAACCGAGACGAGCGCTTTTCATTTATTATGCATGTTGTTTCTGTGTGTGTGTGTGTGTGTGTGTGTGTGTGTGAGAGACTGTGTGAATGTGCGGTCACGGCTCCTCATGTATTATCATGTGTGCATTCCTTCGAGTCTATTTGTCCTCACCAGAGGTCCTCCGATGGCATGAAATGAAAGAGTTCAGTAGGCCAGTGTGAAAACATACACACTCATGCAGGGGTTGAATTAACCCGGCGGGGTGTTAGCAAATGAGCAGCTTTCACGCTGACTCCAGAAGCCGTCGCCGTCTCTGTTCATCTCCAGCCCGCCTTTCTTCCCCTAATTGGGAAAACAACACCGGTTGGTGCGGCCCTTTGTTTCCACGGGGAGGGATCGCGGGAGGAAGGCCGGGGACGTGGACTCTTGACCAGGTGTGTGTGTGTAAAGGAGGAGGAAGTGTTATGAATTTAGTGTTTCCATAAGCCGGCTGAAACGGGAGAGAGGCCGGGTCGGTTCAACACCACAGTTCTGCTGCTCCTTTTTTACTTGACGGTGTATTTTACCAGATGGTCCCCCCTTTTTCCCCCTGTAATGTGCCACTGTAAAAGGGCCACGGCCTTGACAACAATATCAGCTCTGTGCTCGAGAGAGAGACGGAAACATCTAGAACTCACACACACACACATGACGGAGCTGGAAGTTCCAAATGTTTCTCAGCTTTACTGTGCAGCAAGGAATGGAAAAATTAAGGATGATTACTAGAGCAGTGGTATATTCCTCAAAACCTCACACACAGACTATAAATAGACTATAACAATAATATAACACCTCACATGCAGGCTATAGATAGCAGCTACTGTTGTGTGGTTATGCAGAATTTATTGATATTTCATGTGTTGCATGGAATTTGACACGTGCACTTGCTTGGATAATCAGAAATACACCTGCCATGTATGAGGTAGATCAGATAAAGGGTTTTAAATTCATGTGAGGAAAATACACAAAAAGTAGAGGCTTATTATTAGTTAAAGAGGATGGGTTATTAGGTGGTCAGATGGAGACAGCCAGGTCTTTACAGTAAGTGTGATGGGGTCTTTAATGTCTACGGTGAGACAGGATCTCAGGTTAACATCTCATCATAAATCTCTACTCATCGACCATAAGCTGAATAAAATGACTAAAAACTGCCTCTATGAACGATGGAAAATTCAAATCAGAGCATCCAAAGATATTCAAAGAAGACCATGCTATCAGAATTGGATTTGGCTACAATGGCACGCATGATTTAAAAGGGAAAAGCTGAAGTCATGAGCGCTCACATTGAAATAAGAGAGAGCGTCCCGCGCCATCCACCCGATGGAGACACAAAATCGCTGCATGCGAGGCTGTAACTAAACACGTTATGAAAACAGCTTATGATCACTTATCAGCGACAGACAGATTGTGATGCAGGCCGTGAACGGCACCGTTCTCCGTGACTCTGCTTATTTCTTTATTTACTGTGTACTACCTCCTCTCAGTCAGGTGTCAGCAAGTTTGGGGCAAAAAATGGGGAAAATTTATTTTTCCTATTGTATTTATTGCCCTCCCAGTGACTTCTGGGATAGCGTGGCATGGTTTACTAGCCGACTAAGGTATTTGGACGTTCTAGATAGTGGAAATGAGACCACCCACTCATTCTGTAGTGTTGCTGGCTGAACCATGCATGTGATATAAGAACTGGATGCCAGACTAAGAAAAAAGGCCGTGTTAGGGGAGGTGGAGTCGCCCCCTCATGATGCTCTGGGGCAATGCAAATAAATAAATAAAATAAAAAAAATAAAAAACCCTCGCTTCCTCATACAGCTGTGACATTACGCTGGGAAAAGAGACGATTCTGGCCATTAGATATATAAGAGATGAATAAATATATAACACAGAGATGAGTAATCACCAGTTTTTCAGGCTTCTCTTTTACTATTAAGGTCTATAGGAAAAATTACTTTAGGGCCGTGTGAATTTTTATGTTGCAGTACCATTAGTGGCCACTGGGGCGGAGCTTATCCAGGTGTACTTACCTGTAGTGATGCAGATTTTTATACATAGAACATGGACATTAAAATATTAAACTGGAGAAATGGCAATACAGGATTCACCTCGTTTTCTGTGGGTGTTTCAGAGCTTGTCTGCATGATTCATTGAGATGAAAAAGCGAATAAAGGTGTAATCTTAACAAGTCTTCTCGGTACGACTTCATGGTGCGTTCAAGTACACCTTGTTAACTCCCCCGAAATCTGTTCCTGATTGGCCACAAAAGTTGTTTAAAAGAGGGAAGTTTCCATTCTGCTGTGTTTTCCTTTGTTGGAAAAATGTTTTTGCAGCATAACTATGCAAAACCACAGATTCCAGTCTGAAAATCCATGCAATAAATAAATAAAATTGTTAATAGTAGTTATTGGTACATCCTTGTAGGAGTCTCTGTGGTGTGATTTACCGATGATGTTCCGCTGAAGATTTTACTTAGATGCTAAAATCAACATTATAATATATTATTTCTTTTTCTAGCACACATTGTTTTTTATTCTATTTCACTAATTGTCACAAACTTTTAGCAACTAATCGATTATAAGTTATAAACCATATTGCTGATGAAAAATCTCAGCCAAACCAACAATGCATCGATCCACCTTCTCAGTGTGTGTATCCACAGCCTGCTAGTCTAACTCTTCTGTACTGTAGAAGTCTGCCGTTGTGTAAAAGCTCTTAAAAACACAGCTGTGGTGCTCGCCGTTCATGAAACTCAAACTCTAACTCCGACTGAAAACGTGATCCCTTTTATTGGCCTGTTATTGCTCTTCGGGGCCGGCTCAGAACAAACTAAGGTGGTCGTAATTCTTGTGGTGAATTCATGCAGTGCAACGGTGTGGCCCACTGATGTGTTTTTAATTTTTTTCCCGGACAACCCGAGGTCCCCGTTGGGTCGGAGGTTGAAGTATTGTGTTTTGGATCTCAGATTATACGGTAATAATCCGACTCAGGGCGGCGTTATGGTTAGCGTAACGTTCCTGGTCTGACACCGGCCTGGGACCCTTGGTACATGCCGTAAAACTCTCTCTCCCTCTCGCTTTGTTTCCTTGTCTCTCTACGCAGTCAAATAAGGTCAAAACAATCTCAACACGAGACCTGAAGTTTAAAAAGTCTGCAGGAACAGTAATAAAGTTTTGAGTAATCATGAGGGTATTGTGAATTTACTACTTGCTAAGTGCCAACAGAAATCACTTTTAGTGATACAATATGCCATAATAAAACAGAAATTATTACAGTAATCTCTGCAAATGCTTCACAGATGACATATAAACAGACACAAATCTCTTTTTCTTTTACAGTAACATTATTTCTGTGTTTTCTTGGCTCACGGAACCGGCCACTTCAAGGTACTGGCTTCTGACCAAATTGTCTTCCTTTACTTTAAACTAGAATGAAAAGTACAAAACAAACAAAGGAGGGAAAACATACTAAAGCAATTATGCACAGAGCTGAGGCCAGAATGTGGTGAATGAAGCCCAGAGACGCGTGATTCAGTGTAATTCAACCTCACTTGTTACACGCCGATTATAGAGCTGTTTTCTTTCTGTCTTTATGTGATGATATAGTCACCCACGTGCTATAACATGCTTATTTTAGCAGTCAATGAGTTTCCCTTCTGGTCAGGAAAACACAGGAAGCCTCAGTTTGTTCACTTCTTGTGTCGATTAATATACATCCACAATTATTTCTATTTTAGCAACTGTGAAAACGGATTATTAACCGGCTCATTTTATCTCCACCTGACTGCTGCTTTGCTTTCTTCTTCTTCTTCTTCTTCTTCTTCTCAGGGAGGATATGAATTCTCCATTTATGCTGAGGTGTCTTCCGATTCCTTCATGTTCACGCTCCGACACCTGCTCTGATCGTCCTCCGGCACATCATTACCGTGAGTACATTTCCTGATCTCCGGATTTGGCTGATGAATTATTTCCCGTGTTCACATCGTGTGTGATTATTGCTCAGTGACACCAGATGCTGACCCATAAGTACTACACGCTGTATTCTATGTCGGAGAAGAATTTCTCGCCTCGGATTCCTGTCTTTTTCTGACTTTTTTAACACAAAAAAAACCACACATTCTACTCTGAGTGTAGCACCGTGGCATCCTGCAGCATCATTCCAAACTGCTGACATTAGATTTTAAAGTGTTTCTGCACCGCAGCAGCCTGGATCAGTTTCTACGTTCTCTGCCTCTTTTCCGACATATAGCGTCCTTTATTGTGCTTGTTGCTGTGTGTATGCTCTTCATTAAGACATCAAGATGCTTTACAGTCCGTTGCTCTTTTCGCTGCCTGCTGGAGCCGGAGCTGTAATTCCAGTTAGTGCAGGATCAGATGGAGGTCAGCGCCGGGCCCGTGGGGGGTTGCAGCGCGTCTCTCCGGACTACATTACAGCTTTTATCCTCACTAATGGGATCTCTCGGTGGGGAATCCGAAGGGTGATGGGGGATTAGGATACCTGGCCTCGCTCCCACGCGCCGTTTACCATGTGGGGCGCAGCAAATATGTTGCACATGTTGCAGCCCCTGCATGCACCGCTCACATCGCTAGATTCACACCCAGAGACGGTTTCTGCCTCCCCCCACCACGCCCTGACCCAGTGGAATCTGACACCCGGTGCAATTCAATGAGAGAGTATCGTGTGATGGGGAGCGGGGAGACAAGGCCCAACTGTAACTTTTGCTCTGCTTGACTCGGGCTGACATTGTTGGATACGTTTTGGAGTTTCCCAGCGTTACGGCCAAATTAGAAGAAAGAGCAAAGGGTGAGAAAACCTCAACTTGGAGGATGACTAAAGGGTTGAGGGTGGAACGAGTCCCACGTCTCTTTGTCGAGGGCTTTACAAAGAGAGGAGTGAGGGATGAGAAAGTCTGTTGTTTTATCGCGGTTTTATAACGCCGGGGCCAGTGTGGGCCGTCAAGTTTTGTTTTCTTAGCTGATTTCCTGTGTTTTTTTGAACCTTTATCGTGCTTTGTCATTGCAGCGCTGAAACCGAGTGTCTGCGTGAGTCATGGTTCCGTGACTCAGCGTGAGCTCCGTCTGTCTGTCACATGGCGCCCGGGCGAAGCCTTAAAAGACACAACATGAAATCAACACATTCCCCTCCGCTCTCACACACCTCGGGCTTGTTTGTGTCCTGTTTGTCTCCAGCTGCCTGTTTGATCCTTTCGTGTCGTGAGGAAGATGTTTATTTTATGTTCTTTTAATGCCAGGATGAAAACTTACACCAGATGTGATGACCCCAGGTCGTCCTGCCATAGATCAGGAGCCATAAATGACTTATGGCGTCGTTTGAGTGACAGACGACATCTACAGCTACAGAAGTTAGGATTTATAAGATCCAGAAAAGTGGAATTTGACGTTTTTGCAGATTAGTCGAATATATTCAACATTTTTTCCGGTGCACCACTGTGGGGGCACCAAGACAATTTTCCATGAAAGTTCCCACTTTTATTTAATGAAATGTATTGCAAAATGAATATAAAATGTAATCAAAAAAATCTTCATTTGAAATGAAAGATTTCACCTTTAAATTTGTCTTTCACCAAAGAATGTTCCGTCTAAGCGAAAAGGGTTTTCATATCATCCATTAGCTTCTAATGTCATTAACAAACATGTTCCATTAGAACACTGGAGTGATGGGCCTCTATACATCTATTTGTATATTCTATTAATACCCAGACATTTGCAGCTAGAATATTCATTTACCACATTAACAATGTATAGAGTGTATTTCTGAAAAAACTGTGTTTTCCTTTCAACATTAAGAACATTTCTAAGTGACCAAACCTCTGAACAGTAGTGTGTACATTCTGTGTTTTCATACTGTGTTGAATCTTAAGAGGAATGTTTTTTAAATTACGTCATCTTTTTACTCTGGAGACTGAGCTGGAGTTCAGATCATGTCTATCGTCATCTCATTAAAATAATGGCCTTTGTCTTTTTTTTTTTTTTATGAAAATGAGTTTTTGGCCAGAATCGTCTCTTAATGACGCTGCCATATCTGGTAAAATACCCTCAAGCCTGAGATAAAAGGAGTAGTATAGTTTTTATTTTTTTGCCTAAGTCAGAATAAAATTTCTTGACTTGGACAATTTAACAAGTTTTGTGCGTATGATATGTGCTGTGCATATAAATAAATTGAATAAATATGTAGAAAAAAAGTTCCAGGATCTTCCAGCAAACAAGTCGTCAAATCTGGATGTCAGAGCTGAGTAACATTCAATAAAATACAGTCAAAAAGTGATAAACGTGACTTTTGTTTTAACTATGAGTAATGTCACTTTTGAGTTTTTTATTATTGAATGAAAGGACGGGTTTAATCCAGGTTTAAAGTTGCCTAAAGTCAGAATGTTCAGAAATTGTTCTAAAGTCACTTTATTAGTCACATAAGTGAACCACAAGGTTCTATTTATATCCACAGTCATCCACTGTCAAAGCCTTTTTGATTGAAGTGATCCATAAATATGATAATATATAAAAAACAATAAATATAATATTCTATTCTGTTTCCTTAAACGTAGGCAGTTATTTTTACAGGGTGATGATATATAATATATACAACGGCTAAACAGGTAAAAAGTGTATTTACCTTTAAATGCAGAAATATAACTATGATTGTTGTGATAATTGCCACATTTTTGGAAACTAACCTGTGAGGTTATTGAGTCTAAAACGCTAAAACGTGGTAAGAAGTGACGGTTATTTGTTTTCATACAAGCTCTGGTGCTCGCAGGAAAGGTCAGGTGGCGTCCATTGTTATCGGGCTGTCAGCTGCTGATGCATGGGCAGCAGGTTCACGCTGTTTGTGATGGCATTTGACTCACCGTTTCCATCCATTTGTTTCATACACAGGATGACACAGACATGATTCAGATGGGAAACAGCGCCCGGTGCAAATGGAACCTAAAGATAATTCAAAAAGACGAGGCTCTTTTCGGCATTTCAGTTTAGTTTTTATCAACAACATCTGTTTCCTTTGTGCTGCAGACCTCCATCGCTGTCCGATAACTACTTTGACTAATTCGAGAGGTTGTGAAATGCAGCGGCTTCTCTCCAGAGGATGAAAACAGGTCGTTGGTTTAGTCTCTGGAGCCAGATTAAAACTAACGTAATGTCCAGGGTGAAGGAACACGTCACCCAGTCCAGGCCAATGTGGCTGCTGGTGTGTTATATAGTTAAATAGTTTATGGAGAAATGAGGTCTATGAGCTAATAAGATTTAATCCTTGTAAGCAACTGGGTTTCTTGTTATGTTCTGCACAAATAAAGAAAAAATCAACAGCCAACTCCTTTAAAAAGTAAGATGTTAATTTGTGATTTCAGGCACTTATCACCAAACCTGTAAAACTGAGAGCGGCATTAGGCAGCAGGCAGTGGGAAACTAAAGAACTGTGACTGTGAAACACTGGAGAGGAGCACAGTTTTATGAGGTATTTTCATGCAAAATGCATTAATGTGAGGAAGAAAAAAAAACTCATGTCAGGGGAGGTCATGTTAAAACTGAAGATGTCATCGCTTCAAATATTTAGTCGCGATTAATCGCAAGACTGCGCATAGTTAATCGTGAATTAATCACAAATGAATTTTGTCATCTGTTCAAAATTGACCATAAAGGGACATTTGTCATGTGTTGATAATCTTATCAACATGAAAGCAGGACAAAATATTTTTGTTTGACGCAAATATACAAAACCAGCACAGAGATTTTTTTAGATGTCGTCACGTTTTGCTTTTTACGAAGATCTGCTTAAATCGTAATCATAACGTGCAGCAGACTCGGCTCAATATGCAACACATGGCGCGTTGGAAGCCGCGTTTTCCATTACTTCAGGACCGATGTGAGATCGCTCTCTGGCTCGTCCACTTCAAACCAAACCGAGCGGCGTGAAAGTGTCCAAGCTCACAAAAACATCCCTTCTGATGGATAAAATCAGGATTAAAACCAAACAATAAATAAAAGAAGTGGGCAGGAAACTGTGTAAAAGGAGGAAGAATATTTTGTTGAAATGACTTAATTTCATTAGGTTGTTGCAAATTAATTTATGTAACTCTGAATGTACTTATACTTATCAGTACTTGCAGAATAATTATTTTGAGTAGAATTCACTTTAATTTTCCAAGAGATTACTACTTCAATACATTAAGATGGAATTACTTCTACTTCTTAATTTTGGTAATGAAATACATGTTGTAGATTCAGTCAATGTAATAGCTTAAGTCCTACGTATTTAAGTTAAATGCAATATAATTAAATCTTTTTTAGCTATTTTTTTTGCATTCAGACGATGAACCAAACCAAATACTAATATTTATATGTGAAATAAATATACTTATATTAAATTAGCTGGTTTTAAAGAAGGCAGTACATTTTAAAATTAATTAATAAAAAACATAGGTTAGACAATGAAACTGTAGTGGTGTAACCCTAAAAACTTGGTACCATATAGTTTAACTTTGTTAAAAAGGTTTTAAAATAATAAAACACATACTATGAACTAGTTTTTTACTCTAGGTGGATTGAATATTTTAGATTTATCGTTCTTTTTCAATCACACCGAAAAAACAGCACAAAATTGTGATTTAAAAAAAAAAGTATGACACAAATGGAATTTTGATGAACGCTTCTTAAATCTGTATTTTAAAAGGTTTTTGACCTCCTCCTGTTGCCAACCTTTATTTGTCACTGAGGCTCAGATTATAGTTTTTCTGTGTACAGAGTGTGAATCTTTGATATTTCAGTGGCTGTCTTACTAGCAGACCCGTATCCTGGCTATGACGGCGGTAGCTTTGACAGCCCTTGTTAAGTCCTTTGTCCTCGCTGTGTTTGTGGTGGGTGACAGAAGGGGGACGTGGACTTGGCGGGTAGAGCGGCGTTCCTCTGGTTCTGCTGTGGAGCCGCTGAACCGAGGCTCTTTAAGCCGTTCAACAGGAGCCAAGTCACAGCCACGTTACCCAACAACACCTCCAGAGTGACGGCAGTGTGTGTGTGTGTGTGTGTGTGTGTGTGCGCGTGTGTGAGTGTGTGTGCGTGTGTGACTTTTCAGAGTCAGAGTTGAGGCAGGCAACATAGATATATGCATTCAGCAGTTCTTACAACCATTAATCTCCTCAGGGTTAGGAAGGAAGGAAGGAAGGAAGGAAGGAAGGAAGGAAGGAAGGAAGGAAGGAAGGAAGGAAGGAAGGAGTGAGGAAACAACTGAAGGAGGAAGGAAGGAAGGAAGGAAGGAGGAAACAACTGAAGAAGGAAGGAAGGAAAGTAGGAAGGAAGGAAGGAGGAAACAACTGAAGAAGGAAGGAAGGAAAGTAGGAAGGAAGGAAGGAGTGAGGAAATGATTGAGGAAGGAATGAAGGAAGGAAGGAAGGAAGGAGGAAGGGAGGAAGGAAGGAAGAAGGGAAGGAAGGAAGGAAGGAAGGAAGGAAGGAAGGAGTGAGTAAATGATTGAGGAAGGAATGAAGGAAGGAAGGAAGGAAGGAAGGTGGAAGGGAGGAAGGAAGGAAGGAAGGAAGGAAGGAAGGAAGGAAGGAGTGAGGAAACAACTGAAGGAGGAAGGAAGGAAGGAAGGAAGGAGGAAACAACTGAAGAAGGAAGGAAGGAAAGTAGGAAGGAAGGAAGGAGGAAACAACTGAAGAAGGAAGGAAGGAAAGTAGGAAGGAAGGAAGGAGTGAGGAAATGATTGAGGAAGGAATGAAGGAAGGAAGGAAGGAAGGAGGAAGGGAGGAAGGAAGGAAGAAGGGAAGGAAGGAAGGAAGGAAGGAAGGAAGGAAGGAAGGAGTGAGTAAATGATTGAGGAAGGAATGAAGGAAGGAAGGAAGGAAGGAAGGTGGAAGGGAGGAAGGAAGGAAGGAAGGAGGAAACAACTGAAGAAGGAAGGAAGGAAAGTAGGAAGGAAGGAAGGAGTGAGGAAATGATTGAGGAAGGAATGAAGGAAGGAAGGAGGAAGGGAGGAAGGAAGGAAGGAAGGAAGGAAGGAAACAACTGAAGAAGGAAGGAAGAAAGGAAGGAGTGAGGAAATGATTGAGGAAGGAAGGAGGAAGGAAGGAAGGAAGGAAGGAAACAACTGAAGAAGGAAGGAAGAAAGAAAGGAAGGAGTGAGGAAATGATTGAGGAAGGAAGGGAAGGAAGGAAGGAAGGAAGGAGGAAACAACTGACGAAGGAATGGAGGCAGAGTGAGGAAATGATTGAGGAAGGAATGAAGGAAGGAGGGAAGGAAGGAGGAAGGAAGGAAGGAAGGAAGGAAGGAAGGAAGGAAGGAAGGAAGGAAGGAAGGAAGGAAGGAAGGAAGGAAGGAGGAAACAACTGAAGAAGGAAGGAAGAAAGGAAGGAGTGAGGAAATGATTAAGGAAGGAAGGAGGGAGTGACGAATCAATTAAAGAAGGAAACAAGCAAGGAAGAAAGGAAGGAAAGAAGGAAGGAAGGAAGGAGAGAGATGGAGGAAGGAAACATGTAAGGAAAGGAAAGAAGGAAGGATGATACTAATACTAATCAAAGTTCCATTCAGGTGAATCTTGCTGCCACTGTTCATGTTGTAATGTCTCTGAAAGGATCAGAACTCATCTCAGGTCGACATGGCTGCAGATCAACGTTTCCTGGCTCACATGTAAAAACACTAGTTTAAAGGAGAAATAGTGGAAGAATGTTGGAAGCAATTGAAGTGGAAACACAATTTCAGACTGTGAACATTAACATTTGGTACAGCCGTCGCAGACACAGCATGTATACACCGAAAAATGAAAAAGCTACATGTTTTTATTTTTTTCTTTGAATAGCTAATGTAATTAAATAAAAATAGTTATAAAAATGCTTGTACAATTCAATTCCCATCTTCGGTGCTTGTGCATTCAAGTGAAAGAACTACAAGTTTTACTATTTGGAATAACTATGCATTGACTAGATCTACATAACTCATTTTAGTACTAAAAATTAGCAGTATAAGGAACTCTATGCTAATGTGTTTAGGTAGAAATTCTGCTCAGCTTAGAAAATGTAAAAAGTATATTGAGAGTCAGATAATTTTACTTTGTGCAACAACTTGACATAATAGTAATTTAATTAGTATTTTTCAACAAAATGTTTTTTATAAAAATCACACACAGCAACCTGATGCAATGACTTTTAATGTTGAAACATTAAATAATTTATTATTAGATGGATGGATAGATAGATAGATAGATAGATAGATAGATAGATAGATAGATAGATAGATAGATAGATAGATAGATAGATAGATAGATAGATAGATAGATAGATAGATAGATAGATGGATAGATACATAGATAGATAGATGGATGGATGGATGGATGGATGGATGGATGGGTGGATGGATGGATGGATGGATGGATGGATGGATGGATGGATGGATAGATAGATAGATAGATAGATAGATAGATCTCCCATCTTTCAGTAGCGACTACTGAGACAAGACAAACACGTGTGTTCTAGAATCCCTGGAAACTGTACGTGTAGTTGACAGCTCCGCTTCAGATCCAAAAAAGATCTTATCCTGATTCTTCTCTGTTTTTTGGCAGCTTCTCCTTCTCTGCTGCTTCGCTGCATCACAGCTTCAACACTGAGAGGTTCAGGTTAAAGTGAAATCTGGACTCATTTACTGTGTTAAACACAATAACTTTCCCATAAATGATTATTAAGGTAGATTGCTGTATCTTTTACAGTGGGCAAAGTATTAATGTAGATAATTCACCAAACCAAAGAGAAAAAGAATAAAACAAATCACCAAATAAAATAAAAATAAATACAACTTAAATCAGAGTAGTTAATTCATTTTATTATACAATTAATCAGCTGATACTGTCAATACAACTGAAATCACAATATGCATTTGATTTTACTGTGCAATCAATCACCAGATACTATGAATACAACCCACATGACAGCATTTTATTGATTAATATTGTAAAATTAAAGAAAAAAATACTGAAATCACAGCAATTGATACATTTTTAGTACAATTAAAAGCATTTAACTGATTTCACTTGATTTTAATTGCACAATTGATCAACTAATACACTAAATATAACTGAAATTACAGTGTTTTATTGATTTTATTGTACCAATAATCACCAATCAATCATCTAGTAAATACAACTGAAATCATGGTATTTAATCACAACTTCATGAATAATTGCTGCCAGTCATTTACCATATATTTTAAGGTTTAACGCCCCTGACAGACTGATGGATGACGACCTTGACCTTGAAGTGTTTACTCCAGTGTTCTTGGGTCGCTGTAGGCCGACCGGCCAAGATGGCTGACTACCAGCGTTGCTATTGCTAATCTGGATCTAGACGGGGGTTGAACGTGAGGACACGCAGCTGCAGCTCAGCCCCGTCTGTACTGAGATCAGGCTTTGGCCACCGCAGACGCCTCATGTGCCTCTTTATCTCCCTCTTTCCCTCTTTTTTTTTTTCCCCGGGACTGCTGTCGCCCGTCCCACATTGTCCCCCACCGCCAGACGTTTCCGCCGCCTCACGTGCCTGCTGCATGCGTGGAGAAACGGGAACGACCGGTGCGAAGTGTCCGACGCGTTGCATCAACGCGTGTTAGAGCTGTGGGAGAGATGGAGCCAAAGTGATTAGCACAGGGTGTCATCTTTACCAGGCTTATGCAACCAATTTCCCTGACAAGTGAACGAGAGAACGACGGCCTCGACTACAGGAATCTAGATGTTTTCTATATGCAGCAATACAACCACTTAATTCTTTATTAAGACTTTATTAAGCCAATGTTTGTGTCAGAAGAGAAAACTAAAATCTTAAATAGGTGAGGCTATGTGGCTCCAACCGGTCGCTTCATTGACTATCTAACACCAAACATCAATATGCAATCGATCAATACCTTTTAACACCCATTAATATTGGTTGCTGATGATTTTAAACAGATATGGTGATTTACAGAACTTCATTTGGTGCTGAAATATCTTTAATATCGTGTACTGTAGATGGTCCAGGGTCATTCTAGCTCAAATCAAAGGCAGTATTAGTATTGAACTGTTTTTTACTGTGCGATTTATCACACAGTCACTGTAAAAACTACTGAAATCACAGTATTTAATAGTGTTTTTATTTGGCATTTAAATATCTGGCTTTTGCCCTCTGTACTGTGGATGTCCCGGGGTCATTTAAGGTCAAATTGACCAGAGTTTGGCAGCTTTAGAGTTTAGATTTTGACTTTGACACTATATCATTTTTAAGAAGGCTGTTGTGCTTCTTTGTGTTTGGTTCTTCAATAAACCTCTGAACAATTCGTCCCCCTTCACTCGCCCCTGCAGTCCCTGCTAGTTCTGTGCAGCAAGGACCAATCCGGATCTTTTTCTACACATGCTCACAGACACAGCGTTGGCGGACTCGTGTCAGGTTATGTCTGTGCTCTCGATACTTTTTTCGTGTCATTTGCAGCTTCACATCTGACTTTGAGATTAATGCATGACGTGCAAGTGGATCCACGTAGATCCGCCCGTGTATTCGTATTATAAAAACTTTGCTTGTCAGCCCCTAGTGGCCTGGCATGGTATCACAGGCTTTCAGGAAGATCATATTCATGTTGAGGTCTCTGTGTATTTGAAGGTATTTGTTGATCAGATTGACGTGTGAAGGAGATTTTTTTTAATTGGCAGACAAAAATATCCAGTTATATAAAAATCTAGAGCAGTGTAGCTGGGACCAATGTGTTCCCCTTTATGTTGTTCTCCTTCTCTTCCTGTTTCGGTGATTGTCAGGACAGGTGGAGACAGCTCAGAACTGTTTCTTCTGGTACAGAAAGTTTCTAAATCTCCTCCAACTGGATCACGGATGTCAGAAAACCATGATTTTCTTCCTCCAAGTATTCCTTGGCTTGCTACATGGGGTGTTTTGGATTCTACTTCTTATTATAAACAGACATGCATTTGCGAAGCTTTTGTGATGATTCCAGTTTTACGGGCACTCATATCCTCCAGGCTTTTTTTTTTTTGTTCATCTGGCTGCAGCTAAACTCAAAGATACGTTTACAATTAAACAGTCGGAATGTTTTGACATGGCACTGATGTCTTTTTGGAAAATGAATCACTGTGCTATCTACTGTCTGTTTAATTTATGGACCCCAATCAGCCGTGGATTAAATGATGGTCAAAAACAATAAGCTCCAGCTGAGCACGGAGCAGAGATGTGCCATGCTAGAATCCAATTATGAGTGTTATTGCTTCATCAATCTGCCCTCAGCTCAAAAGAGGAAGCAGCGAGGGAGACAAAACCCTGAACCAGAAGAGCTTTATTCGCAGTGAAATGAGCTCCATGGTTCTGTGAGACTGGGAGTGGAGGGGCTGGCTTTGTTTCTGTGCGATACGCAGTGTTGGGGGATTAAACTGTGGGTGTGGAGTTGCGCTGAGCGCTCGGTCAGCTCTGAAGCCGGGTCTGCGAGTTCTCTACCCAGAGTGCAGCGGGACAAGAAACGGGTGGCCTTGTTATTCCCAGGCGGAGAAGGAAAAGGCCCCAGTGAAAAAGCGCACGGCCAAACCTCAGTGAATTCCTGATGAAGGAAAGAATGCAGAGAGAGAGAGAAGCCACGTTCTCTTCCCTTTTTATATTTTCTTTTTTTTTTCCTCCTTTATAACCAATGAAAACCTCCTGCTATTGGCTCATTCGGCTTCTCATTCACTTGCACAGCTCTGGCACAGAATCTTAAAAAATCCCTAATAGTAGATATCTGGGGGGAAGAGGTGAGCAGTGGAAAAAAAAAAACGCTTTTCACTGTGGGAAACACAGGAACAGCTCAGCCTGATAATTTATCCTTTGTTGGGAACTTTCATTTGTTTGTAGTAAAGTAAAAGCGGCTGACGGGTGTGTGTGTGGCTGCAGGAAAAAAAACGCCTTAATTACCTGATTCTCTTTATTCACACACGGGTTGTGTAGTAAACTGCAAAGGAAACGCTGCTGTGGTTTTTTGTTGATAATGTCACAGAGTGAATGCTGCGTGTAACTGTGTGGATTAGTGACTGAAGAGAGTTTGTCACGGCTGCTGCATCTCAAACCCCTTCTTTACCCCGACAACCAACCGCGGAAGCCATCAATGAAATGACAGGAAGAATAGAAATCATGAAAAAAACATCAATAAATCAAACTGAGCGTCATCTGAAATACAGTTTCACGGCCTGAATGTTTCTCACCAGTGTGAAAAGTTTCGTTTTACACACACACACACACACAGACACACACACACACGGCCGTGGCCGTTATCAAGGCTTTTTTAGTTACCCGGCAACTGCGTTGTTCCTGTGGGCGGGGCCTGTGTGGGTTCTTCGGAGCAAATGAACACCAGTGATAACATTCCAGAACATTCCATTAGGACTCAGGTGCCCCCCCCCCTTTGCCCGTGTGTGTGTGTGCGTGTGTGTGTTTGCCAGGTATTATTCACATTATTGTGGAGACATAAATCTGTTTAAACAGTCACATTGTGGGGACTATTATTACATTTCAGCTTGTAGACTTGCTTTATGGTTCGGGTGGGTCCCCAGGAAATTGGTGTAAAAAGTAATGTCTTCTGAATGGATAGTAAACACAATTGTGTGTGTGTGTGTGTGTGTGTGTGCCCTGATATTGGTTTTAGTGTTAATTTATAGAACAGTTTGCTTTAATTGTAGAGACAAAAGACTAAGATATATAATCAACCAATAAAAAACTTCTAATGAAATATTTTATTAAAAATTTTAAATAATTAAGAAAAAATAAAGTTTTAAAGGTTGATTGAAGAGATGCAATGAATTTTCTTACTTCCTCAACTAATCTATTTTTAATTGTTTGAAGCCCTGACAGGAAAACCCCAGAGGATCTCTTTTCAGCTCCAGGTAATTTGGTGCCATATAACTTTTTTTTGGTTCACTATGCAGAGTAATGTTAAAATCTCTTCCGCTTCCAGTGAATGGAAGCTAAAATAGAGAGATGCCTTCCTGATTTGGTTAAAAGTCTGGCAGCTGTGCCTTGGACATGCTGAAGTTGTGCATGCTTTGGCTGAGGCTTGTAAACTCTGCATTATAATAATCCTTCTTCTGTCTCTGAAGAACATGGTTGGTAAGAAAGAAAATGATTAATTTATGACAAACAGAACCGAACCAATAAGCAATAACTAAACGAAGACTTTCTCAGTGTTTGTGTGTAAATGTTTGGGTCTCTGGTGTTCCTACTCACACACAAACTGTGAGACCACCCACTCGTTCTGTCCTGACCACCTCTGGAGTGTTTCTGAACGCTTTACAATTCAATGTGTTTATTTATTATGTTTATGTCCATAAAACCTCTTAACCTGACTATACTGACTTGTACACCCTGTATTTCACCCTATTAAAATAATGGTCTAAGTCATTTAAGAAAATATAGTATTTTATAGTGGATGTCTGTGGACATACATAGAAGTATGTCACTTATGTAACATTAAAGAGTAAAGACATTTTTTGGAACATTCTAGTGTGACTTCAGGCAACTTTAAACATGGCTTAAACTGTGCTTTCATTCCATAGTGCAACTCAAAACTTACATTATCTGGAGTTAAATTAAACTAACGTCAGGTCCCATTTCCATCACTTTTTTCCAGGTCCCGGATGAACATAACTCATCTCCAACATCCACTTTTGAAGACTTTTTGAAACCTGAGATACGGCAAGTTTTCAATGAGGTGATGACACATGTTTAATGGACTGAAGATCCTGGAACCTCCTCTCTTTCTTTATATTTGGCTGCATATATATATTGAATTCATAGAACTTCTTGAAGTAGCGTTCTTGATTAAAGCTTGTTAAATTTTAATTTTCTTATGACTTGGGCATAAGTAAAATAGTCATTGTCTTTTATAGGGCATAGAGACTATGATACTTTTATCAAGATTTAGACCAAAAACTCACTTTCGGGAAAAAAAACGTAGGCCTGTATTTTTTTGCATAACTAAATAGATTTTTTCCCTCTCTACCCTCCACAAGCTAGATTTGGTTTGTCACACATTACAAAAGCCAGCCGCTGTCTACCTACAGACAGGCGGCGTGTTTAACACCTCCATCACTGTCAGCACCTGGCCACGCCAGGTCAAGCGCATCTGTATAAACAGCGGGAGATTATCCGCTCTGCAGCGCTTCCTCTCTGAGACCTGCATTGTGTTTGGCTAATGGAGCTAACAGCTAACAAGACTAGACGAGACCCAGGAAGGAAACAGCATGAATCATGGACTATTGCTGTGAAAAGCAGTCCTCCGCCAAGCATGGGAAGTCTTAGGTGTAGTCAAAGTCCTCTTAATGTCTCTGGCGTAGTGTGTAAAGACAACCGGCTATGCAGGAGCAGGACATCACTACCAGGAGGCCCCTGTTCAAAGGTCCGTTTACCGCAATGTTACCGGACGACAAAAAGCTGAAAGCGATCCATTAAAACCAGGATTTGTCCCGGATCAACAGAAAGATGTAATCATCTGTTCATGGTACTGTTACTAAAACATAACCACCTTGACAGAGGTAATGACACATTCATATTTTTAATAATTTGGATGGTATGTGAACTGCAATCAAACATAGAACACAAAACACACCTGGAACAGACTTGTCAGAAATGGAATATAATTATCATAGTATTTTAATTAGTATATAATCCAATCAAAATAAGATTTTTTTTAATGATAGATCTTTTTTTCTTAGATTTTTATCTACACTAGGGGGAGGGTTGGACTCTGTTTAATCCACCATGTTGCTCCACCATATTTCTACGGTAGCCCAGAATGGACAAACCATACAACAGACCTAGAGATCATAGAAGAGAGAGAGAAATAGAGATGGAATCTTGTGTTTTTTGAGGCCACTGTAGGTTTACCTACCCACTTATGATAACTGGTTGACCGCAATCTGCAACCTGACCACTAGATGCCGCCAGAATCTGCACACGCGTAAAATGTAAAGGTAATGCTTTACAGAACCTGGGATAATATGTGGAATCAGTGCTGCACCGTCTGAACAAACCAATGATTAGTGTTGAAATAAACATGCTTACTGATCTAAAATCACTGAAGAAGCTACAGTGGTGATGAGGAAACAATAATGTTTAGTTTAAACGTGTATTCTTTTCTTTTATTGTAATGAACCTAGAACAGTTTGGAGTTTCTTTTAAGATAAAAAAGGACGGAGAATTACACTCACATGCCTAAAGGGTCAAACAGACATATTCAGGTTAAATTTCTTTTCAGTCGGTCACTCATCAACGTCTCTGTGCATATAGGAGGGACTCACACACAGAGTGTCGCTGGGAATGTTCGCTGTGAGGCTGTAAATATTTGCGTCTGTTTACAGAGTTCTTTACAGAAGATTTGTCCCCCCCCCCCCACGCCTTAGAAAACAGCTTCAGGAGGTTCGATCCCTCTCATGCGGTCGGATGGTTTGCAGTAGCAAAGCATACTGGTTGGGATGGACCGGGGAGGCCTCGCTTGGAGCTGGCCCGTCCTACTTGAGGTTCAAGTTTTGGCATTTTCCACAACGCGCAACAGCTGTGTGGTTGTCCCGGCTCCAGACACTTTCGCTTCAGATGTCACTGTTGATCACAGGCGGAGAGACACTTCTATATTACCAGAGGAATGCAAAACTGAACTCACGTCTCCTTCATTTCCATGTTCCCCTGAGTAATTTCTTCCCCTCTGGTATCCATTAAAATTACCCAAATATTCAACCCACACTCTGGCGCTCGTCATTCCTCGGATTCTATTGAAAATGTTGCTGCAGATGGAGAGGTTAGGTGGGAAATTGTGTTTCACGACAAGCTGGAGACGTGCAATTTATTTGCTTTCATTAATTTCCCTGGTGGGCAGTATTGTTTACAGGATCAAGATTTATTTCTACAAAAATCTTAAAATGAAAGCAAGAGTCCGGCATCACGGGGTTTTGTTGTTTCTGGTTGTAACGGGTTCAAACAAGGCATAAGACGGTTTATACCCATATTTGTCCTATTTCTTCTCAATATAACTCTACTGAGAAACTGTATTTTTAGATAAAGTTGTTATCGTTTTAACACAACATATTTGCAGCCAAGATCCTTCCACAGCAGACCGGTATTGTGACTAATTTGACAGCATTCTGTAAAGTAACTTAATATTGATAACCAGATTTATTTTGACCCTCGGGACTATAATTCATGCCGTAACCATCTTATCACCAACAGATGCCTTTTTTTTTCTCTTCCATATATGGAGGCCAAAAGGAATTTTTTTTAAGCCTTTCAGAAGTCGGAGTGACAGCATACTATTTGGGCCGATTTCCAACCCCAGGAGCCTCCCTCCTACGTTCTGCCCGGACTGGTTCAAGATACGAGGAGACACACTCCACCTCTCTGCTGATGGGATTCATCGCAGTCCTTCTCTTTGCATTCCATGGTTCTGTTTTTGCTAACTGTGTTCCCCCCCCCCCCAGATTTTTTCCTTTTTTTTTCTCTTTGAGTTCACACAGCCAAACTGAAATGACATCATGCCGGAGGCTGAATAAGTACCCACAAGGCCCTGCAGGAGAACCAGGGACCAACGGCAGCAGGGGGTGGTATCTGCCCGACAGGAGGATGAGACGTTTGTCACGACGGAAGAAAATCCAACATCACATAAAGTGATTCCCTCTGCAGCAACACGTGGCCCTGAAATGTTGGAAAATATCTGCCCTGTTCTGACCCGATGATGCTGCTGATGATGAGGAGGAGGAGGGTGGGGGGTGGATGGAGGACAGATGAGATGAGATCGCGTGAAGAAGCAATGAATAAATCTGGACGGAAAAGGAGGGAGACATAAAACGCTGGCACAGGCCGCAGAGGAGAAAAGGGACATTCTTTGTGTTCACAGACTGGTCCTTAAAAAGGGGGCTCGGCTTTCTGCGGTTCCTAAGAGACAAAGGATTGTTATGAAAGGTCTGTTCTACTGTTTTAACGCTTAGACCGTCAGTCTGACTCGGAAGCCAATTATCAGATTAAGGAGTTCTGAGAAAACCCTGTGATACTGTTAATAAATCCTGAAGTGTCGTGGGGCCCTCACAGCATGTCAGCTTTATGGTCACTTGATCGCCGGCCCACCGTGTTGGCATCACGATGGGCAGGAGACACCGGCACATTGTTGTACGGATGTAACCGTCTGGATTCCCCCTGTGAGGAATCACATATAAGAGATCAACTTTTGTTTGTACAATGTGGAACTATTACAGGCTTTGACTTGTGCTCGGTGCCACAGCAACATTTCCGTGGAAATTTAAGGTATGCCTGCTCACACATACACGGCGTGAACTCACTCATCTGGAATCCTCCCAGCCGTTCCCCTCCTGGCTGAACAGGCTCGGCTCAGACAGCTACCAGTAATGAGATATCGTGTATATTAGGGAAATCCTGCACAAACATCGGACGATTATGAAAACAAATGACAGACGCTAATCTGACGGCTTTTTGGTTTCTGTCACGTGTTTTCCCCTCTCTCGCCACCTCCGCATGGTGACATACTAATAACGTACTTCCCAGAAAAGTGGTCAGATTTTAATGAATACGACAGCCATTTCAGCAGAGGGGGGAAAAACACTCTGTGGCACCTTTTTGTTTTCTTAAATGAATCATGTTGGAAGTTGTGAGTATGGGTCAACGTGTGTGTATGATTTATTTGAGTTGGGGGTTGAGCATGAAGGTCATTGCCTTTCAGGAGCTGAGAATATAAAGCTGAGGATGAATGCACAAATTGCACTTTTAAAAGAGACGTGTCATGCTTTATGCGTTTTATTGCTATTAATTATGATTATTAAGATGTCAGACTTGAGCTGTTTCACACAGAGGCTGAACTGAGGTGCTGTGTAAAGGGTCATCATAAGAAAAAATGTTGTTTTTTTGTTTAAGTAACATCATGTAAAGATACTCCAGTAGAGCTCCAGGTTAAATTACTTCCCCTTTAAGTGTGAAGAGACTCTGAACGTTCTAATTTTTGATGCTTCCCAGAAAACAGGAGGTCACCAAATGATATCAGCTGTAGTTTATACACATACCGTTGAGAGCAAAAAAAGAAAAAGTGCGAGAATAACATTTATTACAGCACTTCCTCAAAATATGAATCTGACTCACAAACATCTGTAGATATGAACAATCACTGACTGATGTCCATAAATATTTGTAAAATGCTGCATTCCATTAGCAAGTTTGTATCGTGAATCACGCTCTACATTCGACTAGTTGTCCTTTCAACTAGTTCAGCTAACCACAGACCTCATCTTCTTGTAGATTGAGATTCATTTTTATATTGGAGATGTGGTTTATGAAAACCCAGAGCTGTTTATTGTGTACTACGAATGTCTATCAAATGCATCTGTGCACAGCTTATAGCAAATCGCATCAAAAATAACATACATAAACTGTAATAAACATCCGTATAAATTACATAGAACACTCTCTGCATCAAATAACCCTGTGCCGCCATGTTGGATCCACACATACCAACAAAGTCTCTTTTGTGTTTCATCATCATCATCTGGCTGCACCCTCCCCCGTTCTGTGATTACCTCCCTCGGTGAGGGGAGAATTTGGTCCTCGGTGTCCAGGCCGAATTCCAGAGCGAAGTGAATTTTTGTGCAAAGGAAGGGTGGGTTTATACCCAGGATGGGTTTCTGCTGCAGCCCACGCCGAGCACTGCTCCACTCAGCTCGACCAGCTTGTTTTTCCATGTGTCTCTGTGGATAATTTACCGTCAAATGCTAGTGCTAATGGCAAAACGCATAAAAACAAGTGATGAGGGTGGTAGTGCCAGGTAAATGAAAGGTCGCTGTTGCCAAAAAGTTGGACATTGGTGAGAAGATGGCGAATGTGGCACGTGCCTATGATATAAATCGGTCAACGATTGGAACAATTTACCAGGGGAGACAGTGCATAATGGAACATGTGAAGAATGCGGTTATCTCCAAGAAACAAGGGAAGTGCATTGAGGAGACGGAAAAACTCCATGTGGATTGAACATCAGAAACAGAGGCGTGTGCCTCTCTCTCTGATGTCGGTTCAAGAAAAAGGCGAGAAGCTTTTTCAAAGATGTGAAGGCTGAAGCTGGAGAGGATGCTGCTGATGGATCTTTTGTATTTGGCCAAAATGACCTCAAATGGCAAAGATAGATTGGAATTTGATTAGATTGAAACGACTTACGAACAATTCAGCTTATAAACACTGACTGTACATCATCCCCTTGAGTAGATGTGAAGCAACAGTTGATGATTCCCAGAAACCAATAGTGCACTCGACATCACACATATCTCTGAGAGCAGAAGAGTTAAATTAAATAAAACAGAGAATAACAGCTATTACTCGTAACCCAGTTTTATCTGTAGGCGCTGTCATTCCTGTCAGGATTCATTATACCGTTATCGTCATCGTCATGTAATTTATGTTTAGCCAGTTAACTTCAAGAATGAGACAGAAAACACAACAAATCGGTCCACAGGACACCTCAGCTGTGGCTCAATAATCTCTGACCCTTTTGACCTGTGACCTCTCAAAATAAATAAAGCAATACTCGCTTGCACCTCATGGACATAAATTCAGATTTTTTTTTTCCTTCTCACATTATTTCCTCTGATGTGTTTCGGGGTCCTAAAGAGACAAACAAATCCAAACAAAATACAAAAGTTGAGAAACTTGTTTTTATTATTACACCAGGTTCTGTTGTTCCTACTCCCATAACTCACAGATAACAGAGTTTTAAAAAGTGGTAGCCGTTCAATCACAGCGTTGTCACGCCATATCAAAATCATCAATCATCCCAGGAACTCCCGCGGTGAAGTAGATGTCTTTGGCGAGCACGCGCTTCCCCCTGCAGCGCTGCTGAATAAATCACTGGTCCATATTCGCTGCTGTGTGAACATCTGGCCTGCCTGCTGACCAGGAGGCCGTCGCAGTCACTGACCGACCCGGCTCCCTGTCATCCGAGTGGAAATAAGACGACTGTCTCACCTGGCGTCCGTGCATGAAAGATCAGGATTTGTGACGTGGAGCCTGTGAGTTTCCAGAACAGTGTGATAAAAAACACACACACACACACGCACAGCATCAAACAGAGGCAGCAGTGTGTCGGTGTCACGGGGTCAACTCCCGTCCCAGGAATCTTCTTCATCCAGAGCTGCCGCGCTCGCCCTGGATTCAATTGCTTGTGTCAGATGGATTTACAGTCTAAAATGTGTGAAGTCTCTGTGTTAGAGTCCTGTGATGAGCTACAAACCCGTCTCTGGTGTTTATTTACGTCTTTCCGCCACACAAAGCATCCTGGGAGCTCGTTTCTTGACCCGTTTGTGACAAAGGGAGGAACCAGAAGGTGAAAGTCTGCATGATTGAATGAACAATGTCAAACAAAACAGAACGGATGGAATACCTAATGATATATCACCGGCAGCTGTTTTTTTTATGGTTCTGAGACAGATTTGACTTTAAACTGTCAAACAAACTATGCTTCTTCAGAAAAAAACTGAACCATAAAACACATGTTAGACAAGGAAGCTCTAACATGCCATAAAACAGGCGGGAGACAGGTGGGACACTGGACCTTAAAAGGTTGTTTTCATCTCGATAAGATGTCGCACCGAACGCATCAATTTTCACAGGTTGACAATTTGGAAAAAAAAAGACCTTGCAGCTTTGAAAGAGTCTGTCAAAAGGCTTTAAAGGGACAGTTCCAGACTTGGAAATACAGGAAGAGGCGGTGGTTGGTAAGGCCGTTAAAGGCATCACGTCCTTCCTGTTTCTCCAATTTTACTTGTGCACCTGTCTATGTTACGTTTAATTCTTTTCCAGTTTCCTCCTAGCTGTTTTGTCCTTATTGTTCTTAATTGGTTGACAAAAAAAAATGTCAGGTACCTTTTTATGTTGATTTTACCTTTGCAGAACGCTGTAGCTTCCTCGTCTTCTTCTTCACATAGAAATATATCCCAGCAAAAACAAGTGGTTACATGCATTTCCCCCCAATGTTTCCTTCAATTTCTGTAAGTATCTGTAACCCGTATGATTTGCAGCGCTGGAAAAAGCACTTGAGCAGGAACAGAAAGAAAAGCCAAGTCGCTCGATGCCAAACACTCACACAAAGCGAATCTCTTGTCGCTCTTTTGTTGAGGGGAAGACATACAGCGACCATCATCTCACACAGGCGCTTACAGAGTTACACATTTACACTTCTCTGGCCTCCGGCCTGCCGGCCCCTTCCCGTCCACAATGATTTCCCTCTGTATTTCTGAGGGAATATTCCTTACTCCTAATCTGTCAACACAAAGGCGGCCCTGGTGAACGGGAACCGAACCAGCTGAGGATTTTATTACAGCCGGCGCGGCGCAGGTTTCAGTCCGTGTTTTCTCTTGCGGTGACAACAGCGGCCACATTGTGCCGACAGCCTGACTTGTGTCCTTGTTGGGAGATTCCTCGGCATTCCTGAAAGCACTGTTACCGTGACTGGGAGCTCTGTTTCGGCACCCCTGAAGCCGCGGCGACCCCATGGGAGCGTCGCCGCGCGGCTCCAAATTCCACAGGTTCTCAGAGACCCTGAATGAGAGATGAAAGCCCGCTCGGAGATCAAGGTCAGGCAGCCAGGGAGCGGAGGACGAGGCGAACGCCGCTGCCAACAGGCCCCAACAGTCCTCTGCCTGCCAGCTATGAGAAAACAGGAGTAGGTTTTCACGTCTATCTACAGTATCATGCCTCCTGGCACAGACAGTAATTGCAGTTGTGCTAGAAACAAGACTTTTCTTGCTTGGACGTAACCGTAGACAACCGGAGAACGTGCCAGATGTTTAATATGATGGAAACTATAAACACTCAAGACCTGTAGCTGAGTCAGTAAAGGGAAAAACAATCACCAGGCAAGTTGCGGCCCGGTCTCCTGAGGGAAATTAAGCGTCTGTGTTTCTGCAAACCGCAGATACGCTCTTAACATTCAGATGAGGCGACGTAGTTCAGTAGCTAAAAGATTTACCCCATAAAACTTTTTTTTTTCAGTTAGGTTACTTTTTTTTCATTACTGATTTACTTCTGAGAGAAAAGTCAGAATTCTCCCTTTATAATTAGAATTCCCACTTTTTTTCTAAAAAATGAAAAATTAAATAGAAATAAAAAATTAGAAGGTCACAGGTTCACGTCCATGGGCTGGGACTTTTCTGCTTTCTGCTGAGGTTGATTGTAGATACTAAATATGAGTGTGTGAGTGAATGGTGTGTGCCCCATGTTGCCTCTCACCTGTGATGTGACCTAATGAGGAATATTAGCATTTATAGAAAATTACTGACTACATTTGTTTTTTACCCCTTATAGTTTTATTTCAAACAAACAAATAAAAACCCTGATTTATTATTATCATTTCCAAGGGGGAAAAAAAAGAAATCTGTCTTCAATCTCAGAATTCTGACTTATTTTTGGGGTAATTTGGTTTCATTTCTGAAAATGTTTAATCTCAAAATTCTGACATGTTTTTCTAGAATTAATAAGAAGAATGACCCCTTATTTTAACAGTGGCCCACCCCTAATACTCATTCCTAATGCCATTTGATCCCCACACCAAAAATCCTGAAAGAAGCAGATGACTTTTATTTTGAAAAATGTTTAAAGTTATTTCAGTTATGAAATAAATATTTGAAAGCAACACAAAATAAGAACCATACAACATTTTCCTGATGTTAAATATTCAGTTTTCGTTAAATAAATAACCCCATCTCCACCTTAAAGTGATGCAGTAAAGTGTTGGAGCCCCCCCCCCCCAACCTCCGCCCCTGGCCTGGACAGGCGGGGCGCTAGGACCGTGCGGAGGCAGAGAAAACGCTTCTTTTCAGACTTTTATTTGTGACTCTCTGTCTGAGCTGAGCAGGTTCGAGGGAGACAGAGGAAAACCGACGTCTGGACATTCAGGGAGACTATTGAGGCGTTTTTTTTAGGTGAAAAAAAAAATCAAAAATCCGCGAGGAGAAGAAGAGAAAGTACCTGCTCGTCAGCGGAGAGGATGAGGAAAACCTGGGAAATGATCCAGAAGTGTTGGTCTGATGGGGAGCAGAACGTGAGCGGGATGTAATCACGGGATTATCGATCTCATCGAAGGAGGTAAAGTATCAGGAAGTCACTGCGCACACGTTGCTTCGCTTGTAGGAATAAAGATGAGGATGTGTGAAGCCTCGAGCAGCCAGATGTTACACTGGTCACAGATTAAACAGGAATGTGTTGATGGCAGGTTTCATGTGTTTTTTTTTTCTCCTGTCCCATCACCTTATAGTGGATCCCAGATGTTACAGAGAGGAACTTTATTTGGCTGCTGCATATATTAAACTGGATTAAATATAACTTTCAGATGCCAAACATGGAGAGTTCTATAGTCTGCAGACTGGAGTGGTTTGCATAGCCTGCATTCTTGTGTAATAGCTGTGTGCAGGGGAACAGTGGACTTTGATATCACAGTTTTGTAACATTCCCTCTTTCATGCACAATGTCTGTAATAAAAAAAATGCTGTTTGCATTAAATGTCCATTCTTGTACAGCCTGTAAACTTCCAGTTTTATGTTGACACCTCTGCACAAAGATGGATCATTTCTGTCCTTTTTTCCATCAGAACAAGAACCTTTGAGCGAGTTACGTCTTCTGGTTAAAGATTTCATTTAGTTCTAACACAACCTCAGAGAATACAGTTTCACTAATGGTTTATAGCTCCTGAATGGACTCGGGGGTGATACTCGGATCATGTGACACATGCTCACTCCTGCTACAGGTGTGTGGAACAGGACATGGAGGCGGCTCCACCTGCCTGGTCCAGCACTCAGGATCAGCTGTAGAAACCACAGATGTCACAGACCTGACACGTCACCGTGGAAGGAAATTTGTACTTTACTTGTAATTAAGGAGCTCTTTTTTCTTTTTTTCCAACTCCTTTGAGGTGTGTCGACAGGCCACGCCCTTAACCCCCCAATAACCCCCTTCCCCTCTTTTGTTGGGAATAATGCTCTGCTTCATCTGCCGTGCCTCAACTTGTTCCTTTTCACTTTTCACACACCTGCTCTCTTCATGCCATGAGTGCCTCCGGGTCCACCGTCTTTAGAAGGGATCAAGTGTCTCTCTTCTAGTGGCTAATCTGCCCTGAAACACCATGTACACTGTGTCGTATGAAGCACCTGAAGGACACACTTGAGTAAAAGTACACTTGTATTACCACAAAATGGCTGCAAGTCAAAGTATAAGACTATTACCTGAGTAAAAGTACCTGACAGATATTGTGGTCAAGTTAAAAAGTAATTTGATGACGTTAATGTACTTTGAAATTAAAAGTAAATGCTGTTAGTGGAAAAAGAGATTAGAGATTATTCTCAATGCTCCACTTCCCTTTTAAAGTGAATTTTAAACCAGAAGCGCCTTCCAAACTATTTGTGATGTCACAAGTCGTGATCGTCTGCAGTGTTTCCACCAAGTTAGGATTTTATTTTTGAGTAAGTAATAAAAAATGCTCAGAGGAAATAAAGTGGAATAAGAGACCAAGTACATTTACTCTCAATAAATACTGCAATGAAGTAATATTACCTTGTATTATTATTATTAAATTAACACTAAAAGGAAATACTGTTACTATAGTAGAACACTTTTTGGTTGTTGTATATTTTATTGGAAACTCATACATTTATAATCTGAGTTTCTCATTAGGACTATAAGCTTTATTCTGGTTCCTCATCTTTCTCTGTTCCAGCCTCTGTAATTTAACTTTTCTTCCTTTATTTCTTTCTTCTTTGGAACTTGTTTGTGACTTTTGCACCAAACAAACATTAAAATGCTTGTTTCTGTTCGGGCCGAATTGAAATCCTATTTCCCCCGGTAGGCTAATCTATGTTATAGGAACAAGAGGCTCATTGTTGGAGCTCAGCGCTGCGTTGCAACATTACATTTTGTAAGCTGACCTCGCTTTTCCTGGGCACAACGATGATTTACAATCAACGATCGAGTGTGAACGAGTTAATGCGTTTCTCAGAGTGTTTGGGAATATTTTCCACAGACGGTTTCTTGAAAAACTAGAAGAAATCCCTGCAATGTCTCCGGGGTGAAGTTGGTAAAGTTGTTTTTTAAGTGATTTTCTTGTGTGTGTGATTTTTTTTTCAGTGTTTTTTCCGTCACCACGATGATGGCACCACGTGACAGCTGCGTCCTGACGCACCTGCTGCTCCAGCTCCTCCTGCCCCTCGCCAGGTCGCTGCTGCACCCCCCGCACCCCCCGCAGGTCCACGTCCCGGCGCTGGTGCCTCACGCGCCGACGCCTCTCACGCGCTCGCGCTTCAGCGCCCAGACGCGTCTGGACTTCAGCACGCACTGCGACGCCAGCTGCTTCCACCGGGGCGAGCAGGAGGCCCCGCGGCAGCTCACCGACAAGCTGGCCTACGAGACGCTGTACTCCGACGGCTCCCGCACCCTCACCACTGTGGACGTGGAGGGGAACGGCGAGGACGACGTCGGCGCCGCGGCTCAGCCTCCGAGGCCACGGGTGCGGCCCCGGCACAGGCGCGTCAGGCGGCAGATTTACGGCGCGGACGGACGCTTTAACATCCAGGGGGACAACTTCCTGCTGGATTACCCGTTCTCCACGGCGGTGCGGATCTCCACGGGCTGCACCGGCGTCCTCGTGTCCCAGCAGCACGTCCTGACAGCCGCGCACTGCGTGCACGACGGGAAGGATTATGTCAAAGGCGCGCGTAAGCTCCGGGTGGGCTTCCTGATTCCTCCGTCCATCAACGGCACCAAAGCCGGCCTCACGTCCTCCAAGAAGCCCCTGGTCCGCTGGGTCAGGGTGAAACGCACGCGCGTGCCTAAGGGCTGGATCCAGGGGCCCCAGGACGTCAGCATGGACTTCGATTACGCGCTGCTGGAGCTGCGCTGGCCGCACCGCCGCCCCTTCATGCGCCTCTCGGTGGCTCCGTCCTCAGAGGACCTGGCGGGGAAGCGGGTTCACTTCTCCGGCTTTGACAGCGACAGACCCGGCGAACTGGTCTACAGGTTCTGTCCCGTGGAAGAGGAGTCCAGTGACCTGATCTACCAGCACTGCGACGCGCGGCCCGGGGCCAGCGGCTCGGGGGTTTACGGACGAGTGTGGGACAACGCTTTGGAGCGATGGGAAAGAAAAGTCATCGGCATTTTCTCCGGACACCAGTGGCTGGAGATAGACGGGGAGAACCGGGACTATAACGTGGCCGTGCGCATCACTCCGCTGAAGTTCGCCCAGATCTGTTACTGGGTTCACGGCAACAGACTGGACTGTGTCCAAGACTGAGAGGGAAAGAGTTTAGAAAAGTTTGGCAAGAAAGACTGAATAAAAGGCACAAAGTGGCTAAATACAGAAAAGCATAAAGGGTGAATTGTCCTAGAAAAAGGATTAGGTTGAAACCAGAATAACATCCTGCAGTGTAAAAGCAGTGAAGCAGAGTCACATCTGGATTCAGGTTCAGGTCCCCTGCGGACAATTACACAAATCTGCCCGTGAGACCATCACGCTGCATCTTTTACTATGTTTAACTCACACTCCAATTTATAACAGTCAGTGTTTTCACAGTATTAACATAAGTCACTTTTTAAAAACGCGTGTGCAGTATGTTTGCCAGTAGCATCAGATTATTTTCTTCCTGTAGATGATGGTAATGTGATGGACGTATTTTCTATACATTTCTCCCACTCTGTTTTCTGTATTTTTGGAACCTGCTTTTGAAAACAGCTCTTCATGAATCAATAAGCTGCTTCAACATTAGCACAAAGTGTAAAAAAAATCTTCATGGATTCCATTGATGCTTTTTTTTAAAATAACATCTCAGCAGAGTTTTGCTTCCCTCGGTGTGAGACAGAAAGTTTGTTAATTTTATTTTTTTGAAAAAATGCTTGATATATTTTAATAAACAGAGATTTATGAGTGTCTGTGTCTCAGGCTTGACTCAGCAGTGGTGCTGTAGCGCCACCTGGTGGTGATGGACGGTGCTACAGGACTAGACATGGAGGATGCTGCACTTTTACAGGGAAACCCAGGTCTACACAGAGGCTAGGGGGGGGTCATATTAAATATCATTAATATATTAAAGACATTTCTGCATGGTTTAATTGTCATGTAATCACAGCAACTTTAACAAAGCCATCCTACCCACTCTCCACTCCTAATAGCTAACAAAGAGAAGGTCTTTAAAAAGAGATTTTAAAAAGTGCTGCTGTTCCTACCTGTGCTAACAGTGAGAGAAAGGATGTTATGAGATGTTCAGTTGCCAAAAAACGAGCAGAAAAAGGAAATCAAATAATAAATAATCTATTAATTTTCTATGACTCATCAGTTGTAGGGTCTATCCCTGCTCCTACCTTTTAAAATTAGAGTTTTGAAATCCAACATCTAAAGTAAAGATGATAAAAGCCCCCCAGAGAATCTTCTACACTGTGGAGACATCTCGTGGCTGTGTGGTTTAGTCTCTCACCCTAAAGCATGAGAGATGCAGGTTCAAAGCAGTAACCAGACATGACTGACAATTTGTTAGAGACACATTTAAGAATGTTAGAAGGCCCCCATGTTAGCTATTTAGCATTAAGTAAGTCACCATGTCGAGTCCACATTCACCAATCATATGAAGTCAGTTACCCAACTGCTGATTGAAAGGTCCTAAAAACTTCCAGAGATACAGCAGACTGGTTAGCTCAGTGTGTTAAAAGGCTGCCTGGAAGTTATTGTTTGTGGGTTCAAATCTTGAAGTAGGACAACAAGAGGAATGAGTGTAAAAAGGTAAGAGAATGCCCTTTTGACAAATCTCCAACAACTCACCAGGTAAGATGTAAGTTTGGAGGCTCACCAGGTAAATGTTCAATCCCTGCTCCTCCTGGATAGCTCAGCATATTCGTTATTTGTTAAAATAAACTATAGTATATTGCTTAAAAAAGGTCATAATACACTATGTTGCTCAAAAAAGGTCATACTATAGTATATTGCTTAAAAAAGGTCATAATACACTATGTCGCTCAAAAAAAGTTATACTATAGTATGTCACTCAAAATTGGTCATACTATAGTATGTCGCTGAAAAAAGCTCATACTATAGTATGTTGCTCAAAAAAGGTCATACTATAGTATGTCGCTCAAAATTGGTCATACTGTAGTATGTCGCTCAAAAAAGGTCATACTATAGTATGTCACTCAAAAAAGGTCATACTATAGTATGTCGCTCAAAATTGGCCATACTGTAGTATGTTGTGAAAAAGAGGTCATACTATAGTATGTCGCTCAAAATTAGTCATACTATAGCATGTCGCTCAAAATTGGTCATACCGTAGTATGTCGCTCAAAAAATGTCATACTATAGTATGTCGCTCAAAAAAGGTCATACTATAGTATGTCGCTCAAAATTGGTCATACTATAGTATGTCGCTCAAAAAAGGTCATACTATAGTATGTCGCTCAAAATTGGTCATACTGTAGTATGTCGCTCAAAAAAGGTCATACTATAGTATGTCGCTCAAAAAAGGTCATACTATAGTATGTCGCTGAAAAAAGGTCATACTATATATAGTATGTGGTGAAAAAGAGGTCATACTATAGTATGTCGCTCAAAATTGGTCATACTATAGCATGTCGCTCAAAATAGGTCATACTATAGTATGTCGCTCAAAATTGGTCATACTATAGTATGTCGCTCAAAATTGGTCATACTATAGTATGTCGCTCAAAATTGGTCATACTATAGTATGTCGCTCAAAATTGGTCATACTATAGTATGTCACTCAAAAAATGTCATACTATAGTATGTCGCTGAAAAAAGCTCAAACTATACTATGTCGCTCAAAAAAGGTCATACTATAGTATGTCGCTCAAAATTGGTCATACTATAGCATGTCGCTCAAAATAGGTCATACTATAGTATGTCGCTCAAAATTGGTCATACTATAGTATGTCGCTCAAAAAAGGTCATACTATAGTATGTCGCTCAAAATTGGTCATACTATAGTATGTCGCTCAAAATGAGTCATACTATAGTATGTCGCTCAAAATTGGTCATACTATAGTATGTCGCTCAAAAAAGGTCATACTATAGTATGTCGCTGAAAAAAGCTCAAACTATACTATGTCGCTCAAAAAAGGTCATACTATAGTATGTCGCTCAAAATTGGTCATACTATAGCATGTCGCTCAAAATAGGTCATACTATAGTATGTCGCTCAAAATTGGTCATACTGTAGTATGTCGCTCAAAAAAGGTCATACTACAGTATGTCACTCAAAGTTGGTCATACTATAGTATGTCGCTCAAAATGAGTCATACTATAGTATGTCGCTCAAAAAATGTCATACTATAGTATGTCGCTCAAAAAAGGCCATACTATAGTATGTCGCTCAAAAAAGGCCATACTATAGTATGTCGCTCAAAAAATGTCATACTATAGTATGTCGCTGAAAAAAGGTCATACTATAGTATGTTGTGAAAAAGAGGTCATACTATAGTATGTCGCTCAAAATTGGTCATACTATAGCATGTCGCTCAAAATAGGTCATACTATAGTATGTCGCTCAAAATTGGTCATACTATAGCATGTCGCTCAAAATTGGTCATACTATAGCATGTCGCTCAAAATAGGTCATACTATAGTATGTCGCTCAAAATTGGTCATACTATAGTATGTCGCTCAAAATGAGTCATACTATAGTATGTCGCTCAAAATTGGTCATACTATAGTATGTCGCTCAAAAAAGGTCATACTATAGTATGTCGCTGAAAAAAGCTCAAACTATACTATGTCGCTCAAAAAAGGTCATACTATAGTATGTCGCTCAAAATTGGTCATACTATAGCATGTCGCTCAAAATAGGTCATACTATAGTATGTCGCTCAAAATTGGTCATACTGTAGTATGTCACTCAAAAAAAATCATACTATAGTATGTCGCTCAAAATTGGTCATACTGTAGTATGTCGCTCAAAAAAGGTCATACTACAGTATGTCACTCAAAGTTGGTCATACTATAATATGTCGCTCAAAATGAGTCATACTATAGTATGTCGCTCAAAAAATGTCATACTATAGTATGTCGCTCAAAAAAGGCCATACTATAGTATGTCGCTCAAAAAATGTCATACTATAGTATGTCCCTGAAAAAAGCTCATACTATACTATGTCGCTCAAAATAGGTCATACTATAGTATGTCGCTCAAAAAATGTCATACTAAAGTATGTGGCTCAAAATTGGTCATACTATAGTATGTCGCTCAAAAAAGGTCATTCTATACTATGTCGCTCAAAATGAGTCATACTATAGTATGTCGCTCAAAAAAGCTCATACTATACTATGTCGCTCAAAAAAGGTCATACTATAGTATGTTGCTAAAAAAAAACTCATACTATAGTATGTCCGTCAAAAAAGGTCATAATATAGTATGTCGCTGAAAAAAGCTCATACTATACTATGGCGCTCAAAAAAGGTCATACTATAGTATGTCGATCAAAATTGGTCATACTATAGTATGTCGCTCAAAAAAGGCCATACTATAGTATGTCGATCAAAAAAGGCCATACTATACTATGTCGCTCAAAAAAGGTCATACTATAGTATGTCGCTCAAAAAAGGTCATACTATAGTATGTCGATCAAAAAAGGCCATACTATACTATGTCGCTCAAAAAAGGTCATACTATAGTATGTCGCTCAAAAAAGGTCATACTATAGTATGTCGATCAAAAAAGGCCATACTATAGTATGTCGATCAAAAAAGGCCATACTATACTATGTCGCTCAAAAAAGGTCATACTATACTATGTCGCTCAAAAAAGGTCATACTATACTATGTCGCTCAAAAAAGGTCATACTATAGTATGTCGCTCAAAAAAGGTCATACTATAGTATGTCGCTCAAAAAAGGTCATACTATACTATGTCGCTCAAAAAAGGTCATACTATACTATGTCGCTCAAAAAAGGTCATACTATAGTATGTCGCTCAAAAAAGGCCATACTATAGTATGTCGATCAAAAAAGGCCATACTATACTATGTCGCTCAAAAAAGGTCATACTATACTATGTCGCTCAAAAAAGGTCATACTATAGTATGTCGCTGAAAAAAGCTCATACTACAGTATGTCACTCAAAATTGGTCATACTATAGTATGTCGCTCAAAATTGGTCATACTATAGTATGTCGCTGAAAAAAGGTCATACTATAGTATGTGGTGAAAAAGAGGTCATACACTAGTATGTTGTCAAAAAGAGGTCAGACACTAGTATGTTGTCAAAAAAAGGTCATACTATAGTATGTCCCTCAAAAAAGGTCATTCTTTACTATGTCGCTCAAAATGAGTCATACGATAGTATGTCGCTCAAAATGAGTCATACTATAGTATGTCGCTCAAAATTGGTCATACTATAGTATGTCGCTCAAAATTGGTCATACTATAGTATGTCGCTCAAAATGAGTCATACTATAGTATGTCGCTCAAAATTGGTCATACTATAGTATGTCGCTCAAAAAAGGTCATACTATAGTATGTCGCTGAAAAAAGCTCAAACTATACTATGTCGCTCAAAAAAGGTCATACTATAGTATGTCGCTCAAAATTGGTCATACTATAGCATGTCGCTCAAAATAGGTCATACTATAGTATGTCGCTCAAAATTGGTCATACTGTAGTATGTCGCTCAAAAAAGGTCATACTACAGTATGTCACTCAAAGTTGGTCATACTATAGTATGTCGCTCAAAATGAGTCATACTATAGTATGTCGCTCAAAAAATGTCATACTATAGTATGTCGCTCAAAAAAGGCCATACTATAGTATGTCGCTCAAAAAAGGCCATACTATAGTATGTCGCTCAAAAAATGTCATACTATAGTATGTCGCTGAAAAAAGGTCATACTATAGTATGTTGTGAAAAAGAGGTCATACTATAGTATGTCGCTCAAAATTGGTCATACTATAGCATGTCGCTCAAAATAGGTCATACTATAGTATGTCGCTCAAAATTGGTCATACTATAGCATGTCGCTCAAAATTGGTCATACTATAGCATGTCGCTCAAAATAGGTCATACTATAGTATGTCGCTCAAAATTGGTCATACTATAGTATGTCGCTCAAAATGAGTCATACTATAGTATGTCGCTCAAAATTGGTCATACTATAGTATGTCGCTCAAAAAAGGTCATACTATAGTATGTCGCTGAAAAAAGCTCAAACTATACTATGTCGCTCAAAAAAGGTCATACTATAGTATGTCGCTCAAAATTGGTCATACTATAGCATGTCGCTCAAAATAGGTCATACTATAGTATGTCGCTCAAAATTGGTCATACTGTAGTATGTCACTCAAAAAAAATCATACTATAGTATGTCGCTCAAAATTGGTCATACTGTAGTATGTCGCTCAAAAAAGGTCATACTACAGTATGTCACTCAAAGTTGGTCATACTATAATATGTCGCTCAAAATGAGTCATACTATAGTATGTCGCTCAAAAAATGTCATACTATAGTATGTCGCTCAAAAAAGGCCATACTATAGTATGTCGCTCAAAAAATGTCATACTATAGTATGTCCCTGAAAAAAGCTCATACTATACTATGTCGCTCAAAATAGGTCATACTATAGTATGTCGCTCAAAAAATGTCATACTAAAGTATGTGGCTCAAAATTGGTCATACTATAGTATGTCGCTCAAAAAAGGTCATTCTATACTATGTCGCTCAAAATGAGTCATACTATAGTATGTTGCTAAAAAAAAACTCATACTATAGTATGTCCGTCAAAAAAGGTCATAATATAGTATGTCGCTGAAAAAAGCTCATACTATACTATGGCGCTCAAAAAAGGTCATACTATAGTATGTCGATCAAAATTGGTCATACTATAGTATGTCGCTCAAAAAAGGCCATACTATAGTATGTCGATCAAAAAAGGCCATACTATACTATGTCGCTCAAAAAAGGTCATACTATAGTATGTCGCTCAAAAAAGGTCATACTATAGTATGTCGATCAAAAAAGGCCATACTATACTATGTCGCTCAAAAAAGGTCATACTATAGTATGTCGCTCAAAAAAGGTCATACTATAGTATGTCGATCAAAAAAGGCCATACTATACTATGTCGCTCAAAAAAGGTCATACTATAGTATGTCGCTCAAAAAAGGCCATACTATAGTATGTCGATCAAAAAAGGCCATACTATACTATGTCGCTCAAAAAAGGTCATACTATACTATGTCGCTCAAAAAAGGTCATACTATAGTATGTCGCTGAAAAAAGCTCATACTACAGTATGTCACTCAAAATTGGTCATACTATAGTATGTCGCTCAAAATTGGTCATACTATAGTATGTCGCTGAAAAAAGGTCATACTATAGTATGTGGTGAAAAAGAGGTCATACACTAGTATGTTGTCAAAAAGAGGTCAGACACTAGTATGTTGTCAAAAAAAGGTCATACTATAGTATGTCCCTCAAAAAAGGTCATTCTTTACTATGTCGCTCAAAATGAGTCATACGATAGTATGTCGCTCAAAATGAGTCATACTATAGTATGTCGCTCAAAATGAGTCATACGATAGTATGTCGTGAAAAAGAGGTCATACTATAGCATGTCCCTCAAAAAAGGTCATACTATAGTATGTCGCTCAAAAAAGGTCATACTATAGTATGTCGCTCAAAAAAAGGTCATACTATAGTATGTCGCTCAAAATCGGTCATACTATAGTATGTCGCTCAAAAAAAGGTCATACTATAGTATGTCGCTGAACAAAGCTCATACTATACTATGTCGCTCAAAAAAGGTCATACTATAGTATGTCGCTGAAAAAAGCTCATACTATACTATGTCGCTCAAAAAAGGTCATACTATAGTATGTCGCTGAAAAAAGCTCATACTACAGTATGTCGCTCAAAATTGGTCATACTATAGTATGTGGTGAAAAAGAGGTCATACTATAGTATGTCCCTCAAAAAAGGTCATTCTTTACTATGTCGCTCAAAATGAGTCATACGATAGTATGTCGCTCAAAATGAGTCATACTATAGTATGTCGTGAAAAAGAGGTCATACTATAGTATGTCGCTCAAAAAAGGTCATACTATAGTATGTCGCTCAAAATGAGTCATACTATAGTATGTCGTGAAAAAGAGGTCATACTATAGTATGTCGCTCAAAAAAGGTCATACTATAGTATGTTGCTCAAAATGAGTCATACTATAGTATGTCGTGAAAAAGAGGTCATACTATAGTATGTCGCTCAAAAAAGGTCATACTATAGTATGTCGCTCAAAAAAGGTCATACTATACTATGTCGCTCAAAAAAGGTCATACTATAGTATGTCGCTGAAAAAAGCTCATACTATAGTATGTCGCTCAAAAAAGGTCATACTATAGTATGTCGCTCAAAATGAGTCATACTATAGTATGTCGCTCAAAATGAGTCATACTATAGTATGTCGCTCAAAAAATGTCATACTATAGTATGTCGCTCAAAATTGGTCATACTATAGTATGTCGCTCAAAATTGGTCATACTATAGTATGTCGCTCAAAAAAGCTCATACTATACTATGTCACTCAAAATGAGTCATACTATAGTATGTCGCTCAAAAAATGTCATACTATAGTATGTCGCTCAAAAAAGGTCATACTATACTATGTCGCTCAAAAAAGGTCATACTATAGTATGTCGCTGAAAGAAGCTCATACTATACTATGTCGCTCAAAATGAGTCATACTATAGTATGTTGCTAAAAAAAGCTCATACTATACTATGTCCCTCAAAAAAGGTCATACTATAGTATGTCGCTGAAAAAAGCTCATACTATACTATGTCGCTCAAAAAAGCTCATACTATACTATGTCGCTCAAAAAAGGTCATACTATACTATGTTGCTCAAAAAAGGTCATACTATAGTATGTCGCTCAAAATCGGTCATACTATAGTATGTCGCTCAAAATGAGTCATACTATAGTATGTCGCTCAAAAAATGTCATACTATAGTATGTCGCTCAAATAAGGCCATACTATAGTATGTCGCTCAAAAAAAGGTCATACTATAGTATGTCGCTGAAAAAAGCTCATACTATAGTATGTCGCTGAAAAAAGCTCATACTATACTATGTCGCTCAAAATGAGTCATACTATAGTATGTCGCTCAAAAAATGTCATACTATAGTATGTCGCTCAAAAAAGGTCATACTATACTATGTCGCTCAAAAAAGGTCATACTATAGTATGTCGCTGAAAAAAGCTCATACTATACTATGTCGCTCAAAATGAGTCATACTATAGTATGTCGCTAAAAAAAGCTCATACTATAGTATGTCGCTCAAAAAAAGGTCATACTATAGTATGTCGCTGAAAAAAGCTCATACTATACTATGTCGCTCAAAAAAGGTCATACTATACTATGTCACTCAAAATAGGTCATACTATAGTATGTCGCTCAAAATGAGTCATACTATAGTATGTCGCTCAAAACATGTCATACTATAGTATGTCGCTCAAAACATGTCATACTATAGTATGTCGCTCAAAACATGTCATACTATAGTATGTCGCTCAAAACATGTCATACTATAGTATGTTGCTGAAAAAAGCTCATACTATACTATGTCGCTCAAAAAAGGTCATACTATACTATGTTGCTCAAAAAGAGGTCATACTATAGTATGTCGCTCAAAAAAGGTCATACTATAGTATGTTGCTCAAAATGAGTCATACTATAGTATGTCGTGAAAAAGAGGTCATACTATAGTATGTCGCTCAAAAAAGGTCATACTATAGTATGTCGCTCAAAAAAGGTCATACTATACTATGTCGCTCAAAAAAGGTCATACTATAGTATGTCGCTGAAAAAAGCTCATACTATAGTATGTCGCTCAAAAAAGGTCATACTATAGTATGTCGCTCAAAATGAGTCATACTATAGTATGTCGCTCAAAATGAGTCATACTATAGTATGTCGCTCAAAAAATGTCATACTATAGTATGTCGCTCAAAATTGGTCATACTATAGTATGTCGCTCAAAATTGGTCATACTATAGTATGTCGCTCAAAAAAGCTCATACTATACTATGTCACTCAAAATGAGTCATACTATAGTATGTCGCTCAAAAAATGTCATACTATAGTATGTCGCTCAAAAAAGGTCATACTATACTATGTCGCTCAAAAAAGGTCATACTATAGTATGTCGCTGAAAGAAGCTCATACTATACTATGTCGCTCAAAATGAGTCATACTATAGTATGTTGCTAAAAAAAGCTCATACTATACTATGTCCCTCAAAAAAGGTCATACTATAGTATGTCGCTGAAAAAAGCTCATACTATACTATGTCGCTCAAAAAAGCTCATACTATACTATGTCGCTCAAAAAAGGTCATACTATACTATGTTGCTCAAAAAAGGTCATACTATAGTATGTCGCTCAAAATCGGTCATACTATAGTATGTCGCTCAAAATGAGTCATACTATAGTATGTCGCTCAAAAAATGTCATACTATAGTATGTCGCTCAAATAAGGCCATACTATAGTATGTCGCTCAAAAAAAGGTCATACTATAGTATGTCGCTGAAAAAAGCTCATACTATAGTATGTCGCTGAAAAAAGCTCATACTATACTATGTCGCTCAAAATGAGTCATACTATAGTATGTCGCTCAAAAAATGTCATACTATAGTATGTCGCTCAAAAAAGGTCATACTATACTATGTCGCTCAAAAAAGGTCATACTATAGTATGTCGCTGAAAAAAGCTCATACTATACTATGTCGCTCAAAATGAGTCATACTATAGTATGTCGCTAAAAAAAGCTCATACTATAGTATGTCGCTCAAAAAAAGGTCATACTATAGTATGTCGCTGAAAAAAGCTCATACTATACTATGTCGCTCAAAAAAGGTCATACTATACTATGTCACTCAAAATAGGTCATACTATAGTATGTCGCTCAAAATGAGTCATACTATAGTATGTCGCTCAAAACATGTCATACTATAGTATGTCGCTCAAAACATGTCATACTATAGTATGTCGCTCAAAACATGTCATACTATAGTATGTCGCTCAAAACATGTCATACTATAGTATGTTGCTGAAAAAAGCTCATACTATACTATGTCGCTCAAAAAAGGTCATACTATACTATGTTGCTCAAAAAAGGTCATACTATAGTATGTCGCTCAAAATCGGTCATACTATAGTATGTCGCTCAAAATGAGTCATACTATAGTATGTCGCTCAAAAAATGTCATACTATAGTATGTCGCTCAAATAAGGCCATACTATAGTATGTCGCTCAAAAAAAGGTCATACTATAGTATGAGCTTTTTTCATACTATAGTATGACCAATAGTATGTCGCTTAAAATGAGTCATACTATAGTATGTCGCTCAAAAAAGGTCATACTATAGTATGTCGCTCAAAATGAGTCATACTATAGTATGTCGCTCAAAAAAGGTCATACTATAGTATGTCGCTCAAAATGAGTCATACTATAGTATGTCGCTTAAAATGAGTCATACTATAGTATGTCGTGAAAAAGAGGTCATACACTAGTATGTCGCTCAAAAAAGGTCATACTATAATATGTCGCTCAAAAAAGGTCATACTACAGTATGTCGCTCAAAAAAGGTCATACTATAGTATGTCGCTAAAAAAAGCTCATACTATACTATGTCCCTTTAAAAAAGGTCATACTATAGTATGTCGCTGAAAAAAGCTCATACTATACTATGTCGCTCAAAAAAGGTCATTCTTTACTATGTCACTCAAAATGAGTCATACTATAGTATGTCGCTCAAAATGAGTCATACTATAGTATGTCGCTCAAAAAAGGTCATACTATAGTATGTCGCTCAAAATGAGTCATACTATAGTATCCATCCATCCATCCATTTTCTATCCCGCTTATTCCCTTTCGGGGTCGCAGGGGTCTGCTGGAGCCTATCCCAGCGCATTTATGGCGAGAGGCAGGGGGATACACCCCAGATGGTCGCCAGCCAATCGTGGGGCACACACACCATTCACACACCATTCACACACACACTCACACCTATGGGCAATTTAGATTTGCCAATTAACCTGAGCATGTTTTGTATTGTGGGAGGAAGCCGGAGTACCCGGTGAAAACCCACGCAGACACGGGGAGAACATGCAAACTCCACACAGAAAGGTCCCAGACCCAGGCCCCAAGGCGGTCTTGAACCTGCGACCTTCTTGCTGTGAGGCAACAGTGCTACCCACTGCTCCACCGTGTCGCCCTCATACTATAGTATGTCGCTCAAAAAAGGTCATACTATAGTATGTCGCTCAAAATAGGTCATACTATAGTATGTCGCTCGAAAAAGGTCATACTATAGTATGTCGCTCAAAATTGGTCATACTATAGTATTTCCCTCAAAAAAGGTCATACTATAGTATGTCGCTCAAAATAGGTCATTCTATTCTATGTCGCTTAAAATGAGTCATACTATAGTATGTCGTGAAAAAGAGGTCATACACTAGTATGTCGCTCAAAAAAGGTCATACTATAGCACGTATGTTACCCAAATGTGTTCATCTCTTACAAAGGTTTCACCATGCCTAATTTCTGCTTTGAACTAACAACTTATCTGTTAGGTCATAGACTAAATCAGGCTGCCACAAGAGCTCTTTACAGGAAAGTACCTTCTGTGGGGGCATTCATTCTCTTAACTTTGTTGACCTTTAAATTTCATAGAGAGTTGAACCCACAACTAATAACTTCTAGTCAGCTTTCTAACACACTACGCTACACAGACCTCCATGCAGGTGCAAGATTTTTAGAGCTTTCAGTTAACATTTGGGTTCCTGACATTAAAACCTTAAAGCAGGAATTGACCCTACAACTTGTAGTCTGTAAACACATACCTTACCTGGTGAGCCACAGAACCCTTTTCACAGGTCTCTTTTCCTTTACAATTTTCTCTCTTTCCTCTTGTTGGGCTTCAAAAGGGCCTTGAACACACAACCCTAAAACTTCAGTAGAGCATCCTAACAGCCTGAGCTACAAGGCATACTTAGGGGAGGAAGATTCTACAGGTGGATATGAACTATCAGTCTCCTGCATTGTTGGGGCATCTCAGAGAAAACCACCACAAAACCAGTTCTCACCCCAACAGGTTCTGGTTCTGCAGGTACATGTATGATGATACACTTCACTTTGGCTGTTGGACTTTTTTTCAGTGGAGGAACTCAGTCTCAGAACTATTTTCTCTTGATAGTTAGTCTACTGGTGGATTTGGACCTTTATATTCCTGCATCACTAATGCTGTACTGGATGTGGGTTTTGTTAAGAGAAGAAGAAGCATGATAGAGCCTTAATGATCCATTAAAGTGAACATTTAATATTCATGTGTCCTGTCTCTACATTTTAACTTTCAGAGGTAAAAACATATTACGTGTCTAATTTTAAATTTAAAAAAATGCTGTTTCTGGTATAATGCGACGTCAGGTGGACATAAGAGTGAACTACATGCAGACCGGCAGAGAGACTTTTTGAAATGTAAACTGTTAGTTCTGTATAATTATATTTATTTTATGAAAACTTAGATTTATGTATGTGCAGTCAATTAATGTCAAGGGTGTTTTTAATTGAAATGAATAATAATATCTGCATTTATATTTTTCCAAAAACTTGAAGTTATTTTAAAAAGGCAACAATACATTGAATGTGAGCAGACTATGCGCTGCTGTCTGTAAGACATTAAACAAAAAGGTTGAAACCAGTGGTTTCAACTCTTAATGTGTTGCAATTAAAAACCTTGTTCATTACCTGCCCACCTTAACTAGGTAAATGTAGTCGATTAGCATCAAATGAAAATAATCCAGTATTTAATTTTATTTAGGCACAACTGCTTTGATACATTTCACCAACAGTGATTTAGATGTATGAAGAACGTGTGAATGAATAAGTCAAATTTAACAAAAAACTTCCATGTACAAAAGTACATGTACTGAGTTGAATGAAGGTCTTTTTTGGTGTTTTTAAACTGTTATCAAATGTAAAAACAAGTGAGGTCACATCTGACCTGAGCAGTATGCAAGTTAAACCTCAAAACCTTCACATCCACTACAACCATGATGCTATTACATAATCTGACGCGTGAATCAGTGTCCGATTATCAAAACATGACACATCTGACAAGTATTGCAGCTGTTGACATGCTCCCAAAGCCCAAGTTAAAAATAAAAAAGTGGAAAAAGAGCAGAACAAGTCAGTAGTTTAGTGCTTTTTATTAGAGATAAGGAGACGATACAAAACATCCACCATTCAATATTCAGTCTTAACTCTGACCGCCAGTCCTTCATTTACACGTCGCTCCCCATCAGACCTTCATAACACCAAAGTTTTTAATCAAGGAGATCCTGTTTTGAACAAGTACAAGGAATGTGTTTGTTTAATACATCAAATGCCATGTTTTCAGACTGAAAATAAAATTGAATTGCTCAAGTTTTGGAATTTGCATGTTAAAAAAAAAACAATCGAAAAACAAAACAGAAAAGAAAAATATATATATTTAACCGTGTTCCCCCAGAGAAGGTTTTGATACATTTGTGCAATCAAGAGTGAATTAGTTTTTACTACACCTAGTCTCAACTACACACACTTACAAAACTTAACTAGAAGTTTGGCAAAAAAAAAAAAAATGTAGTTGGAACAATTATGTCTCAGGATTCAATGGTTGGAAAACTAAAGGTTGTTGCCTGTCCCTTTCTCTGCAGTCGTTCAAATGGAACCCGGAAAAAACAAAACCCTGTCCAGACACGTGTTATTTAATTTTTTGACCTCATCATCCATCTTTCATTTGTATCTTTGCATTTTACTTTTGTGTGTGTTTTGTTCATATTCTTTATGTTGCATTAACTGGGATGACAGCCTGCATTTGTGGAATTTGTTTTGCCTTTTTTTTTTTTTAATTTTATTTAATTTTTTTTTTTTAACTGTCACTTGATCCCACACCCACCCACAATATCCCTCCCCAAAGAGTCCCGCAAATGGTGCTGGATCTGCTTTTGCCCTTCTCCAAACCACACTGGAATGAACAGCTAAACCCAACAGATGTGTCTGAAAGGCCTCGATGATCGAAGCCGGAAAAAAGGGGGCAATATTTATATAGGTGCTCCTTCCAGACTGACTACTGACGAGCCACCAAGCTTTTCCGCGAGGGTGTGCCGGTCTTTAAGGTCCTCCAAACCATTCACCTGCCACTCGTGCTTGATACCTGAAATGGGGGAAAAAAAAAATTAGATCAGGATGGCTTCATTTTCTACACTTTAACCTTTGCACTAAAGACAATGCTGCCAGTTTGTTGCACATTACATTTTTTGTAATTTACATTTTACCTAATGCTTTATATTTATCTACATGTTATTGTCACTGTGTGTGATGCTGCACTATCATTTTCCAGGTTGGGATCAAGTATATACATCTAAAATTGATATGATTTTGATTATCTAATGCTAAAATAAGATAGTAAAACATTAAACAAGTTAATGTTTACAATTAAAGCCCAATAAAGTAGGCAGTGATTTGTAGTATTACCCACAACGACCCTACTATTATATCTAAGCAAAAATATCTGACAGTAAAGGTAAGTTTTCCCCTTACAACTAATTATGGTCTTATTACCCATAGGAAACTTCAAAAATGTAAAATCTGTTCCATATACCTTTAGTAAGGCTTTGTAGATTAATTAAAAACTTGATATGCACTTCAATGATTGCTCATTGAGGTATCAGATGTGATAAATTAAATTCTTATAGGAATCTTTTCAACTATCTTAAGTAAAATTTTTAAAATATTTTGTAGCAGCACATTTTGTCCACTTGGGGGCAGCAGAATAAGCTGCAAAGACTGATTCTCACTACAATATTGTGTTTATATGGTGAATATAACAAACACATGGTCACCTATTCACACATACAGGAGACAAGAACCAAAACCAGCATTCAGTGTGAGGTGTGTTTATGGACATAGGTCGATTACATCAACCTGTAACTCTGCTTTGGTCTCCAACTCTTGAGGAGAACACACGCTTATTTAGACGTTAAAGGCAACATGTGTTTACCAGCTGGTCGCTAACTCAAGTTTTTTGTTTGGCACAGTGTTTTTATGGAGATTTATTCAAAACTGAAGATGCAGGTCAGAAGTGGGTAAAAAAAGTTGAAAGCAGCCAAAGAGACTGGTGATAATGTTCTGTGGGTTTGTAACCAAGCGTGAGCCCTTTCAGGTTACACAAAGTAATGTGACCTCTTCTATACAACATCGATCAGTAGCTCTTTTAGTTATGGATTTTCTGTGGTCACATCAGGGTTAATGGGAACCTGCAGCTCAATGATTCTCTTACCAAGATTGTGAAATATGAAACTCACCTTCAAATTTTCTCTTGATAGCATCTTTTGAGCTGGCATAGATCATCTTGCTCTTCAAGGGGGCATTGTCTGGAGCCCTGAACATGGGAGGAAAAAAATCTTTAAAACTGTCATAAAGATGGCCATAAAGAAGTTAATGTTGGATGAGTCAGTGCCCTCACCAGAAGATAAAGACCAGGTCCTCCTTCTTTGTTTCTTTGGTCTCGTAGGTGGCGTCATACAGGGCGTAGCGGCAGTCATCTGGGGGCAGCATCTTCACAAAGTGCTGGTAGGGATCCTGGACGGTGGTTCCCAAGTCACCCAGTAGGATTTCTTTGCCTTCATCCAGAACAATGTTCTTGAGGTCCTTGCTCAAGCAGAAGAGAATGGCCTTCTTCCTCTTCCTCTTCTCGTCCTCGTTCGCCTGAGCCTTACGCACCTTCATGTCATTGAAGACTGCGATAACTTCATCTGTGACTTTCACACCGGAGGCCTGTGTAGAGAACGAACCATTAACTCCAAGCCTCCTACATTTTGTGCTGCTGTTGCATCATTTATTCATTTACTTTTAAATAACAGCCTTTACATGCAAAGGCCTGACTTTTACACATCCCAGAAATTTTAAAAGGCAACACAAAACTCTTGTCAATGAATGCAGGTTACAGAAAATCATAATAGTAATGCATCCAATATTTACAAAACATGCACTGCTGAAAGATTTACCCGAGGGTGAAATGTTAAAAAAAAAAAAAAAAAGTCAAAGTAGAGTTTGAATAGTAGTAGATCTACAACCTATTGTATCTTTGGTATTTTGTGAATGAAACTAGGACCAAACTACTAAGAAATGCTCAACAGATTAATTAATGAAGTTATTGTTAGCTGAAGCCCTAGTATGCAGTGATAGTTCTGTCTGTATTGAGACAAACTGGCCAAAAGTGATGACTCGAATACAGAAATGCTGCATGTGACTATCACACACACACACACACACACACATAGCAGAAATGCTCCTTAAGAGGACAACTGATAAGATTGGTCCGAAATGCAAAAGGTGCGGCCGTGACAAGTTGTTAGCCATGGCGGCAGTGGAAGAGTTAAGCGGTTTAATTGTGTAACGCAATCTGAAAATTATCTGATTGTCAGCACAGCTGGTCCAAATTAAATCAAGACTGACGATTCAGTCAGTACACGTACACCGTTTAATTCCATTTTCTATCTACATTTACTCTGTAAAAAGGTCAGACTGAGCATTTGGAGGAGCAGAAAGTGGCCAGAACAGTGTGTCCAAAGTCCACCTGGATTATGAATACTAAATAAATTCAGCTGACAGGTGTGCCTAACGGTCTGTGACTGTAGCAGGAACAGTAGGTACAGATATATTACACAAATTCTTTCTGCAAGCGGAGGAGCAGAAGGAGGAGGAGGACCCTATCTCTGCCATAAAGATGACCATGTGGGTTAAGGGTGTGGTCGGGAATTAGCCTAAGCGTTGCAGTGCAGGGTTTAGTCACAGACAATGGGGCTTCTGTTGAAACGTAGAAGACAAGTCACATCGCCAAGTCACAGCCGCTCATAAACTCACTCAGGTCTTCTGACTCTGTTTAAGGCACTCCATCACAGGAAAATGCAGCCTCAGGAGGAGATGGAAGAAAACTGCTTTCTAACAGCAATGTGTCAATGGAAAAAAAAAAAAAAAAAAAAAAAAAAAAAAAAAAAAAAAAAAAGGACAATGAAAAGGAAACAATGGGGCAGGAAAGACGGGAAAGGAATCCGACAGCAAAGCAACTCGGGCAGGCACTTTGTTTGCTCAGGGTGTAAAAAGGCCGGCGTAAACAGTGAATTTTAAAGTAATAATTAACCAGCAACCAGAATTACTCCGTTCCTTAATCCCACCCATCAATAAAACATTGTAGCTGTGTTTATTTTCCTTCATGTTCTTCGCAGTTACAGCACAAGAGTTTCCAACATATGAGCTGGAATTCTCCGTTTGCATGAGTCAGCACAACACGTTTTCCTAAATGCCTTCTCGATTTTGCCACTTTTCCTCTTCACTGCATTGACCCAATTTGTCACAATATTTTCTGTCATAGTAACAAGCTGATGTGAACGAGATCGTCTTATCTTACGATATCGTTCTTCACAGAAGGCAAGGTTCAAGTGACTCAATGCAAATTGAGTCGAGTCAAAGTCTGAATTGCTGTACACATTGAGATTACAGGCCTCACCGCATGAGGCGACTTCACTAGTTAACAGAAATTGATTTATATTTACACATTTAGAGAAGAAAACTCAATGAGGAAAGTGATGGACAGATTAAGCTGATGTCAGGTTGTTAATGGTGCAGACTCAGTAGCAATGCAGCTGGACTGTGAAACACTTGTTTAGAAGATATGACCTTTTTTTTCCCCCCCTTCTTTCTCGTATGGCACAAAAGAATCTGCCATTATACATTATGTTATATGACTTTGTATGATTGGATGGAGGCCACCATTAATTATTCCCCCCCCCCCCCCCAAGATGTATTGCAGCACAGAAACAATGCAACAAAGAGATAAATGCATAGAAAATATAGATATGAATAGTAAATATAAATACAAAACATGTCAAAGGCTAACATAAATAAAGATTTGGAAATGTTCTATGATGGGTTTAACATCTTTTCTTTTTCACTGAGGACATTTCGTTAACTTTTGCAAATTCACATTCATTGAATGAAAAATTTCACAAAAAAATGAACTCATTACAATAGTGATTTTTATGTAATGCGTGGTATGTAAAGAAACCAAAAAGCATATTTTCCAAAGTGTGGCTAGAAAAAAAAGTCTTTAGTGAACTACTGGCTCAAAAACCGCTGTAATGTGTATCTAGAACTTATGAGAAATGGAGAATGAATGCTATTTTTGCAAGATAAAGATATAATCCATTTATTTTTTAGTTGTCCATTTGATATTGAATTTTAGAACCAGAGTTACACATTTAGCATGACTTTGCATGTGATTTGAGTTGAGTCATTCTGCATAAAAGATAATTCTAAATCTTTGTTTTGAAGTCTTGATAAATAAATGTCATACCCATTAAGCCAGAATACTTAAATCCTGCCCTTGTGTAAATGTTGATCCATTTCATCTTGTAAAGTTAAAGCAGATAAGTAAATATTAAGAAGCATCACCAAGATTTGCTTTCTTAGAAACAAAGAATGTACGCTAGTAAACTACATTTATTTAAGAATGTTTGTCTGACCAAGTGTCGCCAATTTTTCTTTATATTACCTGTGGTGCAATTATAGGTTTTTTATTCAATGCAACAGGATGACTCGCTATTTAAATTGTTCTTGTTTCGATTTTCAATTCGATTTTTTTGCCAATAAAATTTGAAAAAAAAAAAAAAAAAAAAGATGCGCAACTCAAAAGATGCGCAGATCCAGCGGCCCGTTAGCTTCTGCTAGCGGATAGCTGACAAACCGGCGTTACATAATGTTGACAAATCTGTAAAATATTACGCTACATCCTGCGATAAACGCGACTGAAAACGACAGATGACAAACGGCAGCACATTAAAAATAAATGCAGATCGCGTTATAAAACGGCACCAAACCAAAATGGTCTTTGCACCAAATTCAGGGTGGGGCCGTGAATGCAGCACACGCACATGTGAGTGCTAGCTGCTATATAAGGAGAAACTGATCAAACCGACCAATCCGCTGCCAATTAATGCACATTTAATGATATAACACAATTCGATTATAAACTTAAACCGGCCATTTCCCCGGAACGAGGCAACTGTAACGTGATTTGGAGCGTGAGGTCGAGCAGCATCCAGCAGAGTGTTGGCGATGAAGCCGTGAAAAGACAAAGAAGCAGAAATCTCAGCTAGCGCCATGATGGTGTCTGCTGTCTGCTAGCCGCAGCCCGGGCTCAGCACCGTTAGCTCTGTGGCCCTGAGGCGCTGCTGCACCTGCCGGTGTAATTATCGTTATTATAGGCGGCGGAGCCGGAAAGGGGTGAAATGCCGTCGATAAAACACCGAGAAGCGGCGTCATGTTAGCGGAGTGCGCGTTACCGCGGGGCAGGGCCCTCTGAAACTGCGGTTTTCTGTTTCCGAAAACACGGAGAGATAAAGGAAATGGCGCCCGTTATTTAGGAAGGTTAGCGGTTTTCTGGCATATAGCGTAAATCATCCCTTTTTTTTTTTAAAGAACTACCGAATGGCTGCTTGTTGAGCGTGTTGCATAAAAACGCCGGTTCGCCCCGCTGTGTGAACGCAGCTTAATCTCCGGTTCTGACGGGCAGCACAGCGGCTCTCTGCCCGCTTTAGCCCCGGCGCTAGCAGCGGCTCCTGCGGCACACAGCGCTGCTCTCGCCGGCTCTCCGCGGCCGCTGCTGAAACTGATAATATCACATTAAAACAAATCGACTCATTTCATCGCAGACGCCCCAAATTCTTGAGGTCGACTGTATATTAGGCAGTAAAACCGGTCCTGTAAACGGCGCTACACCTACCATTGTTGTAGCTGTGAGTCGGTCTGTGTGTGTTGAATGACTGTGATGATGAAGCGTCGCGCTCACACTGGACACATCGCGTGATCGCGCCTTTAAACGCGAGCCTGGCTCGAGGAAAGTGCACGAGCGGGGAACGCATGTGATGATGGTCCGGCAGTTTTATTTGCTGGTTGTCTGTTGTAATCAATACATCCATGGTGTGATACGATTAAACAAATCGTTTAATCTCTTGACCCAGAACCTAATCAAAGTAATGCTATAAACGCGTGTTATCTCTTATTAAAACAATTATAATAATATTAATGATAAAAATAGATTAGAAATAATAATAATGATTAGCCTCAGTTGGATGACGTATACACACGAGGTAAACAGATGATACAACAATAATTTACCTGCGGAAGTATACAGGAATTCCCCCCAAAAATATTTAAACTTAATATGTTATACCTCTTAATCATCCCTTATGTCCCTTAAGTGAGGTTTTGTTTGGCAGGGAGATCTAAAAACACACCTAAATAATAAGAAAAGTAGACAAAATCAGCCATCGTTGTGAGAATTATAATAATTATTATTGATATATAGGGGACTATTTGAGTGAGTGAGGGTTATAGATATATATTATTATATATTATATATATACAGATATTAAAAAAAGACAAACAAATAAAATACAACAAATATAATAATACAATTAATAAAAAACAAAACTATGTTTGTTTTTTATTTGAATTATTTTTTGGACTGGCATGGTCCATTAATATTATAAGTGATTATAAATGTATTTTTAATTGATAAACCAATACAACTCTAATAATTGTCTATTTTTGTGTGTTAATCAAAGGTTGATGATGTAGCTAATTATTTCTTTCTATGAAGTGTGGCTATATACCTTTCAGTAGGTTTTATTTTAAGATTTGAACACAATAAACAAGGGGTTTGGGGTTCAAACACATAGACTGTATCCAAAATCACTCACTACTCAATATATAGGAGATTATATGTAAAGGACTAAAAAATACTTCTGGATACTATGCAGGTCATTTCCTAGACATGTATACAATAATGCATTTCACCATACAATGCATACTGGAGAGACAATGCTTGGTTAGTGACCATTGTTTCTAAACATCTGTCAGAATGCATTGTGGGATACATTGACTTCACTATATGGGTAAAATACTTCTCACTATGTATTTTCACACAAATATATAGCTTTATAGTGAGTATCACTAGTAGTGATTTTGGACACAGCACATATTTCATGCATTCTGGTAATTTGTTCTGCATCTATTTATAGTAGAAATTAGTCAAAAGTAGAAAGTAGTTTTTGTTAAATAAAGGGAAACACAAAACTCTAAATTTTCCAATATAAAAGTAAGGCTCTCATTCTGTGTCACTTTTACATTTTCATTCTCCAGTAGTTCAACTTTCCTCATGTAATATTATCCTGCTGAGTCAACATACAGAAATGATACTGTTTTTTTTATTTTTTCAAAATAAAAGTCCTCTGCTTTTGAATAATAAAGGGGACTTATCACCTGCAACCCGTAACGCCTATGCACATATTACAGCGCCATATTAGTGGGTGACGGTGCAACTCGACATAAAGACGTGCTATAAGTTATCAGACCAATGGCGTGAGGGGTGATTAGAACGAGAGAAGAGCGACATTCGGCAGCCCGCAGCGCGCAAAGCGGTTTTCAGGATGGGAGGAAATCGCTCCGCCATCCATCCCCGCTCTTTCTCTCTCTCTCTCTCCCGGCCTCTCCCTCCCTCCTCCCCCCTCCCCTCCCGTGCGGTTTTTGTTGAACTCACTTCCAAATAAGGAAGTGAACGGTGAGCGGCGGCGGTCAGTGCACGCGCCTCGCTCACCGCGCGAGGAGGGTCGGGCCCGCGACGCTGATCACCATATAAGGAAACAAGGGGACACGAAATTCGCTATAGCAGATTTTTTTTTTTTTTTTTTTTTTGCACGGCATCGCGTTGCTGGGAGAGAAGAGAGGCTCTCTCTGACACACACACACACACACACACACACACACACACAGAAAAGGGCCAGTGTGAGGATGAGAGGCAGCGGGGGGAATGACACGTCAAAGCCGGGAGCTGAAGCCGCACATTTGTGCGGTGGGAGTGACACGACGCCGCCGCTGCGACACCACACCTAGAAGGACGCGATCCGGTCCGCAGCTGCTGCTTCGACGGGTTTTCAGGAGCACGCAGCAGTCGGTGGTAGACACAAAAGACTGAAACTATGACCTATATCCATTATTCATTTCCCCTCAAAAATAAATAAATAAATACGGAAGCCCACATAGATTATATTTTTAAAAAGCGCATGATCACAGAGGAAAAGAGGGAGCTAATTAAGTCGTTTACTCATGTAGCTAACGATATTTCCATTTAATACTCCTTTCCACTTCCACAGGGACATGTTGTACTTTTCACTCCCAATACATTTACCTGACAACTTGAGTTACGTTTCAGGTGAAACTGAATAATTTACATTAAGGTACTGACAAGAACAGGAAGCATAACATGCTATAATAACATACCAGTCTGCATTACTTTTTACACCTTAAGGACATATTACCTAAATACAACTTTCAATTAAGGACTTCTATTTCTTATTAAGTTTTTTTTTTCTACCTTTTCCACTTTTACTCAAGAAATGGCTCATAGCACTGTGTCCACTACTAAATACATTCATTATGTTGCCAGTTTTGAGCTCAAATATACATTTGTGATGCTCCAGAATAAAAAAAACCCACCATGGTCTGGACTTTGGGCCTCTTATCACACACTACATATTATCAGTAGACTACATACTAGCTCTTTGTCTACACTGTACATAACATGCCCATCTAATCCTATAAGTACATTACTAGACATCATTTCCACACTGTACATATAGCTGTATATACTATAATGTTCATATAATAGCCCCCCTCCCTTCATACAATGCATATTCCATATCAGTGTATTAATTGTATGTAACTGGTTTAGAACAGCTTTGTGCTCTTTGTCATGGTTTGCAGTTTTGTTGAAACTACATTTTTTATAATGAAACTTAATATGTGCAGTGACAGATTATCAGATTAAATAATACATAAAATATGACACTGAATGAATTACAGCCGCACCATTATAGTCGAATGAAAATGAATAAATCTCTTCTGAGACCTGCCACTTTGTTTTTTCATTAAATACAACTGGGACAGGAAATAACATCCAGTGGTTTTCACTGCAGTTTTGCCAAACAAGCGTTTAATAATGAACATGCTCATGTTTTTTGGTTATGTTTCAGTTTTACATGAGTTAAACTGAGTTTTATACCAGATGACACAGTTAACAGTTACAAGCTCCATTTATTTTTTAGAAAACAGCATTTCTCAAGCCAAGGTCACATCACCCCTGCAAGAGATGATTACAATAGCAGTTACCTTAATATTGCATGCATTTATTCACTTTTGGAACAAGCGGTTTGTAAAATGCACCAAAAAGAGCGGCAGTACAATAGTAAGTGCTGTGAAACACCCTGAAAGTTCCTCCTCCTGTGGGAAGGGATAGACATGGAATGTGCAAAACAAAGGTCAAGAAATCGTGAGAATCTCCATTATTCTCCCACCCTTAATATTTGTATGTCACATTAGTCCATAATCCAATGTCTGATTTATTATAAGTTGACCGTGGACCCACAAAGTAAAAAGAACAAAATCAGAATACCAGACTACCTTTCAATTTTTTTAAAGCAGGTGATTGACTAAATGGTTGCATGTACCTGAGGACTATAGAATCAATTCACCTTAATTTACCCCTTTTTCTTAATTTCTGTGGTATATGGCTTTTATATGCAACCCCTACTCTATACAACTTGCAAGTAATGCAAAGCAAAGTTCTAACCCAAGCATGGAATGTTCTCAATCTGGTGTGAATGCAAAATCAGACTTCACCCCAAAAGCATTCATATTCCAAAAGCTGTTGTATATGTTGATGTGTTCTTGTAGAATAAGGATGATTCTACATCACAATGATTCAGACCAGAGTATTTTCCCATTGCACTACTGTACAAAAACAAATGGTCCCCTGAATAGCAAGTTTGTCCTGCCGTTAAGTTTATTCTGGTCTGTCGTTTTGTTATTTGTTCCGTCTAACCCGTAATGTTTCTGTGATTTTTTTCATTTTCAAACATTTCATTGTGAGTTTAGAATCTTTGAATAGATAACAGTTTAAACTGCAGACTGTATTTCAGGCTTATAGTATAAATTGTATATATTTGTAGTGATGTGACAAAAAGGTCCAAGTATAACATACAATTATTACAATATTTAAAGCTAACTCTTTGGCTTTCTGGTCACTATTTTCTCTTCTTTTTGACTTTATGTTGGGCATTATCTTTGGAGTTTTTCCATTATTTAAATTCCTATATATAATTTCTATAGAACAGTCTAGTGTGTAGTAACAAACATATTCTAGTATGTAGTCTAACATATTTCCATCAAGGAATAACCAGCAAAGCTTTTGAAACAAATGAGTTTCAACTTAATTCCCATTACACGCAGCTCCTAAAATGCTATATATAGAAAGTGCATATTCTCTTCTCCTTTCAAAGTAGGGACAGTTCAGCCTTCTAGAACTGCAGGTTTATATCAAAGATGATGTAAATCTACAAACGGAATGGAATGTTTTAAGGCCACAAAGTAAAAAAAAATATATAGCCACAAAGAAATATTTATGCATGTAGAAGCATTATAACCAGCATTTTAGGAAAAGATATACTGCTTAAGGTTTGTTTGGAAAGCACCAGGACTACCCCTGTGTGAACAATGTATAGCCATGCAAGATGCATTCAACTTAAATACGATTTCAATTCTTTTATAAGTTTCATGGTAAACATTGACTCGTCTTTTACGACCAATTGTAAACTTTTAAATTGATGGCAGTGTCAATTCAAGACATGAAGTTTCAATAAGAGGGATTGTGATGGTTTGACTCCCTGTCTCAGTGAACCCAGTCAGCTTTATTTGAGCCTGGACTTCTACAGGCAGAGTAATGTGCATAATAAAGATGCTGGTGAATTGGCATTTTGTACCATTTAGGCATTTATACCCCTTGCCAATGTAGTTTAGCTGCATTTTTGTTCCAGTGGGTGGTATGCTAAGGCTTTAGTGCTGAATGTGTGCTTGTCTAGTGTGCTGGTTGCATTGCATCGAGATTATGAAGGTTCAGAGGTTCTCTAACTGGATTTCTTCTGTTCTGTGATGCTTCCTCTTGACCTGTTCAACGCCACCGTGGCCTGAAAACACAGAAAGGAGGAGACAGTTAATGTGAGCCTGAGAGCACTTTCCCTGGCTGACTTCTGTGTTGTGGTTAATTCGATGACACGTCTCAGGCTTTTCAGCCATTTTTTTGCCCTGCCAGCATGAGTGTGGTTGATTGTTTCAAACCAATTCTGGTTTCATGAAAGAACAGGAAAGACTCCTGACACAGTTAGTGGGGTTAGCTTTGTTTTTGGTTTAGAACTGTTGGTATTTTTAACTGTGCCTGTTTTATCTTCAAAACAGCTCTAAATAACTTATAATATTAACAAAAAAAATTATGATAAATTTATTTCACAATAAAAGTACACCTCACAGTTTAATAATTCTCAAACTCTGCATAAACATCTATTCGTTTTACCTGGCTCGTTGTTTTGATTTCATGGTTTGAACATTCATTTCAAAGGAAAATCGGGCCCTTCAGTAAAAAGCAGACTTTAAACAGGTCATTTGAGGCCACAGGCAATACTTAAAGGATTCAGATTGTGGAAGACAATCCACATAGTCAAACTAGGATTTCATCAGCCACATGACCAACGACCTTTTTCTGATGACGCTGAATTATTTGCTACTGTCAAAGGTCACAGAAATGACTTGCCCAATGGTTAAGGCACATACCATATAACCTCAACATGCACATTTTTTATTTCTTTGGGACTTTTGTTGCATGTGACACACCTCTCCCTCTCTCTTTATCTCTCTCTCTCTGTTTTTGTCTCTATCCACTGATAATAATGACTGATGCTGTGTATCAAATCACATTGCTATTTTGAGTGCGGTAAAGGACACCCACTGACAATGATGGAAAATTCAATGCATTTTGAGTAGCCAGATAGTGACTCAAATGGTCAAAATGATGAGTATGGAATGCTGGACACTTCTCACCCTCACTTACACCACAATTCAATATATTTCTGGTATTCTATTTAATGTCATTTTCAACTTTACCTGTTTAAATGTATTGTTCTATCCTATGCACACATCTATTGTACGCATGTCCGTCCTGAACGAGGGATCCTTCTCTGTTCTCTTCCTGAGCTTTCTTCTGTTTTTTCCCCCTTGTTTTAGGTTTTTTTTTTTTGGGGGGGGGGGGGATTTTTACTTGTACAATGTGAGAATCTAAGGACGGTGATGTTGTGTTGCTTTTGTACATACTGTAAAATTGGGGTGAAGCTGTGATGAATGATTTTGGGCTGGACTAAAATTGACTTGACTTGTCCCTCAGTCACCATCTTGTGATAGTGGAAAAACTGACTGCAAACCTTCTTTTCGTTCTTCTTTTTAAAGGCTAAGTACAGCAGATCCGCATTTTGGCACACAAGGTTGTATACCTCAGTGTAAACAGTCTGCTCATAATAATCATTTGTTTGTTAGGCAGTATGCAGTGTATACTGGAGAGTATGTGGTGAATGTCAAGTCATTTCTTGTACTACATCAAGAAATGACCTGCTGTAGAACAAGTGAAATGTGTTATTAATTTGATTTGTTGATTGTAAACTTTGGCCATACTGGTCACCATACACACTGACTTCCTGTCTGTACAGAATAAGAAAATCTAACTTCTGCAAGATCCTGTTTCACAAGTGGCTGAAAAGACAAAAGCAAGCAGTAAAATTAAGATATTTTATAATTTAAATTATAAAAATTGCCACTGTATGTGTTGTTTTTTAGAACAGTTTTTGGATGAGTCAAAAACTAGACTTCTACTTCTAATTGCTTTTATCCTGGGATTGCTAAATGCTATTTTTGTTCCTGCCAGCATCAATAGCTCTCTCTAGTGGTATTAATGAGGTAGTGCATTGAAAAGTGGTAAACTGAAAGCTCCGAATATCCTATAAATACAGACCACAGTTATTAAAAACTGACCCGCAGGCCTAATATTCTCACCTGCTCCAGGACCACGCCTGCTGCCTGATCAATGGCTCCTCCTACAGTCCGGTACCGCCCGGAGTAGCGAATGAAGGCCCATGTTATCATAGCCATCATGACCACGCCCAGACTGCAGTCACACACCATGGCAATGGAGGACAGGCCGACAAAGAGCAGCACACCTGAAACCACGTAGAGGAAGCATACCAGGACAAACAGCACTGCAGGTGTCCGGAAGGCGCTAAAGAGATTTTTTGACTTTTACAAAAAAAAGGAAAGGGGGAAAAGAGAGAAACAGACAATTAAGATTTTTTATCATTGCCAGAAACAGACAATACAATATTAATAAATTAATATTAGAAAGTAAGTGGTAGTTTTATGTTAGGTTTATAAAATAGTCTCTCACCTGGTTGTGCTTACTGAAAGACGCCCACATTTCCTCAAGCTCCCTATCCAACTGTTCTTGGTAACGGTCACAGAACTCTTGTCCGCCCATCTTCTTGGTCGAGGAGAAAGTGTGGAGAGCCTCTCTGGAGTAAAACTGATGCTTCTCCTCCAGAGAATCGGGAGCCACATAGGGCAGGTCTCCACCGCACACCTTCAAGACAAAAACATTTGATATTTTCGTGTCCTACATCAAAAAAAGTGATCCCAATGTGTGGTTATACACCATCTTTAACATACGTTAACATAAGTTAACCCACCTTCTCCATGTTCTTGTTGTACTGATCTTTGGCTGTTGCCACGGCTGCCAGATTATTTGCCTCTGCTGTAGCCTTGTGAGACACACAGAAGTATTACATACTAGACCGCACATGCTAGAGTGATTAACAAAAGAGCATGTCAAAATTATCGATGTTCATATTTGACTGGAAAAAACAACATGAAAAATGTGGTAAAACCGTTTACCATGAGCATCGTTTTTGGCTGTGGCAAGTCTTCTCCCTGGTAAATCTTGATGTAAGCCTGGTAACACAAAAAATAGAATATTAGATATGACAAACTGTTGCCGGTTCAGCAGTAACATTCAGACGAGAAGCTGTTACCTTGAAGAACTCAAGCAGGCCCCTGCAGGTGACCTTGTTTCCATTTATTTCCTTCTCGGCCAGTCTGTCCGGGTGCAGCAGTTTCGGAATTAAACTCTTCAGCTGCTCTTTAAATTCTGGTGCCACATCTGACAAAAAAGGTGTACTAATGTTTAGGACGGCACTCAGTACTATCTTCAAATCAGGTAAAACTGGAGAAAAAAAGGTGCAGAACTTACCACTAAGTTGTCCCTTAAAAGCAGGGTGGGTGGCAACCTTCAACCCAGGGTGGGGTAACAAGAAGCAGGAGATGTTGGTGAAGCATGAATGGATGTGCTCCCTCACTGTTTGCAGCTCCTCATGTTGGGCCTCCTTAACCTGTTGAAATGAAGAAAATAGTACAAGAAAACTTGTAAGTACTTGTAAGGGTGACGGAACATCTTACCCAGGGCAATGGTTTGATTTATTGATGTGCTTACAATAGTTCTAATAGTTTCTGGTTTGATTTTTTAAAATAAAAATTAATATAATCTGTCAACCAGACTGAAATTGGTACCTGTAACCTCTTATCCAGGAATTCCTTGCCTCCTTTAAACCCATAGGTGTATTCATAGGGAAAACTCCAATCCCTTATTATGAACATCAAAGACTGTAGATGGAAATAAAAACACATTAGATCGATGTCTAACATCAGTGACAATGCACAGACTTTAATAGCTTCTCTTACTTACTTGAAATGGCTTCAAAAAGATTTCATCCATGGCAAGACGTCCATACTCGGTGAAAAGCTGTGAGAGAGACAGAAAAAATGAAAAGTTGTAAGCATCAGAGTGGTGAAACACACATACACATAAACACACACACAGAAAATAACTCAATATGTACAATTATATGGGCATATAAATATATAAAAAAAAAAACAAGCAGCATTTTTTAGCATATAAAAATATGTCAGCAGACATGTGCTTTGCATCAGAACGCCCTCTGACCTGTAGCTGCTGCAGATCGTCCTCTTGTATGTTCTGTGACAGATTGTAGAGCTACAACAGAGAAACAGCGTGAGCATATATTACAGGACGTCACAATAAGAACCCTCACAACGTTAGAAGAGGAGATTTCACCTGTACTGAGCTGGTCATGGTGCTTAGAGCAAAGATGGTGGCGCAATCCTTTACAGTGGACTGGTCATCAAACGCTCCCTGAGTGTCCATCAACACTACTGCCACCTGCAGGAGCAGAGAGACAACACATACAGCATGAGGAAGTGGAAACATAAAATTAACCAGTGCCAAAAATGCATTTCCTCGAATTGCCATCTGAGGCTGGCTCTACCAATGAGTCACTCTCTTGTTCAAACGCCCAGCTCCACATATCAGAAATAATCTTCACAGCATGGTACAGAATAGATTTGGTCTCAATGAGTATTTCTGCATTCATGACAACTGTACAAAGGAGAGTTTTTTTATAACATGTTATATGTGTAATTTACACTTCATTATGTTATGTATAATTGTGGGCATGGCCCCTCTAAATGACAGGTAACCAGTCTTGATAGAGAAAATTATATTTCAAATAAGTACAAAACAAAAGCATCAAATACTTCCATAGTGTCCTACGGGTGATATAAAGATATATAGAAAATATAATACTAAATTTGAAAATATGGATCGTTTAAAACTGCTTAAACAGGTCAGTTTCACTGATAATTGCCCAATGGATCAGTGAATTACTGCTAAATTAATAGGGGATGATTGATTTTTAAGGGCAAAATCAGAAAAATAGCTACGCAACAGTCACAGAAATGTCTTTATACGATTGCATTAAATAATATTTATTATTAATAAATAATTATTTTCAATGAACTCATGTATCGCTGATTTGTTTTTTGGGAATCAAACATAAATCAGATAAATAAGTTGACAGAAATGTGCGATTGCCTCTGTTCCATCACTCCTTTGGACGGGGAAAACTTCGCTCCACAGCTGGATGCCGGTTGTCTCCGGTTCTGAGCCGCCTCTCCATGAAAATCCAGTCAGCGGCTCATCTTCCTGACCCAGCCAGTTTTCATCACTCTGTAGCAGCAAATAAAAAAACAACATACACAAGCCTGCTCGGTAAACGGGTAATATTAAGGAATCTTCTGGCTTACTTAAAGGTTGACTCTCTAAGATTTAGCAGCATTTAGCTTAACAGACTCGAGAGGCTGGCTCGAGAGCTTTGTTGATGCAGTCCAAAGTGGTTTCAGCTTGTACACTGTTAAACAATTCATTTCAAATGTAACAGCAGAAATGTTTTGGGTCGGTTTGGAATTTTAAACAGAAGAGGAAGAACTAGTCAGAATAGGATTCTGTAAATTCTTATTAAAAGGACATAAAGATATTCAGTTTAGGTTTATTTAGCAGAGAAAACTGTAGGTAAATCATATTTTTTTATATATAAGCATCTATTCTACTTTGGATTTGTTCTTTTACTTATCTCATTGTTTTTTTGTATATTGATGTATATCAAGTGGCCTCTGTAATATGAATTTTCTTTTGGGATTATTGAAATACTCTACTGTCTTTGTCTACTGGATCATGTGAATTTTCCTCTGAATAATGTAGATAGATATGGAAATCAACATATTATATTGTCCTATCTGGCCATGTACCCTCTTATGGTCACTGGCCCCATATCCACACAAAATATCTTTAAAAATAAACAAGCATAAATAGGGTTTTGATCTACAATCAGATCAAATTATACAGATGACTGGTTCCTTCATTCACCACCTGAATTGTTGTGTTTGACCCACTTGTGCTCAAATACCTAAAACATTAGGCCAGATCTGGTTTGTGTACTAACATTTTCATTCATGACACTTAAATTTAATAGAATATTTTATAAGGAGACAACTGTGCACTCAGAATCAAATCAAATAAGCTACAAGTGGAGGTCCAAATTCACTCATTCTTCTAAACAAACAATCTGTGTTTTCTCTCTTTTCAGGCTCTGGGTAATCAGGTCCACTTCCCATCCCACTACCATGCCCATGACTCACCTTTCTGTACATGTAACGGAGCATGAAATCAAGCAGGAAGCTCTTGCCCTTCCTGAATGCTCCGGCCACCGACAGCACCACCACATGCTTGTCTCGGACCTCAGGGGCTAACAGAACCCGAGCCAAAGCCTCCGTGTCCAAAGTAAAGGAGTGATCCTCCTTACAGACTGTGACGATCTGAACCGGGCCTGGTTCACTACCCATTGTTCAGAGGTGTTGGTCCCTGTGGATATCAGAGAAAGTTTGAACAGAGTTAGACCCACTGCGCACACAAGACTAAGAAAAAGCAGTAAACCGTCACAAATTTCCTGCTGGAGTTCCAGAACTGATTATTTTTCTGAAGGTCAAATAATCTAGATGTGACGGCTCTACCTTCCAGTTATTTAAAGAATAGAATTTAAAGTGCTGCTATAGGATTATAAATCAATACACAGTTTTGAGCCAAAATAGCTTGAATTCCTTATTGTAATAAATCTTTGGGGAGCAGTCAGCTGGCAGTGCCTCGAGTCAGAAACTGAGCAAAACAGTTACTGTGCTGTATACAGATGAAGATAACAAAATATAAACATTCCTTTATTAAATATGTGGAGCATTCCAAGACTCATAACTTGCTCTTCTGTTCTATATTTTTTGTACTTTATTTATATTGTATCTTGATTATTTCAAATCTCCTTTTATTCTATTTGAATTTACTTTATTGTACTTTTTATTGGATTGTTTTGGGAAGCACTTTGAACACCCTCTGTGTTTTAAAGGTTCCTATTTTATTGATTATTTGATGTAGCTATAATAGAGGTCGGCAAATAGTTGAACATGCCTGACATCATGTCTTGCAGTTCATGGTTGCTTCTTCAAATGTTCAATTTCATCTGTTTAACAGACCAAAATCTAAAGCTACTCAGTTTACCGATGTATAGGACAGAAAAGCTTCAAATATTCACATTCAAGAGGTTGCTATCAGTGATTTTCTTGTGTTTTTACTATGAATTTAACAAAACTATTATTTAATTATTAAAATCAAATGACTGCAGCTCTGTTTTTTTTTTTCCATCATCTGGTCACATCGCTTTCGGCTTTGGTTACTTGTGATGAACATCAAGTCACAGATCATCAATCATCCTGTTGCCAAGTCTCTTCTTTCCAGCTTCATTATAAGATGTGGATTGAATTTCAAACTAAAAGCTGTTTACAGTCTCTGTTGTGTCTTTTATAAGCAGGCTGTGCAGACAGTGGGTTGCTGGTATTATGGGTGTCATGCTGCTTTGCCCCCAGCTACTGACTCCAGCATGCTCTCCAACTGCTGCACTGTTCATTTTAGCTCCTTCAATGGGCTGCATTGTTGCAGCTTTCTGCGCAGGGCGTCCTCTCCCATGATGAGTAAGACAGGAACGTAGCTCTCATAACATTTCTTGAAGTGAACATCCGAAGCCTAATCTCTCTTTTTACCTGCAACGCACTCACAAGGTGTGGCTCTCAGAGGGAAGGACAAGTCTGCAGTGAGTGACAAACAATGTACACAGATACGGGCTAACGCGGCTGTGCTGTAGACATACAATTACAGTGACTAACAGAATGTCAAAACACCTGAAATAATAGAGAAGAATGCTTTCCAAAACTGAGAAAAAATGCCCTGAATTCGCACAGTCTGAAAGTGATAAAAAAAACAAATCATTCTCGGAGAAAAGAACAAATATGCAGTAATGGCTGCTAAATCTGTCAGAATATGACACAACCAGAAGCACACTGAGAAATATATATGACATACTTGAAATTACCATATTTTACTTACTGCTACCATATCCTATTGTATTCTTATTTTTTTAGATTAGTAAAGTCTGATGGCTGCCATGTATTATCCACACTTTAAATTAAAATTTCTTTATTCTATTTCCAGTATATTATCTTTAGTAACCCATATCATAAATCATATCTTGTATTGTCACATTCCCTATTTACATATTTTGATAATTTATTATTTCATACCGTTGCAGGCCTGATGTTCAAAATTGCTTATATTATCCAAGCCTCATGTCATAGGTGGACAACCTTTGGCAGTTTTAACAGTTTTCTCTGCTAAATTATAGAGGAAGTGGAATTCCATAACCACAAAGACTCCAATGCCAATGATCGCCTTTGTTTGTATTTTTCCTGTATTCATCATATTGGTTTTACCTCATGCATGGGTGTGTGTGTGTGTGTATTTTTATTGTTCTGAGGTTCTTTTTGGATCTACCTGCACAGGAGGAACGCATGTAAATTAGCTGCCAGCTAACTCACATGCAGTTTCTTGTAAATGTGTGCTATCCCTGCAATTATAAACAATAATTTAAATTACATCTCTATATTTTATCATCAGTACATTCACATTGCCTTTGTTTGTCTTGCATTCATATTGAAAATGTACATACATACACACATTTAATTCATTGCATGTATGTCTTATTCTATTACCTGATGGGGTTTTCCTCCACAATAATTATTGTTAATTTATATACTTTATTTTGCATTTCATAAGCATTCATGTGCTTTAGCACCAATGCAAAATGTCATGGAAAAAAAGAAAAAGATACTCGAAGCGATTTCTGCCCTTCCAAAAACTGAAATTTGTTAATCTCACTGACATTTTGCACAAGACGAACTTCTCTTAGCTAATGTTAGCTTAAACTCTACAGTGACATCTTTGATCGAACGTGCTTAAATTTGTCCAGCTGCCACCTCAGACAATGTGTCAACTACGTCCTGGAGCTAAATTTGATGTTAACCTAAGGCTAAATGTTTTAACTAAAACCGTTACTGCTCGGACGGGCTAATTAAATAACGAGATAAACACCAAAGAATAGAAACTGACAGCGTGAAGCTAACGTGGAGCCGTTAGTGTTTGTTAAATAAGTAAATGTGTTGTTAAAACTCGCATCACTGCAACGGACATTTCAACATTTTAGCGTCTTAAATTGACTCGTCGTTTCTTACTAACGTTAACTGTTCACGTCAGCGCCGTTTATCAGTGGCTTAACTCACCTTTAACGGCGTCAAACAGCTTCAACGCGAACTCATGAGAGTCGAGAAATGACTTTACCTTTTTTTTTTTTTTGCTCTGGTATGAAAACAACCATGAGAACTTTTTTCCAAGCGTTACGAATGTTTCTAACACTAATCTCGCCTACTTCCGGCCCCGACTCGCACAATGCCTTCTGGGAAATAGAGTTTCAATGCTTGGTTTCGTACCATCAGTGACCAGACACGTAATAGTATTTTAGTACCTCTACAAACTACTTTACCCGGTGACCCAACGCTGTTCTCAGACATGGGAAATGTAGTTTATATAACTACCACTATGGAAACGCCTTTTTTATTAACCAATGTATTTTTGTAGTTATTGACAGGCGTTTATCTTAGTTTGTCGTATCCTATATAAACAGTGTAAAAAAGACAGATAATTAGACCAGAAGTGTAGAAAGGCAATGTAAAGATAAATAAAAAAAATAAAATTATTTATAATTATTCTCTTTCTCCCTCTGTATGTATATATATATATATATATATATATATATATATATATATATATATATATATATATAATCCAAACACTTTATGGTAACTAAACAGTACTGTATGTTGTGTCTGATCATACAGAGAGACAAATAAACAATGATACTGACGAGTTCACAGGAACAGCATGACAAAGATTTATTTGTTAGATTACAAAACACACACTTTTGAAAAATACATACATTTAGAGAAAACGTTTTCAGTATACCCTTATGTATACATACAGGTCACATGGTTGAAATGGCAGTGAGCTCTCTTTTATTTTAAAAACTAAAAATTTGATTCAAACAAGTCAAGATTAAAATCAGGTTATAAGATTATATCTAGGTTTATCAAATTAACCATAAAACAGAAACATGTCCAGGATTTCAGTAGCATCACATTTTGAAGCTAATATCAACTATAACAAACATATTCATAATAACAGAACGACCAATGGTAGTGTAAAGACACTAGTTAGAATCATAATTTGAAGTACTTATGTTTTTGTAAGTAAGTAGTGCTTTCACTTCATTTTGGGGGTAAAATCGTATATTTTTTATTATAACTTGAATTGCATTTTAATGGAGTATTATTAACTCATCTAGTGTTGGAAAGGCCGCAATTGCAGCAACAGTTGCAATATTAAGACATAATGAGCAACGAAGCTGCAATGATTATTCTATAATTAGTTGTTAGTGAGATTATCATTTTCATAGGGAAAAAAATCCAAATTATGTGAATCCAGTTTATGCAATGTGAATATTTCCTGGTTATCTTTGGGTTGTAGAATGTCGATCAGAGGCCAAAACAAGACTTTTTCTCTTTTTTAAATCAGTTATCAACATTTTCACCATTTACACATATTTTATAGCCATGATGACTAATCACTTAAGTGACAAAGAGAAATATAAAAATATAATGTAAATAATTGTTAGTTGTGGCCCTAATTGGCAGTATATTCAATTAATATTTGCTTAAAGTGTCTAAGAAATGGTAACAACATGGACTTTGTGTTCCTTAAAAGAGCTCCTTTGTACTTCTCTCGAACAGCAATATATATTTTATTTTAACTTGAGAAACATTTTAAGAAATAGTGCTTCTACTTGAGTTGGAAGTACTCCTTCCACCCCTGAGAATGACCAGTCTGATAAAAAAAAAATCACAGTGAAAAACCTAAAAACTTATTCTATTAATACTTTTCCCTTCAGTTTGAAGATCTCAGAATATAATTGTGTCCATCGTATTTAGTTTAATGTTAGACTCGTAGGTCTCTGTCCAAGTTACAGTTTGGACAAGTGTATGCTAAGAGAGATAAATTCATCTTGAAAGTTCCTCAATACACCTGATATGATGTGATTCATAGTCTTGTTGATCTATATTTTTTTAACAAACTACCTACCAATATGCAAGCTTGGGGCAATGTTGGCTCCTGGGAGGAAGCCGCTGATTTAACAAGTCTCTTATTACACAAGATTTAAAAAATAAACCGTTTAAGTCGATGTGTCATGAGTTTTTGCTGGCAGTGAACTGAAGCATTGCATCAGTTGTGACCGATAAATTGGATACTAGACTAATAGCCCCCTCCGGCCAAGTCCAGCAGCGATCCAGCAGCCTCCTGGGCCTCGGCGTCGAGCTGAAGGATCTCCACAGTCTCCAGGTCCAGCTCGGCGTCCCCTGGCAGCACCAGGTACTGGTACTGGTGAGACTGGTAGTAGTGTAACTCGATGTACCCACTGTCCGACAGCGGGTCTTTCTCCAACTCCCCGCCCACCTCCTCCTGCTGGTAATCAACCGACTCCATGGTGACAAGCTCCTCGTGATCCGGGGTCAAAGGGCAAGGCGGGTTTTCAGCAAAAGATGGATTGTCAGCGGTGAAGGCTTGGGGTGAGGCTGTGGACAGGAGGAGGGTGTGTGAAAGAGGATCTGTAAAAGAAAACAATAAAAGTACCAGATTGTGAACATGTATATTTTTCATGAATAAATAAATAAATATTAACTTGTTTTTTCTATACAGACTGGTTGAACAGGCCACTTGTCAGATTCTTCAGTGGGCACGTGGCATATGGCACATACGTTTGGAAATAAAACAAAGTGGCATGAAGGAGACTAGCTAGGCTATTGCTGGGTTGCCAAGGTAATAGAAGGTTGTTGCCATGACAACAGAACACAAACACAGGAACAATGTTGCATGCTGAGTAAGCTGCAGCGAGGGAGAAAAGCTGCAGGTAATAAAAGTGTCACGGAGAGCTGTTACTTTCCATCGATAAAACTGTTGTAGGCTTAAAAAGGAAATTCATAAAAAGGGACAAACATGAGGGTTCTCGTGCTAATTAAATCACATAAGTCTGCAGCGAGCTTCCTCATCACCAACCTGAGATTTCTATAGTGTCGCACACCGCAGGCACCGCATAATCGGCTCCATCCAACCTGGACAAAACAAGACAGGACGGTTAGACAGGTCACATTAATATAGTGTCGTTGGTCAGAAGCCAGCATGTATTCCTGCTTAAAATACACCACAGTGAAAGAGTCTCATTAAAAATGTAAAGTTATTCCAAAACCCTACAGACAGATGGAATAACATCATCATATTTTACCGCTCTGGTCAGAACACAGACCAAAAGATATTTTGCAAAATAAATAATTAAAAATGTTGGTTCCAGTAGATCAAATAACATTCAGGGAGGCACACTGAATATAGTATTATTAATATTTAGTGTGGTTTATTTAATCATTTTGTATGAAAACTGTGAACATTATGTGAAAGATGACCAATGCGTTCCCCAAGAGCCTTAGGAAAAGTCCACAAATTTTCTTCAAAAGATATTTAAGTTTATATTAAATTAAAATATTGAGCCACTTTTCACATTTGAGAGGATGGAGTCATCAAATGTTTTGTATATTTCTTTTATAATTGGCCTCACCAGTTATCCAATTCACTGTCAATCAATTAATTGATTATGCAGCTATATGTATCACCACTGATGTTTTATATTTAGGCTGTTATTTGACACAAAGGAACCCCAAATATTGTGTCTTCTCTACTTTTGATTATCAGTTGTTTGCGTCTTTTATTAAGCAACAACACTGCGCATTTTCCAGCTTCCCAGATTTGGTCTTTGTGATCATACTCACAGTTCAGGCTTGTTAATGAGGTTGCTGTTGGTGCTGTGGTAACTGTGGGTCTTTCTGAGCAGCTCGAGGAGCGCCGGCCGATACTCCGGACACACACACCACAGCGATCCCTTCCCCACCGACTAATACGAACAATCAACACAAGACAGGCCAGAGATATTAAGTCTTAGGCAACACAGACACATCAGATTATATAACAAGATGGAACACATCTGCTGTAAACGTCTTGCACATATACATGTCAGGATGGACGTTTTTAGACGTGGCCTCTTGAACCTCAGTTCCATAATTTAAACACATTTTGGTGATTCTGTTCCATGATGCCGTTTCCCTTAAATTAAAAAACCCACCTGGCTCTTGTCTCTCTGAATGCGACGGAAGCTCTTGCTCAGGGACAGATTGTGCCTGACAGAGTTCCTCCAGCCGCCGGATGCCGTCCTGTAGTAGGGGAAATTTTTCACAATCCATTCATAGATGTCCTTCACCGGAAGCCTCTTGTCCGGTGAATCTTCTATCGCCATGAAGATCAGGCTACTGAAAGAGTATGGCGGCTTGGAGGAGCCCGGGGAAAATGGCTGAGAAGAAGATGTGGAGGACTCCAGCTGAGGCAGTGGTGCCATTTTGGGAAGGGGCTGCAGCGGGAGCAGGTTTCCCCTCTGGTGCAGCCAGCTGAGGCAGGTCAGGTCATCTTGGTCGGATATGTTCGTCGGGCTGAGGCTTTGCAGGCTTTGTCCCTCCAGGCACTGAGAAGCCGTGCAGTTTGAAAGAGGCGAGAAAGAGCGAAAGGACTCCGCTGTTGCTGGAGAGAGTGAGGTAGGGGACGGAGGGAATGAAATGGGTGAAAGCGGGAGTGAGGTACGGCCACTGGAGCAGGTCTGCAGCGGCGAGGAGGAGAAAGGCAGAGGCCCTCCGAACGTGGTGGGACATGGAGACGAGGGCGGCAGTGTATGAGAGCTATTCTCCATCTCTCTCCTGGGAGGAAACCTCTGTCATCCAGCTGTGCTTCTGAAAACGAGACAGGCATGAATCCAAACTACTGCAGCGAGCAGTGGATCAAGGTCCGGTCTATTTATTTATCAGCATCATCCGAATTCACAAATCATTCAGATTTTGTTTCATGTCTGTTCTTTGGCCCTGGCTGCAACAGATGATGTGTATCCAAAAAAAAATACAAAAATGAAATTTCACTGAAAATAATTTTCGTATTTGTAATTTTCTCAACTAAATATTTGATATTTTGAGGTTTATTTATAAAAAAAATTGAATGCCTTTGTGGCCAAAAAGATTCTAATTAGGCCTGTGGCAGCAATGTAATCTGCCTTCTTGTACACTCAATGAAAAACCCCCGCTCCCGCCTCCTCAGCTTCCTACCAAAATCAGCTCTCTGATTGGCCGAGCACTCAGAGAGCTGGTGGCGGTGGGAGAAACAGAAGTCCGGAAAGAAGGGGGCAGCTTTCAGATCTAAAGGTGGTCACTATTAACTTCCACTTTGCCGGGTTTTGAAATGGCAGAGGAGGCCCGACCACAAAAGAATAGAAAGAGGTGGTGTCTAATCCACCTGTAATTTACCTGTTATTACATTCCATCACTAAAAGATACACATACACTCTTGTAAATATATTATTCTTCATTTCTGTAAATGCCTTTTTTAATTTATAATTTTTGCAATCATTATAGATATATTGTGTGTATGTGCAAAGACGAGGGAAAATCCAAATTCTTGGTACAGTCACACATGATTTTAAGTCTCAAATGTACCTTAAACAACACAAATAAGAATTCCACATGTAACATGTGAGTAAATTACTCCAGGATTATTCAGACTCCAGAGATAGACACAAAAAGATAGAAGTAATATCTAGTACTACAAATAAACCAGCCAACAGCTTGGTTCAGTTAAATGTTAGCCATCCCTTTTTTCCCTCTGATGAACATCCACTAACATGTTCAAAGTCCAGTACATGTGCACTCACTGTAAAAACCTTCCCTTTTAATCAGGGATGCAGATTCAGCTTGAACATTAAACAGAGGTCTGGAGGTGAACATATCACCTGTGGTTTTAATGGACGCAAAACCGACGGTGAACAGGTGCACATGGAGAAAGTGAATGACGATCCCCTGACAGAGCAAAAACTGAGACGCCTGATAGACTTCTATTACTTGTAAAAACACATGTGTAGCTTTGGTAGTTTGGATATGACACCACATGGCTCAACAAAGCAGTTCAGTGGGCAAATGGCGGAACAATATAAAGTTACATCCAGTCAAGAAAGCCGCCGTTTCCTCTCTCTCAGGTAACACCACTCGGTGATATTAGCAAGCACAGAAGCGAGGAGAAATAAACTTATTACTCACCGAATAACCGAACACGTGACGCCGGCAGGACTCTGTGCTTCTCGGGGGTCCAAAACGCGTCATTCGAAACTTATAGAGGTGAAATTGTGATCTCCAGAGGCACGATCGGAGCAGAACACCTCTCCCTCCGTGTTCTGTTGCCCTCCGCGGTCTCCATGGTAACCAAAAGGACGCTCTGCAGGCCGCGCGTGACCAGGCGCGCTCCCGCGAAATTGCCCCAGGTCTGAGGAGCAGTGGGGGGAAGTACTTAAATACATTTTAAGTATTACAGTACTGTTTTAGGTACTTTACTTAAATATTTCTATTTAATGCTCAATATATACCACCACTTCAAACCTAATGTATTTTATGTATGTATGTATGTATATATGCTTTGCTTATGCATACTTTTTTCTTACTATTTATTAGTATTTTCTCTCCATTCTATGTCGATAATGCATCCTGTGTATGCGGATCAACCAATTCTGCGAATTTGTACATTGTGTTGTGTTTTTTATTTGTATTTTTTTATAGTTTTATCTTCTTCAACTTTATTTTCTTCTCTTTATCTGTAACGCTGCAGTAACACACAAATTTCCCCGTTGTGGGATCAATAAAGTTTTATCTTATCTTATCTTATCTTATATAGTTGTATCAATACTTATACTTAAGTAAATAACGTTTCCTTGCACTTCTAGTATTCAAGTAAAATCAATATCTCCTAAAAAGTATGTAATTGAGCAGGTTTACTTTAATAATCGAGTAGTGGTGGTAGAAAAAAAAAAAGTATGAATTAAATGTGCATGAATGTTTTTTAACACATCATACTGCACAGTAATAAATATTCTTTATAATGCTTATAATGCTATAGCGGTAAGTAAAATAACACAATTTCCTTTTAAAATATTACATATACAAAAATAATCTTCAGCACTTAGAGGTAAAATATACCTTTTATACTAAAACAATACTGTTCTTTACAAACAGATCTTATTCACTGGTTTTTAAAGTTTCAGATATATCTATGAACCAAATAGCACACAGAAATGCGTTCTATCACAAAACAAAGCTGAGAAAAATGAAGTGAATGCACAAAGCTAAATATATTTATTTTTTTTTTACTACAAAAATTCCAAACATTGTCATGCTTTGTGAAATCGAGATAAATAATATCCAGGATTCACACACAAAAGGGAGATAATGCAGCAACATTACCATACCAGAAATACAGGATTTTAATCATGTGTCGAACATGTGTTTCTGTATGCGTGTGTGTGTAAATACTGTCCAGGGACATTATATAAAAAGGAAACTTGAACTGAATCTGAGTTATGATAACAAACCTTACAATAAAAGCCCTTGTCTTCAAAGTTAGGTGGACAAAAATAAGCATCTGTCAGTATCACTGTACACAAGTGGGGGAGAAAAAAAAATCAATGTGACATTTTCTGTCTCATACTTTCTCGTTAAATTGTTAAATGACACCGTTATGCACATGTCCACTAACACAGTCTGCAGCTCAACACTGTCTACATTTGTTTCAGTTAACTGACAAAAGACCGTATAAAGGCAGGTGTACAAACAACGAACCTCAACAACCACATTTTTTAAGTCCAATACACTTGGACTTTATGCTGTTAAACGCCTCACAGTCACCTGACCAGGTGAGAGGTTAACCAGTATATAATGATTGGCTGAAAGACAGCAGTGGCCATGGTGATATAAAGGCGGAATTGGGGTTTGGCACCCGATCCAGTTGCCATGGAGTCTGATGAGAGTGAAGGGAGGATCTTCATTTTCAGAGAACGGACCTGTGGAGATTGTAACATCTGTTAACCTGGAATTCAGGCTCAAAAGCACAAAAAATAAAAGATTCATGGAAAGGTAAATATGTCAATCATCCTTCTGTACATTACAATAAAATAGGTTAACATTTAATTTAATCCTTCTGGTTCTTTGTCTCTTGGTGCATTTGACCCCCCCCCCCCCCTCATTCTATTTTTTTTTAAATGCCTTAGGTACAATTTATCATACAGCATTTAAGAAACACCACACTGCTGTGCAGTGTACTAACTCACAAGTTGGGTTGAGTATATTAGTATATATACTATATAGTATTATAAGTGTATTATTAAATAAAATATTATTAAATGTGTATAAAGGAAGCATTGCCAGATGGTGTGTTGAATATATTGATGCAGAAAATCTCAGAAATGATTTCCATCCCAAACCATAAAGTTCTCATTCTAAACATGCATCAGTAAGTCAAGTGATTTTGCTTTGTATTTGAAAAAAAAAAAAGATTTATAAATGCAGTGGAAGATGTTATTGATGATTCCAAATACTTACAATGAAAAACATAAGGGCACAAGAGGACCAGGCAAGAGCCACATAATAACCATCAGTGCCAAAGACTAAGCCACACAGCACTGTGAAGATCATCCTGGAGGAAACACAGACACATGTGCATTTATAGTATCAATAACTCAGTTAATAATGCAAGTAAAAAGGTTAGTTAACAAACTACTGGCTAGATTAAAATCGTTAAACCCCTGGGTTGTTTCATTAGCAGTTTTCTACACCTTTTATTTAGCAGTTATTTTCCTTAATTACAACAGGTTTAAACTGCAGCCTAAACATAACATCCATTATACACAACATGATATTTACCCAACATATTTGTATCCACTGTAGGCGATGAGATCAAAAGTTGAGAGGTCGCTGTGAACCGTCAGCAGGTACAAACTCAACAACATCACCAACACCTCAATGATGATCCACACGAGGGCAGTACTGGCACACAGTCCAAGCACCTCTGGGCTGAACCTTCACACACAGACAAACACGGTCCTTAGTTATCTTATTACACATTTTACTTTTAAATTTTCATTTTATTGTGAATCTTTAAATACAATCATAAAAGGATTTATCACCTCTTTTGAATTCCGAGAGCCATTCCAGCGAGTAAAATGTAGGTAATGAAAGCCATTGCTATATAAAAAGAAAAAAAGTTAATACATCATACAAAAATCCTAAAGTCTTCTGCTATACTGTTCCTATATATCCAAAGATAAATCCTTACTTGGTATGTAAAGATCAGGTGCATTCACATCCTGTCTGGGAGTCAGTGGAGTGTCCCGATGGTAACGTACTTCCCAATCCTACCAAAAATGCGCGCGCGCGCACACACACACACACACACACACACACACACACACACACACACACACACACACACACACACACACACACACACACACACACACACACACACACACACACACACACACACACACACACACACACACACACACACACACACACACACACACACACACAGTATTAGGCGCTATCCACATGTACATGACAGGGCAGGAATTTCAATGTGCTCTACAGCCACAGTGGCAGTGATATCCTGTCAGTGACGCTGGCATGAGCAGGGGATATAAGTATTATAATGTTTCTTTCCCCCCAATTTCTTTTTTTGTTTTTCCTCAGAAACAGCAATTTTGATGTCACCCCACGTGTTTTCAATGGGAATTAAGGTCCTGGGGGATTGGGTTGGCCACTCCAGAACTTCAATTTAATCTTGGTTTAATCTACAACCAAGATGCTGCTGATATTCTGGTGTGTTTGGGCTTGTTGTCTGGTTGAAACAAATATTTCAATGGCATTTCCTCTTCAGCATAAAGCAACATGACCTCTTCAAATATTTGGATATAGGCAAACTGATCCATGATCCGTTGTCTTAATACTCCAGAGGAAATAGTTTAACAGAGAATAGTCTGACTGGCCTGAATAGAAACGGAGAAACATTTTGTGGACTGATAAATGATGATGGGCCGTCAAACACAGAGTTTATACCACAGTTCACTAAAGTATGGTGCTGCAAACATCTTGATATGACCATGTTTCACTGACTTTGATGATAAGAGTGATCTTGGATCAGTTTGTCTATACCAGAATATTTGAAGAGGTCATGTTGTCTTATGCGGAGGAGGAAATGCCCCTGAAATGTGTGAAACACCAGAAAACAAGCAGCATCTTGGTTCCTGACCAACAAAATTAAAGTGAAGGAGTGGACACTGCTGTTTCTTTGAACAAAATAAGTGTAATTACAAAATTGACACATTTTCCTTTACATTTTTATTTGAATATAGGATATAAAATACTGTGTTCTTAAATGCATTAAAATTAAAATTATAAGGCTTTTTGCTTTACTCATGTTTTAAAATGACTGCTATTATCTTGACAAACTCTCCTTCCACCTGTGCATGGTGCACATTTGGGAGAAGAGGCACATTTTAATTAAAGACTGCATTGATCTATAATTGAATGGGGGATTACAGTCTATAGCTGCTTGCATGCAAGTTTGAAGATTGTTTAAAACCTGAAGCGAGTTTGGCAACATAGCACAGTGCTATTACATAACTTCAGTGAGTTTACCTTCATTAAACTACATAAGTAAACAGTAATGACAATCCTACAGCTGTCATCTCACCTAACCTGTCTGTGGCACTAGGTCACAGTCGTAAGGCCATTCATTCTTCTAAATATGTTTTGAAAACAAGGCACAAATATATAGTTTGTGATCTGTTTTAACACTGCTTACTTATGAATTTGTTGGGAATATTTTCAGCTGCACATTTGGTATGCTACTTTATATTCACAGCAGCAGGACAGCGTCAGCGTGATCACCTCAAAATAAACCACAGTGCACGGTTTATATTAATGAAGGAACATGACACTCAGTGTAACAGTCTGACTCACTGATATTTGGATGTTTTTTTTTTTGTTTTTTGTTTTTTCAGGCTAGACAACACGTGTGAATAGGATTCACTTTTTCCATTATTGAGAATTTGTTAATGCAGAGACCCCAGTCAGGAAGTACTATGTAGATTAAACTATCATTACATAGGTTTTGTAAATTCACTGTGGCTCTAGTCTCATACAGAGACCTGGACTCAGTGTAGTTTGTACATTATCAGGGGACAGAATGTTTAGAGTGATGACTAAATTTACAATCTATATAAGTTAGAAGTGAGTGTGGGAATTCCCAGACCTTAGTGTGTTTTTTTTAGGCTTACTGGTAATCACAGCATTATAATGTTCCCAAATAAATCCTCCTGCTCCGACTGATTAAGAGGCTGATAATTTTTTTCCCATGGCTTGAAGGTGATACGTTGTTGAAAACTTGATACCAGAGAAAATTATCATCCATGTCTTTGAATTATTAAATATTTTGTGCTGTGCTGTACATAGATGTAGGACAAAGTCTGACAGGATGAAAGGTTTTGATTACCTGATGTGTATAAGGGAACATGAGGATCATAAGTTTCTTCATCACATATCTGCTGTCGACTGCAAAAAAGTATTTCAGCTTGTTCACAGACATGAATCTGCCGATCTGAAAGACAAGGGAAGCAAAAGTTTACTCAAGAGATAGCGGGCATGTCTAGCCAAAGTTAATAAATACCACTGAGTCATAGCCATTTTTCAAGTAGGCAAGGCATGTCCTCAGGATAGTGCATCCTTTTGGCTCAACACCCTTGAGCTACCTGTGTATTCAAGTCACTAATACAGTAACACAACATCTGATTTATTCTCTGTCAATTCTTTTATTGAATGCATTCACCCTCTGTTCCTAAGTGAAAAATTCATTAACTGTTACTTAATATTAGAGAGTGGGATCATATTAGAAAATGTTTGATTGAAACACTTTCTACAAAAAAATGAGACATGTAGTAAAGTTTCAACTAAGAAATGCTCTGGATCAGGTAGAGAAGCAACTGAGCGAGTAGCTGAAAGTTATAATCCTGTCTCTTTTTTAAGGGTTCTTTAAATAATGACCTTAAAATGTAATAAAAACGTTTTGGTGATTAAATACAATAATATTTGAGATTTCTCTATGCGTCTATTATTTTTATAATTAACTAGGTTAACACCACATCCCCCCATTTAACCACATACTGGACGTTTGTATCTGACGGATCCTTCTGAAGAACCAGCTGTTCCTCACCTCTTTGTTTACCATGTCCTTTCCCTGGTTGGCTATGGATGAGCCGTACATCATTGCAGCATTGGCCATTGGGTCAGTAAACAGGTTGTTCATCCCCGAACCTCCCTGCATGTCATTTGAGGGCGCTCCCATGTTGTAGCCAGGAGTGTAATATCCCTGACTGTTTAGGCCCGGGGCAGCTGAGCTGGTGTCATCAAACAAGACAGATTCTGCACCGGGAGGAGCTGCACGAGCTCTCTGCTTAGCTGGGGAAACATGGACAACAAGGACAAGAGTCAGGGGCTTTGAATTTCTATCAGAGGAAATCTATAAAAGGAGAAAAAAAAACACATTGCTTTAATTATATTATGTTATTCAGTTACTAGCTATATTCTATTCACTGACCTTCCAATTGTTTTAATTCTTTTCTACAGCAATACTGAAATGAATCTACCTGGAGTGAGCACACAAAAACATGTTTTGGATTTTTTTTTTTTTTTTTTATTTATAGACCACTCCAGAAATGGATCCCTGTCCATTCTTAAAACTACCATCAGTCAACTATGACTTTTTCTTCAAACATTGCATAAGCCCCTGTAATTAATTCTCATGCTTTAAAGGTTATAAAGTTTAGTTTTCATGGAAAATGTTTAAAGCTGTGATGAGAAATCATTTAGCTGCTATTGGAGCAAAACATAATTACTTGAGTCAGTGTCTACTACTACTTCAAAACAACCTTTTAACAGTGTTAAATCTAGCTTTAGGAAATAGTTTGAGGTAGTTTTCATTTTTTCTGACATGTTCTTGGCCAAATAATGATCGAGGTCTGATTCACTCCTAGAAATGTTTCAGAGAGGAGCTGATTGGATGTTTCTGTCCTTTTTGAGGCTGCATTATGTGATGCTGTTTAATTATATTGCATTATAATGAAAGGAGTTTTTACACCTGATAGGGTGCTAGCTCTGTTTACAGACAGCATTAGTTTCAGTGTGTTGGAATCAACTGGTGAGCACCTTCTTCAGGGTTTTCCCCACCATTAGGTGCAGCAGCCAAATAAGTGCAAAATTATATATTAAAAAATAAATAAATATAAATAATAATAAAGTGAGCATCTTTCGGAAAACAAGGACTACCTCTTTAATTGCACAAGAACAATAATATGTGATTTCAATAAAGTTATGGAAAAAAGGTGTACAAGAGTCATTCATCAAATAAATATCTCAAGTGATAATAGTTTTCAAACAAATTCTAACTAAACCGAAAAGACAAAGAACACTGGACATTAGAAACACTCACCACAACCAAATCTAACTTGGTCCCTATTGCCTGCTCACTGATATGGTAATAATAATGTGTACTCTCTAAAGACAGGCGTGGTCATGTTATATGATAACACACAAGACAATGTTCATTTATTAACCATTTCATTTACTTATTTGAAAATTATTTAGGTGTATGTTGCTGCCCTTCACCGACCTATTTATTTACTTATTCATTCATTCATTGAGTTGTGCTTTCAACATTTGAGAAGTTTCAGAATTTAAGATGGGGTAAGCTGTCAGTAAAAGTTGAAGCTGAATCATGATCCAAAATGTTATAGAATTTTTTGCTAAAGTCTCCAAACACGTAGATGAAACATCGGATTGCTTCAGCAAGGAAAAATAGGAAGTTGACGTTAACGTCACTGTGAGGAGATTTTGTTTTTGCAGACTTCTGCAAAAATTGACGGTACTTGTGTCATAATAAAACGTTGCTGTAACACCGTGTTTCACGTGAACTTACTTGCTCTGTATCCGTGATTGGGCAACTCCATTGTGTCTCTCGCTGACGTTAGCTTGAAATAAAAACAGTGACATGTTAGCTAACGTTACACACCAACTTATATTTAAGTTAATTCATCTTGATTTGTTGGGCTAACATCGTTCAGCATACCCTGGGCCAGTAAAACATTATGCTAACTCTCGCTGGCTACTCAGCTTACCTACGTATAAACTTAAGCACTCCTGTTGCTAACGCTAGCTACCTAGCCGAGAGGGCTAAGTTAATAACATCAGTTTTATAACTGATATTCGGCGGAACAGGACAAGAGACAAATGTCAACCAGTACACAAATCAACAGTAGACTTGCACATTTCCGTACTTGTCTACCCGATACTGTCTTGTTTAGGGTGTAAATCGTGAGGATTAAACAGCACTTACCTACACAGCTAACACTACGTAGCTACGTGGCTATCGGTGTGCTCGTTTGGTTCCCCCTCCCCTCCCCGGCGGGCGGGTTGACTTCCCGGTGCCTGCGTGGCAGAAAACCATGTAAGTTCACAACCAGGCGTGCTGGCATCACGACGCACGGCTCCAGTGTTTAACCGTTTATGGGAACAGCAATACTACAAACCGTCAGAAACACCGTATTTTACTTATAGGATATATATTTTATATCTTGAATCATTATTATTTTTTGTGCAAAAATAATATATAAGTATATATTGCATTTAGAATGTAATCAATACTCAATATGACTATGATAGCTAAATATGTTACTAGGTCAAAATAAGTAAACACATACTACTACTACTACTACTACTACTACTACTAATAATAATAATAATAATAATAATGAATTAATCACATATATTTATCTTTTGAAATGGATCAAAATGCCTGAATTTGCCCTTTATCACCTTAGATGTGTAAAATGATTTATCAAAAATGTTCACTGTTGGCGATTTAAACTTATTTATTTATTTATTTTTGTGCTTGCTGCTTAGTATTATCTTTTTTTCTTTTTACAAGTGCTGTAAGTGCTGATCACAACTTGTTTTTTTTTCCTCCTTATTTTCTCTCCCACTAATTATCTCATGACCCCTCGGATTTATATCCATCCCTAGTTTGGGAATCACCAAGTATTTTAAACTAGTTCCGTCTCCAGCTTTTGAAACAGTTATATGCTGCTCACACACTGATCCTTCAGTATTATAATCTAATGATATCATCCTACCACTATAATTGGCAGCGTGTCCATCTGTATGTCCGGAGTTGCACAGTACCCGTTGTTCTGATTTGCCTCCAAACTTTGCCAAAACACTTGTCAGGGGGTTTGGGATAAATTTGCCTACTTATATGTAAAATTCAATAAAGATCTCTTAAAAACAGTAGACCATAATGCTGGATGCTGCCTACAATCCACAGCCTGGGATACAGCTCCCGTTAACCATCTCACGACCCCTCAGATTTATCTGGTGACCCTTTGGTGCAACCATGGGGACTAAACTGGTTAACTGTTTATAAAGTAGTTCAAACAAGATCCAACTCCAGTAGATACAACACATGCTGCACAAAAGGCGTTTTAACACACGGAGAGTCCTGTTAAACGTGTGAATTCACAGGTGTGAAATGTCACAACATACTTCTTCTTTTTTTTATTGTGGTTAAATGTTACCCTTCCCTACGTGTTCTCTGTAATGAACCTAGTTTTCAAGCTTGGAATGTCTCAGATAAATGATTCTGGCTTGTATTCAAACAAACAAACAGTAGTTGCAGACTTGAGGGCGGAAGTAGGCCTACTCTGATAACCCAATTCTTTTAATGCTAAGATTTAAGATTCACTATTGGTAAATTAATTGTGAAACAAAATTGTTTCTGATGAGATAATGCATCAATCAATTGTATTTCTATTGTCTGCAGTCACAAATTACAACAACACTCGAGATCAACCATGCAAGATTGAAATGTAGAAACTAACCAATTATATTTACTTGATTGTTATGTTTATGTTTAGTTAAGTACATTGACTACATTTCAGGGGGAAATACTGTACTTGAAATTCCATTCCATTGATAAGACTGACTGTACTTGTTGCTTTGCAGATTATGATTTTACAAACAAAACATATGATTAACTAATAATAATACAGTAAATCACTTGTATGTACTAAATTGTTGTTTTACAATGTATGTAAATGATAATAAAGGCCATTCTGATTCTGATTCTAATTCTGATTGATTCTCTAGCTCCAAAAGGTCATTTAAACTTAGCTCCACCTGGACCAGCTACAACCCTTCTTACCTATTAAAGCATCACAAATTTTAATTACTTTTCATCATAATTCACATGCTATTTGAGTACATTGCAATGCCAACATTACATTTTTGTGCACTTCTCTCAAAAGATCCTTCTTCAAAATGTGTTCTTTTATACTCCTGATGATTGAAAAAGTTTTTCTGCTCCAGATCCAGACAATACGGGAAGTTTGGTTTGTACTCAACTTAGAAGACAAACCTAACTTCCCGTATTGTCTGGATCATTGCGAAATTCAGTTGTAGATTTATACATATTTTTACCACAGTAGGCAATAGGCATAGTAATGACAAACACTTTACTCACTGTATGTCAACACTTCTTCAACAAGCCATGACCGGGACAATCAGTCCTGTGTCAGCACAGGCCGGTTCAAAGCTGCGCGGAACAATCACAATAAGATAATTGAGTTTTGCCTGTGGTACATTTAAGTATGAATTGACAAAGCGTGAAATTCAACACCCGCTAAACAAAATAGATTTAGGTGTGTGTGGCATGAGGATCCTGTTATACGCTGTGAAGACGCACATGTGTGTGGGATGGGTGTGTGGGTGGGTGTGTGGGTGTGGATGACTAATCCAAAGACATGTGGAGGTTTTTAGGGTGAGTAAAATATAATGGAATCTTATAATTCCCTTCAAACATCTAGAATCCATTAAGTTTTGGAGGGAAATAAGCAGGGAAACAACAAATATATAACTTTAACACAGTCATGTATATGAGTACATGCAGTAGTTCTACATAAATAAATAATAAGTGTAATTTTAAAAAGTTTGTGAACTTTTCCTGGTCAGCTAAACTATAAAACAAACAACTAGTGGAGGAATAGATGTGTAACAAGATAAGAGAGATTAATAAAGTGCGTTATCCATCATGTTATGACATGTCTCAATTTCAGACGTAGGAATTGTGTCATTACATTCCTGTAGGTTTAGTCATGTGATGCTCACCTTTGCCCCAGATTATCCTTCATAGGATACCATCAACTGTATAGAAAAAAAAATATCCTGCATGTTTGTCCTCATTATTAAAGGGTGGAATATTGTTGAAATCTGAAACATGAGACACAGCAGTCATATGGGACAATGAGTAACAGGTAGGCCCTGAAGTGTCATGCTGCTGGCAATTTCCCCATTCTCTTTAATAAATCATTAAGAGATGGAGGTCGAAAGAACAGTATTTTACTTGATTTTAAAAATGTTTAATCTACTTCTACAGGTGAAAAAGAAGCTATATATATATATATATATATATATATATATATATATATATATGTATATAGTTTCTTTTTCACCTGTACAAGTAGACTTTTTGAGCTGAGTAGTGACTGTCTTTGTAATTAACTCAAAGACTCTTTAAATATTGACAATCCTAATTCCTAAGAGAAGTTTTACAAGTAATATGAGCCGATGAGCCTATGCCGGGAACTGTGTCCGTAGGGACTGCAAGGTCAGCAGCTGCTGTGACAGACCGAGCTGATTGAACCTACAACGTGCATTTTTAAAATCTTTACTAGCTACTATATTGTGCTTACCAGTAAAAAAAAACAAAAACGGATGGTGAAATAATTCAGCAGCTTTGTGAAAAACCGACTGACTCATTTCCACAGGCATGCGTGCAGATTGATGTGGTTTGTAAAGGGAGAGTGACTGCCAACAACTTCAGCACAGTTCAGCACATGCACCCGAGCGTAGCCGGACCGATTGTCTATTTCATGATGATGATAAAAATGATTGATGAAAAAAGATATAAACCACAAAAATATAAAGGTAGCCTATTTCCACCAGTTTGTGTTTTGATGTTTTGTCATTTTTGTTCCTAACTCTATTCCCTTAATGTATAACATCAACCTACACAGAGACTACAGATTAAAATTGTGTTAAAAACCTAAATATAAAAAAAAAAAAATAACAAAAGTGAAAAAATTACAACTTAATAACTAGACAAGATATTTTGCGTTTGTTTTGAATGAAATACCATTTATTTATAACAAATGCAACAATGTGAGAGAAAAGTTGAATCTAAAATCTAAAAAAATTACATAATTTTTGTAATTTCTCAGTATTTTTGTCTGATGACTTCTGTTATTCCAGCATGATTTAACAATGCTCCAAAGAGCTTCTTGTGATTTTGTTGGTCTTCAAGAGCCTCCATGATGTTAAATGGGGTTGAGGTCAAGTGACTGTGAATGAAAGTCCATGACAAGAAGGCTCCTTGGTCTTGAAGTAGTTCTTTCAAAGCTTCGAGGTGTGTTTAGAGTCATTATCCTGCTGCAGTTTGAATCCTTCTCCACAAAGACGCAAACCAGAAGCCTCAGCTTGTCTCTGAAGAATAGAGCAGTATTTCTCCCTGACTAAAGTCAAGTCAATTCAATGAGTCCAAATCCAGAGCAGACAAAAAAACTCCTGAACTTTGATGTTTTCCACTGCCATGTTTCACCGCTGGTTTGATATACTGCTGTATCATTCTGTTCGTGTCCTCACACACACCCTTTTACACACATTTTTCCAGTCATGCACTGAAATCCTGGTATTTCTTAGCCCAGCCCAGGCGCTTGGCCTTGATTCCCCTCTGAAGAAGTGGTTTATTAACTGCTACTCGTGCCTTGGGACCATTACAGATGGCCTTCTTTTGACAATACTTGTATTGATCGGAGTCCTGTGTTTTTATTTATCAAATTCTCTGTCTGTGATAAAGTTGCTGTTCTATCTCTCGGGGAACTAAGCTTGATGTATTGATCATCTGTTGCTGTGGACACTTTTGGTATGTCTGATTCTGTCTATGTCTATGCTCTGCCCTTTTTACTTTAGCTATAATTGATTCTTCTGACACTTTCACCCAATTCTGATGCCATGTTTTCCACTATCACAATGTCACATAGTAATTTATGAGCTGCTGGAAACAAGACAGAAGCATATTTATAACAGGGGAACACTGGCTGCAAGTTGAGTCACTTGAATGAGTGATGACTTGATAAGTAGATCAAATCCACCTGAGAATCATCTGTCTGCTTCAATGGTAGAGATACAACTCAGGAAATCTGGAGGAGTTAAGTTCGTCAATGCCACATATTTGCTTAAATTTAATTGCTGAACTAGAAATAGTGCAGAATCAAATTTGCTTAATTTGATTACTGACCTAAAAATATGGCAGAATCTCAAATATGTCTCCTTCATTTTACATGTTAAAACTTTTTGTGTTTTTAAATGTCTGAAAATCTGAAAACTTCCTGATTATTTCCAGATTTACGTAAGAAGATTCAGGTTTTTCAGTATATATTTACGCAATAATGGTTACATTAAAGATTAGTTTAATTCACAAAATGCCTGTATATTGTTTAACAGTTTAAATGGAATCCTAGTAATTTTTATTTTGACATAATCTATTGTTTTATCAAGTACTTTTCACTGATAAAACAACATATTGCTGAACACACATGTTGGAATGGAAAAAAACTGTGCAAGTGAAAATTAGTGAGCCTTTCCACTTACACTATTATAAACAATCCAATCAGCTTTTAAAAAACAGTCTTGTGTAATTTTTATCAGTATATATTTACGCAATAATAGCTCATTAAAACTGTATTGATCACATCCAATAGCATCCTCCTTTCTTTAAAAAAAGTAAATACTAGTGCTATCCCCATTTAGAGAAATTAATCCTAACCCTAACCTTTAGACTAATTACCTATACTATCTAATACATTTGTAATAGTTGATTAACTGATTTCATTGACAAATCTGTAAAAGTTGATTTTTTTTTGCAATAATGCAGAAGGCCCTCTTTAAATCTAATGCTTACCAGAAATGCGCTCCTCATTTTTCAGGATATATCTAATTCAGTCGGAAAAATGCATAAGAATCCACTTACAAATCTTTAGTCGACTCAGACCAAACCGATCGATTAATCAGTCATGAGCAATCAGCACTAGTAAATGCAATCATTTCTGCAAATGATTTGCTATTTGTATTTGTATTTCGACGTTCGACTTTAGCGTCAATAGGATAATACATAAATAGCAGTAAATAAGCGTTTTGTTTTACTCCCATCGGAAAACGGGTAACATCTGTATAGAAATCTCCTAGTATCACACCATGAGGCGAACCAGTTTCTGTCTGAGGAATCCCTCTAACTCTCAGAGGAACTCTCCAAATATGGTCAATGACGTCATCACCAGAGATTCCGGGCAACACTATTTCCAGTAAACTCGAGGGGGCGTGGCGGACGTATAATGCCGCTTCAAGACTTTACAACCTCCTAATCATTTCCAGACTTTGGCTCCTAGATGCGTGACTAACGGCGGCCGCACGCACCGAAACTCACTTTTCGACGTTTTTGGGCGTTTTTAAAAAAAGCGAGGCGATATTTTCTTCCTCGTTCCCCCCTGGAAGACGCGCCTGTTTGGACTCTACCGATTACCGCAATAAGGTGGGCTTGCCCTGGGTTTGAATTGACACACGAGATTCATCACGAAAGTAATTTCGCGAGACCTAAAGGCTGCGGGATCCAATTCTCTCTTTCATTTCCAGCAGAAAGGATGTATCCAAACTTTGGGGGCCAAGGAAGAGGCAACGCGGCGTACACAGGAGCCCCGTCCGGGTCCAGCCCTGGAACCCTGGGAAGCTCCAGCACCTCAACCACACAACAGGAGCAGGTAGGTCTTCTTCTCTATTTGATACACTGGATTAATCGTATCAACATATTATGCTATGTAAAGATAAAAGTTAGTTTTAAAAAAGTTGTAAAGTTTTAATACTGCTGTCATAGCAACTGTCATTTCTGTCTATGTGGTTGATTATGAATGGTTATGTGTTTTTAAAGCATTTATGAGGTGAATCTAGATAATAAATACAAAAGTGAATTAAAAAGTATTCTACAAAATGTTGCTATACAATGTATTCAACTTTGCTATGGATCAGGTGTTAATTGGACCATCCACAAATTTTATTCACATGTTTTTATAATTAGTTTTTTTTTTTTAAATTGATTGATTGATTGAATTGATTCAATGGTAAAGGCAGAAACTGTAGCATTCATAGTCATTTATATAGTAGAATACATTGCCAATTTCCAGCCCTACATTATGAAGTGTGGCATATCTTAAAAAAATTAACGTTTTTTAAAATTTTGTATCTATTTTTACAGAAATTTACCATGGCTGGCAGTCATTTCGTGCCAAGCCTCAACGCCATCACTACCAACCAAGACCTCCAGTGGCTGGTCCAGCCTTCCCTAATGCATCCACCAGGCCCCTCACGATCTCCGGTACCCCCTTACCCGTCCCTGTCCGGGGCCCGGCCCCTGGGTCCGCAACCGTCCCAGTCCCACTTCCTCCGGCCAGGGGTCATAAGAGCAGCTGCAAACACGACGGCTTCAACAAGGCGCAGGAACGATGATCATGTAAGAAATCATAAGACATTGGTTTAAAATCTCATGATTCTGTCAAAACAACAACAACAACAACAACATGTTTTCGAAGAAACACTGATGATTGTGGGTTTGTTTGGAAATTGAGAGTTGTCACTCCGAGAAAATGAAAGGATTCCTCCGGTGATTGATATGTTTCCTCGTGGAAATCCAGATCGTGAGGCGTGGAACGTAGCTTGGTTGTGTTGTGTGTAATATCCTGTAATACGTCTATGACACAACTTCCTTTAGATTGCCTCATCAAATGAGCCCATTCACCAACAGGAAGATTGCTATCGTTTAATGCACTTTTTGCATTTTCAGATTTTTTTGCGTCTAGATGCAGGTGAACACAGTTTAAGTTCACTGAAGGTGTTTATTTTGAGCTGCCGTTGACTCAGTGAAAGGGAGACCGGTGACGCTCTGTTTGCAAATATTTGCTTTTTTTTTTTTTTTTAGCAGAGACATGCTGCATGTCAAACAGGACAGTGATAATGTTATGACACAGTTCATTACAATTTTAACCTTTTTGAAAAAAAAAGGTCATCATTGGTCAATACTACTGTGTAATTTTTTTTTTTTGCTTCATCATACACGCATTGACACATATACCCCCCGTCACAGTTTCGTTCTTCAAGTTGTAATTTCACGGTACAGGAAGTGGATGGTCACATGAATCACAGGGACAAGTCATGGTCTATGACTCACACCTGACTCACGTAGGGGTCTGAGGGTGACTCATCAACCTGAAAGGGCGGGAAACATTGGATCAACAGCAATTATTCAGTAGGGCGCCGGGTGAAGTCAGAGTTTGACGGTTAACAAAGGCACAAAAGCTCAGAGGGTTCAAACTTATTCAGCCGCCATGGCTGTGATGACTCAGAGCACACACATGGTGGTAGTATTGCTCCTGTGTCACGTTGCCCATGGTGGACCTCTAACACATCTTCCCTGTTTGTTTCATCATAGGGTTCCACCATTCAAGTTTTGATTTGCATTTTGTTAACTAACCTTCTCCCCTGTTTTTCATCAGCTATCTCATGAAGAGCTGGAAAGACGCAGAATCAGAAGAGAGCGGAATAAGCTGGCAGCAGCAAAATGTCGCAACCGCCGTCGGGAGCTGACCGATTCCCTTCAAAATGTGAGTGTAAATTGTAAAAAAAAAAAAATAAGATGAAATGTTAGAATGCTGATATTTAAATATAAGATCTCGGTGAGGACAGAGTTCTGACGTGACGTCTGTTTTTCTCTGCCCCGTGAAGGAGACTGACGAGCTGGAGGATGAGAAGTCCAATTTGCAGAAGGAAATAGCTGAGTTACAAAAAGAGAAGGAAAAGCTGGAGCTGGTCCTGGAGGCCCACCGCCCCATCTGTAAACTAGAGGACTCTGACTCGGATTCTGACCCGAACCCGGCGCTTTCCTCTCTGGTGGACATCAAAATGGAGCCTGAGGACCCCTCCAGACCCGGACCCTCTGGCAAACTCCCGATGAAGATTGAGAAGCCCAAACCAAAGATCATGATCCTCACCAAGCCCGTGACCTCATCCTCCTCTGCCGCTGCCGCGGCCGCCGCCTTCGAGGTGGAGTCGCTGCACACCCCGGTGCTCACCTCCACGCCCTCCCTGACCCCCTTCACGGCCAGCATGGTGTTCACCTACCCCTCGGCCTCTCTAGACACCAGCACCTCCATCGCCTCCCACGTCGCGTCGCACCATGGGAGCACCCACCATGCTCAGGCCCCGCAGCCCTGCGGGGTGGCTCACCGCCGCAGCAGCAGCAGCGGCGACCAATCGGATCACTCCCTGCACTCCCCGACCATCCTCACGCTGTGATCGACGGCCGTCGTCCTGAAAACACTAACGATCGAGCCCCCGAGTCACGCCGTGTGCGGTGGGGACGGATCTCTGAGAAACACGGGAAAGATAAAAACCATGATTGTGATAAGCATTTCAACACGAGCTACACGCATCTGCTTCATTTAATCTTTTTAGAAAGTAGATTATGCATTTTAGGTTTTGAACAAGTGGCATTATCAGGATATGATTGTTACACTCTTTATAGATTTTGTCTCTATAAAAGCTATGGCATTAGGCCGATATTTAAAAGCATGGCATACAAAATATCTTATTTTAATAAAACCTATCTGAGAATAAATATAACTCTAATAATATAATAGTAACTAGTCTAAATGATAGAACATTTCGCAACATGTTTACTTTGTGTTAATCAACACTATAAATGTTCTCACCAAGGGAAATAGAGTACTTACAAATAAAAGGTCCTTATTTTTGTATAAGTATTTTCAAGAATTTCTAATATTGTCTATGCAAATTATTGACCACTAAGGCTGGGCCGTAGGAGTTAATATGGATTCTACTATCACATATTTATTTTTTAAGAGTGTAATATATTTTAGATAATGCTATTATTTTCTCTGACAAATGAACTGTTTTAGTGGGCAGTGCCTTACTATTGTCACAATTGTACTGTTTCAGGGACAATAAAGAGCAACGGTTCATAACTGTGTGAAAATTGTGATGTGTAATATTATCGGTGAAATCCATTAACTTGTGTGACTCAAATTAACTGTGTTGAAGTGTATTAAGTCAGAAACAGCATGGTAACCCAAGTGGAATATGTGCACAATACTAAAACAAAGTGAGTGTAACTTAATCAATCAATTGAGTGTTTCAGGTATTTAAATATTTGCTGGTTGCAGCCTCTCCAACACATAGATTTGCAGCTTCTCTGTGTTTAATAGCACTTATAGTGCTGTAAACTGTTATTTCACTATTATTTTTAACATGTGATAGACTTAGATAAATCTGTCAAGCGAGGGAACGATCTGCAGAGTAAGCCATCGAGATGATAATTGTTATTTGAAGATATCAAATACTGATTCAGTAAAGAATTTGATGTCTACAACATAAACTCCAATGAATCTCAACTGTGAACAATGGGCTCTCTGTTACTCTCGTTCCCCAAAATAAAGCAAATCTCTTGCTGATACATATATGGTTCAGAGGGCATTGGATCGCTTTGCTAAAATGGGGTTAGAGACACAGAGCGAGCTCGAGATAAAGCAAAGGGAAAAAGAAAAAGAAATCAGTGTGTATGCTGCTGTCAAAGGACGTCTGTGCATCGCTAAGTGGGTAAAAGCATTATCCTCTTCAGCTCTTCAGACTGTGCAAAGAGGGATCCAAAAATAAAACTGATGAGGATCCATAAAGTCGGCCGTATGACACGAACGCCACATCAATCTAGCGGGGGTTGGTTCGGGCATGAAGGTCACAACAACAAGTACAAAAATCAATCCTTCATCCTGTGCCGTGCAAATGTAAATGTTTGTTTTTGCGAAAGTCAAACGCACACAGACAAAAAAAAAGGTCACAACACCACCATGTGTCATCATACCCACTGTATTTAAAGCTTTTCAATGCACTATGAGCATAGCCCACCAATAAACAGCTAAAGACAAAATAAATCGTTTCTAATCCATGTGCATTATCTATGATTTAAACTGAAATCGGTTAGTAATGCTAGTTAATACAGATAAATCAAGGTAAAGAAAGGTCAAAGGTCAAAGTATCCCTAATGTTACAGGGTAAATACGAAGCATGAGTTACAGAGGAGAGAGATGACCGTCGCCAACTCAAATAAACTATGATATGCTAATTTGAACATCAACAACAACGTCATAATAAAAAATGTAACACGAGTGGATTTGAACAGCTTTCTGGCCTGTGTTGGGTAGAAATCATTCTAACTTGTAAATCTTCCAGTTTGTTACAAAGGGTTTCCAGTCTGATTTTTTTTTTGTTTGTATTCTTTTTTTTTTTTTAAAAACGTAGGCATGTTCAGTCCAGCTCTGAGTGAGGTCCGAGGACATCTATCTGTGTCTGATCCAAAACCCTAACTAGTGTGCCGGCTCTGCCCAGGCTCTCTAGCACATGTACATTATGCACATTGAAGCAGCCCCACCCACCCACAGTAAACCTGAAGGGCCTCCACATCAGACTGGTTAACAGGCCTGTACAAATTGTGACAATCATCATGCACATATGGCACTCCAATCCTGTCCTGAGGAAGAGAGTGCATAAAATATTACACATTATTGGGCATCTAGCAAAAAAAGGAGGAAAAAAAGCAAATATCAAATAGGTTCATATTTCCTTTTATCACAACTATTTCAGTGCTATCGGGATTCAGTGGACTAAATATGGCTCAAAACTGGATTGAGATGAATCTTTAGATCTGCGATTTAAAGACCCACAGTAACGCTGTCCAGTGCAATAGAAAAAAAGGCTTCTTTTCTACCAGTGTCGGCTAGTCCAGTGCATGAGATAAATTTATGTGACCCACTTTTTTGGTCCCATTTGTTTTTTTTTTTTCTTGTTTTTTTTCCAACAACAGACCACTGAAAAAAGGAGTATCCCCCCCTCACCCCCTCCCCCGAAAAACTGAAGACTCATTAGAAAACACTGTAAAATTCTGATACTTTATCATGTGGCAAACATCTAATAAATGTCTTAGTCCTGAAAATGTCTTGTGGTAGAATCTTTGTTGAGTCAAAACCTTAGTGGCACACAAATCTTGCAGCATTCAGAAGGCTTTAATGCTTTTTTTTTTTGCACCGATTTGATGTTTTACTTCACAAAGCTCCTCCTGTCTGTCGCTCACTCCAGCCTCCACATCCAGGCCCTCAGTCATCAGGTGAGCACACCAGGTGGAGCTGGTCTGGGCTGCCCACGCTGCCTGTGCTCGAGCTCCCGTCCCCCAGGTCCCGGGCCACCATGCAGGGCAGGTTGAGCTCGGTGGACCCTCCGGGGCTGGAGTCGCTCCTGCTGACGCACTCCTCCTCCAGGACCAAGCACAGCTCCTTCAGGTCCAGGTTCTCCTTCACCAGCCCGTCCTGCATGCGCTCCAGGTCGGCCAGCTTCTTCAAGTACCCGCCCAGGTCCTCGCGCATCACTTTGGCCGCGTGGTGCCCGAACAGCTGCCATTCCCGGGCCAGCTTCTTCACTTTGAGCCGGTCGTCGTCCAGGAAGCAGCACAAGTCCCGCAGCTCCACGTTCTCCTCCTGCAGGCGCTGATTGATGACTTTCAGTTCCCTGATTTCGAGGAGGTGTCCCTGCAGCTGTTTATTTACCTCTTTTATCAGGCGCCCGCGCTGGATGAGCGCTGACATTTTCTCAGACTCCTCTTTACGCAGCCGGCTCACCAGCTCCTCTTTGGAGCACGCCAGCAAATCCTCGTCGGACATCTTTGACAGTTCTCTGTTTAACACCTCACCTTCGCTGCCCATTTTTTTTTTACTCTTCTAGAAAACAAAATAAAAAAACTAGAGGGTACCTGAGAATCTTTTAATGTGTCTGAATATGTCGGAGCTCAAGGCGGCGTCATCGCCAGCATCACATCCTCGCCTCCATCCAGTTTGTGCCAGATGTCATGTATGGAATCATTACACCACCGCAGGCCAAATCAAGGCAGAACCATGTGATGCCTTTATATAGAAGCCTCTCTCCGGGGCGCAGCGGCTTCACTCCCGTTCCGAGTCGAACCCCGCAGCGTGCGTTCTCCGTGGATAATGCCGCCGTAGTGAGGTCGTGTGTGAAAATGCACCACAAACCCCCATTAATGTCAATCTGTCATCCTCTCAGCGGCAGGCTGTGTGCGCTCCAGAAAAAAAAAGGCCTCCGGGAACACAATTGTCCTTATTTTACCTCCTGTGGCAGTAATTTGAAGCAAACGCCGCCCCGTGCGCTTTTTCTCTCCGCGTGTTGGAGATGTTGCGGAGGCCCGGTGGATCCACGGAGGATTAACCCAGCAGAACCAGCCTGGAACCCTCAGCCCGCAGACGCGGTGGCATCGTCTCATCCGGCTGCGCTCGCCTCGGCTCAATGAACCCAGCTCCCTGGTGGCTGGAGGATGAGTCGCTGCTGCAGCGGCTGCTTCTTCTTCTTCTGGATTTTTTATTTTATTTTATTTTACAAACGATTCGTTCTTCAGGTATATATATATAAAAATGAAATAAACCACGGTCCAGCCTCGACGTGTGTGTGCTCAGGTTAAGCGCATCATTCCTGCTCATCCTCTGGAGCTGTTACCACAACAATGTCCGCCTCCGCCACTTCCACGGCTGGGACTCCGCTCTGTGCGTGAAGCGGCCCGCAATGACGCGGGGGCCAGGCGCCGCCGCCTTCAAAATAAAAGCACCGACAGGCAAGGGGGAAAGAAGACAACTTATGTAGCACATTTAACCACAAGAAAAATCAGTCAACTTTACACAAACAAATCACAACCTGGACATTTAAGATACAATCAAATAAAAATAATGCATCTCAAAGTGCATTAAGAAGTGTAGAAATGTCTAAAAGTCACAGGATGGTAGAAGGAACAGCAATGGATTTACTATACAAAACAAAGCAGTGAAGATGAAGGCTTTACTAAACTGAGTATTGAGGCTTTTACAGGTAAACTGGGTGCAAATATCACCATGATATATACATACTTGTTGTCTTACAATACTGCAATTGTCTTAAACTGCATATTTAGATGCGCAATTGAGGTATTATCTAAATTAAAATGTGATAGTTTTTATATAATTCCAGAAAATAAATGTGACTATACAATAAGATAAGATAAGATAAGACTTTGTTGATCCCACAACGGGGAAATTTGTCTGTTACTGCAGCGTAAAGAGTAAAGAAAAGAAAAGAAAAGTTAAAGAAGATCCATCCATCCATCCATCCATTGTCTATCCCGCTTATTCCCTTTCGGGGTCGCAGGGGTCTGCTGGAGCCTATCCCAGCGCGTTAAGGCGAGAGGCAGGGATACACCCCAGATGGTCGCCAGCCAATCGTGGGGCAGTTAAAGAAGATAAAAACTATAAAAAAATTTTAAAAAAAATACACAACACTATGTACAAAATTCGTAGAATTTGTTGATCTGCATACACAGTATGCATTATGGACATAGAATGGAGAAAAAATACTAATAAATAGCAAGAAAAAAGAAAAAAGTATGCATAAGCAAAGCATATACACATACATACATGCACGTACATACCTACATACATACACATACACACATATTTGCATATATATATATGGACATACACACATGTACACATACATAGCTAATGCATACTTAAGGTGCAGGATGTGTGTGTAGAGATATATAAATAATGTATATAATTAAGCCAGGTTCAAAAATCTTCATTTTAGTATTAGAGTTGAAGCTTTTTTTATAGAGGGACCCCAAAGCCCCCCAAAAGGTGACCAGTGCATGTTTTTGCCAAAAGTAATTTTTTATATTGAGTTCCCTTCACAAATCCCGGACTTTTATTTTTCTGATATCACAGGAAGTTGACGCTTCTCACGACGACCGTGCTCCTGCTTTGACACGTCGGTCAGATGGTAATCACAAATATTTGTGGTTTCCTCTGTGGTTTCCAGTGTGGCTTCTTCGACAGATCCAGTTTTATTATGACACGGTCCTTTCACACACACGGTAACGAACAACACACATGATATTAAAAATAGTATATTCACATTATTCAGCTGAGCATCGTCACACAGAGAGAAAAACAACAAAATGTGTGAGGATGAGCTGCTCTACATCTGAGGAACTTGTGCGCCCCCGTTTGGATTAAAAAACATCTATTTTCATTTTACCTGTATCTCGCGTTGGGATCAAAACAAGAGGAATGAGCGCAAATTATAAAGGAAATGAGTCGGGAAAGCCACTTCCTCTGGGATTATCTGTTTTTTTGTAAATACATGAGATAAGAGCTATAATGGGGACATTAAGCTCTCAACTCAAACCTTTTCCAAGATGAGAGATATACAGGAACAGCTTCACTTTTCAGGCAGAAACGCACAGCACCGCATGGCTGCGTTGCATGAAAAAACTGACGCGTGGATGTGGCCTGTTCTCGTTTCTTTTCAACACTGGCGGAAAGTGTGACTGCAGGCTTTTTTTTTCCATGGGTTTATGCTGAGGCATTCAGCCACATCCTTCCGCTCTCTGTCCCACCTCCATTGTTTCACTGAGGCCATAACAATGTAGGGTGTTAACCGTGTAAAGGGAGGAGGGGGGGGATCAGGGTGTCATGTGAGGTTAGAAATGAGAGTGTTTCGATGTGCAGTCAAAGATCCAACAACAAAAAAAGACATGTTGAATGAGTACCCCCCCTCTCCCCTCCACCCCGCACCGCCCCGCACCCCCTCCGTGTTGCGGTTTAGGAGGACACATGCAGAAACACAGAAAGGGAGGGTGAGGAAAGGGATTTACAGGGATTTATTTAGATTAATCGCCAGAGGAAAGAGAGCAGATTGTGTACACGCAGCAGGCAAAGCCCATACAAGGCCTTAGCCTGAAGAGGAAAAGAGGCCTATCTATCTATCTATCTATCTATCTATCTATCTATCTATCTATCTATCTATCTATCTATCTATCTATCTATCTATCTATCTATCTATCTATCTATCTATCTATCTATCTATCTCTGATGATGTGACACATCTACAATAAAGAACAGAGATCAACAAGCATAGGCTGGTGCCCTGTTGTGATCACACACACACACACACACACACACACATGCATATATATATACTGCATCAAAAAACTACTAGAACTGAATAATTATCAAAATTCCCAAACTATAGCGTAATATTTATTCGAATTTTTTGGGAAATGTGACCTTCTCGGGTCAGTTTACAAAGCATCTGCCTGAAGAACATATTAATACTATCAAACACAGGCATTTTCAATAAAAATAATTATTACAAAATCATATAGGGGTTAATTATAATTCTTTAATTTTCCTTTTTCTAAGAAAAGAGTTATGCATTTGTGCAAAATGTGCTATATGAAGTGTGCCAAAGAAAAATGTGACGTGTCCATACTTAAAAAATAATACATCTTTCATAAATCTGTCTGAATGTGCGATCGTGAGCATTTCTCCTCTGCTGAGATAACACAACCCACCTCACAGGTTGTGGCATATCAAAATGCTGGTTAAACAGCTGGGTTATTACAGGTGTCCTCAGTCTGGCCTCAATTATAGGCCACTCTGAAACCTGCTGTTAAGTTTTATTTGGGGGGGGCTGGGGGACTCAGAACACCAGTCAGGATCTGGTGTGACCACCATTTGCTTCGTGCAGTACAACACATATCCTTCATAGAGTTGAACATTTGTGAACAATACCTGAGAGAAATGGTTATTTTATGTATGTGGAAACCTTTTTTGAAATCTTTGAGTTCATCTCATAAAAACTGGGAGTGCATAAAACTTAAAAAAAAATAAAAAAAAAAAATAAAAAATAGATCGAACTACATTGAACACAGACATTCTCAATAAAATTAATTGATAATGTCTGTGTTCGATTGGCTTAATATGTTCTGCAGGCAGATGCTGTGTAAACTGACCTGAGAAGGTTTCATTTTCAATGCATTTCCAATAAATAATACTTTATAGTTTTGGAAAAGCCTGGTTCATTTGTACATTGTTAATAATCATCCAATTATAGCTGTGTTATGATCCACGTCCTAATTTTTTTAAATAAAAAAAAAACATCAGTGATATTTTCACATATAAATATGATTTTACAAAGGTGAAGGGAACAAATGGAATGAAGTAAACTCCTGATGAATACTTTAACAAAAAAAGGTTTCAATATGTTGAATTAAAGACTCCAAAAAGCAATGGGTCTACCATACCCAGTAAGACACAAAGACTCTATGAGGGTTAAACAATACGAATTTTAAAATATATTATGTTATGTTAAATAAAAGAAAATATTATAAATGTATGAAGAGCCATTTTATATATTTCATTTTTTAAATTGCTATCAATTGTCAGGATTAATACCAAAGTTCAACAGGGTAAGAGGTTAACATCTATTATTTAAAGTAAATATTTGAAGCAGACGTTAAATACTATAATAGTATATTTCTGACACAACTTATTTGTCTTTACATCTTTATAGAAGAGATATAACAAATATAAGAGACATTTATTCTGTGGTGGAAAGTATCTATGTGAGCTACATTTACTCAAGTATCTAGTTAAGTACAGTTTCGAGGTACATGTACATTACTTGAGTATTTCCATTTGATGCTACTTTATTAACCACTACATTTATATGGCAGCCTTCATTCTTAAAATACAACACTTTTTGTTTTTCACGTGTTAATGTGTCCATTAAAATTATGAATTTGTGTAGGAAACTATTCGTTTATTTAGTATTTTTGTAATATATGTGGATTTTATCAATTTATCAAAAGTAAGTAAGTAGTTTTGTTTTTAAACCAGAAATGATATCTTTAGGTGTAAGTGCCATGGAAAAATATTTTAACATTAAAAAAACGAAATTTATTTTATTGGAAAAAACTGAAAAATAAAATAGTAACAAGAAGAAGAAAATACTATGGTTATAGTAAATCATTCTATTTAATTTAATACAAACAGATTCATAATGAGGTAATGTAAAAAAAACAAAAAAACAGATACATGTCCGGTGACGTCACAAACCGGAAGTTCGTGTTGCGGACTGCTGTTGTTGACATCTCTTAATGATTCTAGCATTTCATACATGTTCGTGCTTTAGAGACCGAAGTAAAGACTCACGCTAACTAACTCACTGCACCGACGTCTTATTCTGGTCTTAACTAAGCGTTTCGATGTAGGTTTATTGATTTAATCTGGTGATTTTGTGGCGTAGCTAGTAGCATTAGATGCTAGCTTGTAATGGAGGAAGGAAGCTAACAAGACATGGAAACTTGATTTAATCTCAGCTCATAGTTTGTAAATTTAACAGTAAACGTTGAAGGTTCAGCTTTTATTGAAGTCTAGTGCCTCAAACCTGTTGGGATAACACTCAAAACAAGGTATATTATCACCCTGTGGGGTGTAGTTAGCATTCTAAATGGTGTTGAGCTAATCTCAGCTGATGTTACTGATGCTATTGGAGCGAAGCTTCGTGTTTAATTAACACCACAGTTAACTCACCTTCTTGTGTTTGCTCGTTTGCCTCCACGCAGATGGCAGTAGAGCTGGATGTGTTCGTGGGTAACACCACTATCATGGATGAGGAGGTCTACCAGCTCTGGTTGGATGGATACACAGGTACTGTGGTGGATGAAGTACCTGAAGGTCACACCTGAGTAAAAGTACACACATCTAACATGAAAGTCATCTGTTAGAATATTACTCGAATAAAAGTCTCAAAGCATCTGATATGTATTGTACTTAAATATTAAATAAATTAATGATATTACGTGAAATTAATCAGTGAAGGTTAAAATAAAAGTAAAGCAAGAAAAGCAATCAGAATGATGTAAATTATAAAGTTTTAGGTCACACCCAGTGGTGAAAAGGGTACTCAGATCTTTTACTGGAGTAGGAGTATAAATATTGTTGTTTAGAAATACACAATTGCAAGTAAAAGCCCCGAATTTAAAATGTTATAAAGTAAAAATACAGAAGCATTTGCAGCAAAATGTACTTAAAGTATCATAATAGTAATTGAGCATGACTGTGTTATAACATTATAGCATATGTATTATATGATTTTCATCACTAACAAACACATGACAGAAGTTTTATGCTGTAGTGAGTGAAAACACAAAGCACACAACACATTTAAACATGGCAATTTAAACAGTAAGAACATTAAAGCTGTCAAAATAGTTGAGCGAAAGTACTCCGTAGTAATAGTAAGTTACTAGTAAAAAGTAAGTAGTAATATCTCAAAATTGTAGTTGGATCTGTAATACAGTACTTGAGTGAATGTACTTTCCACCACTGGATGTTTCTAATCAATCATTGGTTGACGTAAAATTGATTAGAGCTATGTTAAGGGTTGCTTAATAGTTTTGGTCAAAGAAAAAATGGTTTTGCTGTTTTTCTTTTCCACTTACACCTTAGGATACTAGTACCTCCATTTGAGAAACACTGGCGTAATCAGTTAGTGAAGAAAATAGTCAACAGATTAATCAATACAAATAATCATTAGTTGCAGCATCTGCAACATCATTTTTTGGTTTAACTGGTAACACAAAGAACATAACGTGACAAGCAGTATTGAATAAAAAAAAATGTTTTAAAGGGTTTGTAAACACTGATCTAAAGTAGCCACCGCATAAATGAAACTGGAACTTACATACAGACTACATTTTAATTCCTTTTTATGTTTTGTTATATTTGTACATGTTGAGAACTTTGATCAATCATAAGTTGTTTTTAAATCTGCTTCATAAATAAATACAATTTGATTTAATGAAAAAGCTAGAGGTGAAAAAATGCTGCTGCATGTACGTTTTTGTCGTGAAGATTGTTAGTAACCGGCGTGCTATGCTGTGCTCGTGTGATACAATCAATCAATTACAATGGTTCAGCTACGATTGCATCAACAACCCTGTGACATATGTTTCTCTGATTAACCCACATGAGCAGTAAATGACGCAGTGAAGGTACGGATGGAGGGAGGCGTGCTGGAGGAGTGCGAGGCGAGTGCAGATGTTCTGCTGAGTGACACCATGGACCAGTACAGGACATTCCAGATGTGCGAGCGTCTGCTCTACGTTCCGTCCAAACTAGCCAACCAACTGCTGTTCCAGATCCCGCCTCATCGACAAGCCGTCCTCATAGAGAGGTGCAGCAATGAAGCGCTCTATTTATCCTCATTCGATTACCTGATTTGATTCCAGCATCTCCCCTGATTTAATTTCGTGTGTTGGCCTTGCAGGACAAAACTTGTTCTTTTGAGTAATAGGAAGCTTTCCATTCTCGTTGTCAACATTCAATCAGAGATTTATAAAGTTTCCTCTCTTTTGGAACATTTTGCCTCCGCCATGAACCTTGGTCACCTCTCAAAACAGCCGTTACAAAAACATGTTTGTTTTCATTCAGCCCCAATTCTTGATTTCTGTCCCTGAGTTTTCTCATCCAGATCCATGTGTTTTCTCATCTAGGTACTATGCTTTTGATGATGCATTTGTCCGCGAGGTCCTGGGAAAGAAACTATCAAAAGGAACCAAGAAAGACTTGGACGATATCAGTGCCAAGACTAATGTGACACTGAAAAGCTGCAGACGACAGGTAAAACTTCTTCTAAACAACAAACAGTTTTTACTTTAATTTTTCACCAAAAGCAGAAAAACAGGCTTCCCAAGCAGCTCAATGATTATATGATAATAAAACAAGGAGACTTCAAGTGTAGAATAATAAAAGAAAACCCTGACTGTCTGCTTGGAAAAACTCCTACGTCTGCACACTTTGCAAAAGTCACGTCATTGCATTTTACTAAATATCCTGCATCATGTGTTTTAATTCCAGTTTGACAACTTCAAGCGTGTTTTCAAAGTTGTGGAAGAGCTAAAAGGCCCCCTGGTGGAGAACATACGTCAGCATTTTCTTCTTTCAGACAAGCTTGCAAGGTAATCTGAGGGGAAGAATAAAAAGAAAAAAAATCTTCCTGAGGTGTTTCTTATATATTTTTTACAAGGTACAAATAATAATTTTTATTGCTAAATCCTTAAAAAATATTCTATCTTAGACGATTTAACAAAACCAAACGTGAAAAGAGCTGTATTTTAGGATATCCACACACAGTTGTCTTGTCATAAGCTCTAAAACAACCTCCTCTGCTTGTTTCAGGGATTACGCTGCTATTGTTTTCTTCGCCAACAATCGCTTTGAGACAGGAAAAAGAAAGTTGCAGTATCTCACTTTCCAGGACTTTGCTTTCTGTGCTGGGCAGCTTATCAACAACTGGACGGTCGGGGCAGTCGGTGAGTGATTTCTGTTGTTTCTGAGATGCAAGGGGACATGTATTACATGCGTAATGAACTATGTAACAGATATATTAATCAACTGGATCTGTCTTACTTTGTCTGTGCTGGAGGGTTACAGAGCCATAAAAAAGAGTGATTGAATCCAAGGAAAACACAAGTGTGAAATACACATTGGCAACAGGGAGACACAACATGCAAAAGGCTGAGAAGAAAACTCCTCACATGAAAATCCATTTTCTTTCCTCACTGTTGATGTTGGTTGTGTGTTATGAATAGATGTTAGGCACGTTTAAAGCGGGGGCACTGTCAGTAAAGTGTGTTGACCACCAGAGGGCCTTCAGGATTTGCAGGTCACTATTAGAATGAAGAAATCATTTGAATTAACAACTAATTAGCAAAACAGAATCTGGGTGACGAGTCAGTAATAATGACGATTTGTTGATGTGACTCTGTCTAATGTGAGTTGTCGTCATAGATAACATGGTGGAAGACATGGACGTGGATCTCGATAAAGAGTTTTTGCACGAGCTGAAAGAGCTGAAGATTTTAATCACTGACAAAGACCTGCTGGATCAACACAAAAGGTCACAGGAACACGAAAACCTACATCATTATTGAAAAATGTCACTGACGTTTTAACGTAATCGTATCCACACTCCTGATTCGGGTGTTCTGTTCTCTCTGTTTAGTCTGGTCTGCACAGCCCTCAGGGGAAAAACCAAAACTTTTAATGAGATGGAGGCTAATTTCAAGGTACGAAACTTCAAACCTTCATCACATCTTAATTGTAACCACCCAGTAGCCGCCCGCGAAAGGTGATGAGAAGGAGAAGTTTTAAACCCAAATCATAGCTTTTGCCTCATTGTAGAATCTCTCCAGAGGCCTCGTCAACATCGCGGCGAAGTTAACGCACACGAAAGACGTCAGAGATTTCTTCATCGATCTTGTCGAGAAGGTGTGTACCTTTTAAAAAAAAAAAAAAAAAAAGTGGTTTCACTTTGGAGCAAGGAGACAAATCCAGACGCAGCAGCTCAGAGTCTGGCTTTGAGACCGTGTGATGTAACGCCTCCTTCCCCTCCTCCTCCCCCCTCCAGTTTATTGAGCCATGCCGTTCAGACAGATGGACAGCTGCGGACATGAAACTCTACCTCACTCACTACACCAACTCTGCGCACATACTGGACACATTCAAGTGAGTTAATGTGCTTTTATTCTGGAAAGCTTATCAGGTAAAACGTGGCACCGGCCCTGCCAGGCCTACGATATTGTCAACGAACCAATACCCAAATAAGGATATACACTGCTCAGGCATGAAGTTATATGTTAAAATCCTCCCTGATATTGTCGTCCCTGTTCTACCAGTGGGTGTCACCCTATCTCGCCCCTGATTTCTTAAACTGTAGTTACCTTGTTTCTCATGCAAACACTCTGGAATGTAGTTAAGGGTTTACACAGCTCTGCACCGCTACACGCTTAACAAAGAGATATTCATAAAAAGAAACATGGACCACCTTTCCACTACACTGAGTGCACAAACATTGCCTCATTTACTCTCTTCGCACAGATTTCACAATTCTTATTTGTCATGGGACTTACAGTGTCCCTTTGCTCCATTTACTCACAGTTTACTCTCTCTCTGTCTGTCTTTTCTGCCCCCCCCCCCAGACATCAGGTTGTGTGGGACAGATACATGGGCGTCATCAAAAGCTGTATCTTCAAAATGTACCACGACTGAAGTGGCCCCCACCCCCGCTGAAGCTGTTATCTTAGCCCCTTTTGGTTTGTGCTCTCTTTAGTCTGGAGATCTTCGCAGTGTCTGTAAATCTGGTTTGTAAATAAAATGAAAATATTTAATAAACGTCTTTCTGTTTTATGTTATTGTTTCATCCGCGGGGTTACACGGGAGAAGGATTTACGGATCCTGTGAGTCGGGGATGGAGATTAGAGGCAGAGAGAGAGCTATAAATCACACCCGAAAAAGTGGAGATGTCAGGAGATTTGCAAAGCCCCGTTTCAGCAGTGTACGCTCGGTATGGGGTCGGAACTGTATTAGTGTCCCAGATTCTACGCCGTGATTTACATTTACATCACGGTTTCAAACCCCAGCCAATGTGTGTGAGGTGTCTGTGTGTGGTCATCGTGAATAAGGGACCAGCCCTTAAGGGACCAACAGGGGGGGGTCCTGTTGGTCCGTCCGGGGGGTCATCAGTGTGACTTTTAACAACAATCCTCGTAAGGACAGCTGTCAACACCCTGAAACAGATCCACAACATGTCTGAAGGTGTTTATTTTTAGTTAGGGAAAAAACTGGGAGGAAAATACAGCAATTACACCTATAATTTTTAGAATTGCATAATTGCTCTCTATAAACATATAAAGATTAGGCCTATAAAAGAAATATTAGGTTATAAACTTTAAACAACCGTTTTGTAATCCTTGGAACATCCCTCACATATATTTGAACCAAGCCTTTATTATAGAGGTGTAGTGTGTATTTTGTGGGAAATTGAAAAGTGACTTATGGTCGGGTCCGTCTTTAATAGAGACAAATGTGGGTTAAGCAACTTCCCAACCGGTTTGCAAAATAACAGACCGCCGGAAATGGATCCAAGCGCAGTAATGGATTAGTCATCTTCAAACAAGTTGGAACCTTGGTCACGAGAAACGACAGTGGGTCATTTTCAGCCTTTTATGCCAGAAAATGCCACCAGTTTATCCTGTGAAATAAGCAGACACATTTTCCAAGTAGGTCTTCGTACAAACACACACACACACACACACACACACACACACACACAGACACACACACACACACACTCTTCCACTCTCTAATTTTTGTCCACATTCCATTAACTTCTCTCTCCCTGGCTATAAATATCCTGCATGTCAGATTGGACGAGAGCGAAGGTTTCAGTCGCTTTCTGGAGGAAGAAAAAAAAAAAGGAGAGAGAAAAGATGGGGGAGGTAAGTATAGATAGATGGGGGGTAAATGGGAAAAGGGAGGGAGGAAGGGAGAGAGCTTGGGGCTTTTGCGGGGGTTTAGTTTAAATGAAACCAGGTGTGTTGTGGGACCGACCAGCGAGAGGGGGCATTGGGTAAGCGGATGGGGGGGCAATGTGTGTGAATCTGTTGAGTTGTTCCGCCTGCGATTTGGACGGATTTGGAATTTTGGTATTTGGGCCGCAGACCAGGAATTTGCATCCTGGGGGGTCAGGGAGAGGGGGTTTGGAGAGCGGAGGATGGCAGTGCAGGGGGCCAGAGGGGGGGTAAAGAATGGGCTGTCCCTCTCTCCTCCCTCCTCTCTCCTCCCTCCTCTCTCTCTCTCTCTCTCTCTCTCTCCCTCCCTTTGCATGTGTTCAGCTGCTCCAGCTGTCTCCCCACTCACTCTCTCAGGGTCATTCAGGCAGGAGTTTAAGGGACAACTTCTGTACGCCAGCTCAGTCGGGACGGCAGCAGCCAGCAGGAGGACACTGGCCAGGAGGGGGGACTGAGACTCATCCGGAACGACTTGTCTGTGAGTACTTTCCGTGGCTCTTTCAGTGCCTGACACCAACGTAAGCAGGGATTTGTGTCAAATAGAGAGAGAGCGAGTGGACGACTTTTCGGGTTTGTCAGCGCCTCAGGAGAAGCGAGGGAGGTGGAGATGTACCTCCTACCTACTTTTCTGGTACAGGCCATACACGTCACAGCTACACCGCTGCTCTGCTCCGCTCTCTGCTCTCCCAGCTACACTGAGCTGCTTTTTGAGGAGAGCTAAGATAACGTGGCCCACGATCTCTGTAGTTTTTGCTTCCTGCCTCTCTGGTTCAGGCGCTGTAATAGGAGGGCAGACAGGAAGAGAGACAGTGAGTCATGAGCACATGAATTATTGTACAGTAGATTGCAAAATTCTCCCTCTTTTTTACAACATCTGAAATGCGTCAATTTTGAGTTTAGTCATTCTGAGGTGTGTGTGTGTGTGTGTGTGTGTGTGGAGGAGGGGGCAACATCAAGACAATAAGGGTGAAGTTGAATTTATAAGAGAAGCTTCAACAGTTCATATTTAAAAAGGGAAACAGGTGCCATCTGCAAACACAGAAACACACACACACACACACCTTAGACCTGCAGGACACCACATAGAGAAGACAATGCCTCTCTTCTACTTGACAGCCCTTTTTTTTTTCCTTATTTGTGTTTATACTCCTAATAGCACCAAGTGACAGCTCGACCGCCACTGCAACAATTCAGGTGGGACTATATTAGCGGGACGGAACAGCGTTCCCTTAAGAACTGCACATCATCTGGTGCCACATAGCCGGAACACGCTCATACATCACATCCCTTTTAGCACACTTAACAGAGGGAGACATAGCAGCGGCAGCATCACCACCGGGACAGCACAACGGCCCAGGAGGGATTTGTAGATTTACAGTGTGTGAAGTCTCCTGCAGGCCCACAAACCCTCATTGACTGTTCGAGTTTCCCTGAACAGGAGCCGAGCTGTGTGTGTGTGTGTGTGTGTGTGTGTGAGACGTAGACCCCGCTGGTTGTGGATTTGCAGGTTCACTGCCACAACGGCAACAGAGCGCAGCTGTGGCGCGACGGGCCACCGTGTTCTCAGGCTGCTCCGCGCACAACCGAGCAGAACAACACAAAGCCGGCTATGTATACACGGCGAGATACGAGCGCGTGTGTGGTCTGGCTGTGTGTTTTTACTGGTGCCCACGGAGCCACTTTTAGAAGCTTTCTTTATTGTGCTGCGTGAACTCAAAAAAACGGGTGAACCTGCTGCTCAGCGAGGCCTGGGCCCAACTAGTGATTATGAGAGCTTGTGATTATTTTATCGTCAGAGGTGATGTGACTACGACAGGTTTATAGAACGGCAGCATGTCCAGGCTCCACTGAGCTTTCTTTACGTCATCCAGACGCCAAAACCCAGACGGTGAACTCCTGCACCGGGGCCACATGGTCTGATCCTCCTACACGAGATGGGGAGATGAGAGGGAGCGGTGGCCCGAGGTTTGGCAGCGACTGTCCTCGTATGTGAACCGTTGTGGGGGGGGGGGGGGGGGGGGGGGGTTTCCCAGAACCCGATACTCTGGGAACCTCTGCCGTGGCAGGGCATCCCAGCTGAGAACTGGCGCCCACATCCTTGCCACGGGCATTCCAGAGGTCCACCACCACTTGATCTGCAGCGGCAGCGAGGCAACACCCATGCATCCCTGCTGCCCGCAGCCGGTAGCCAGCGAGCGGCTGGACCCCGGAGCGACGGTCAGTTTGTTTTTGGACGGTTTGGAGCCACATTCTTGCTGGTTGTAGGTGTCCCCGCGGGCCAAGTCGGAGAGGTCACGTACTGCGGCTGTCTGATTGCGCGGCGGTATGTGTTACCGTCTGCAGAAGGCATGTTTCCCCACTTCGCACCGTGCAAGAGGTCACAAATGGCCGGTGACGTAACCCCATCCAGTACCGGAGGGGCGTCCACGTCACTCTGCGGCCCTGCGGTTCTCGGCATGACATACAACAATAAGCAAGGCCTGCAGCAAATGTGGCGTGTGGCGTTTATATCCGAGTGTGTGTGCATGCACGTAGACAGGCGGGGATTCTAACTTTCCCTGTCACGTATTCAAACTGGAGCTCGCTCACTGCAAACAACACTTCCTTAGAAATTGATTTTTTTCTAACGTCTTCAATCGGCCTGTTGTTTCTATGGTTTCGTCTGGAATAGGTGATTTGTGTATGTTTTAGGGAGTCAGCTTAAATACTTATAGCTTCTTTCCAGGAACATTAACTGAAGGATGCTTTTGTCTCTGCTGAGAGCGCGGCCCTCAGAACACTCGGCGCTATAAATTAATTCGCTATAAATCCACCTTAGAAATCCACCGCTCTGCACGGTGTACACTGAACGCCGCAACAGAGATGGATGCCCTCATCCATTACAGAGACGCAACAGCAGCATCTCCAGAGGAGGAGGACTCCTCCATAACGGAGACAAATTACGCTGAAGTTTCTCCTCAGGAAACTGAAACCGCTGAGCAGGAGGTGTCAAACTCTGTGAAATATGCAGGCAGGGAGCAGAATGTATGTGCCCCCGCCGACGCCCGCTGTGATCCACAGTGAGCCGAACCTCTGGAGGCAGCGAGGCTATCATTCCACTGAGTTGTAGTCTGCCAGTCTGAAGACAGAGGGCTTTCTGTGAGCGGGCAGCGAGTATGAGAGTCTTCCTGTGATGTTGACTCTGTTATTTTCAGCCCAAAGGGAGGGTGTACGTCACGCTGTTTATGTTTTTTACCTGGCAGAGTGTTTCGTGCAATTTATTCTTGCCGCGATCAAGGGGGAACTGTTTGGTGGACAAACAGCGAGCCGGGTCCAGGGAGCTAACTGTTTGTGTGCTGACTGACTACTTAAAAATTGGCCTCGGCGCTTCGCCCCGAGTTGATTTATCCATTTCAGCTGTGGGAGCAGCTTAGAGCCTGAAAGCAAAGCACAAGTGTGTTTTAAAAGTGAATTGAACCATTTTTTTTTTACTTGAGTTTCTAACATTGCCTTTTTATGTCCTTTTTTTTCTCCACTTTCTTGTCTCTCTCTGAAATACAGATACCACTTGGCTGCTCTGCACATCACAAGTCGGCTGCCTCTCTCATCTCTAAAGCAGCTCTACCTGTCTTAATTGCTGTGCGTGCGTGCGCGTGTGTGTGTGCGTGCGTGTATGTGTGTGTCTGTGTGCATGTTTTACACGTGTGTTCCTGTCCCATCTCCCACCAACTAGTGCATTAGTATGCAGGGTGTTTGCGTGTCAATCTTGTGCGTGTGCATATGTGTGTCTGTGCTCCTCCGCAGCGCTATTTCACAGCCACATACAGAAAGTGACACCTACACGGTAAGGATGGATGAATCGTTCTTCCTCCTATTTTCATCTCTCCACCTTCTTTTTCTTTGCATCTTCTCCTCATTGCTTCAAAACTATATATCATACTTGTCATACTGTATTTTCTTCCCTCATCTCTTTATGGTTTAATATAACACAGCGAACCTTTCCAGTGTTTTATGGTACTGCTAGCTGGGGGTATTTTTGGTTTTTAGTTGTTTCTTTAGGCACAGTCTTCCTTTCCATGCAGGTCAGACTGCTATTTTTTCCCAGAATTATAATAATTTCCAAACAGTGCCCTTAAATTTTCGTTGACTTTTGTCGTTTGAGAGGTGACATTTAGCTGCAGGAAAGCAGTTAAAGATGTCACACATCCTTTAAAAAGCAGCAGACTGCAAAAACTGTGAAAATATCTTGTTTTTGGAACAATTACTTCAATACTGACTAGAATTATGTTTTTGCGCTTGCAGATACCTTTGCTTGTTTAATTTTTTTCCCCTAATTAATTATAACTAATTATAGCAAGAACAAGGTATTTTCACCTGTTTTTTTTTCACGGCTTACTTCTGGGGATTTATTAAGTATTATGAATATATTATGCAACCGCTTGGCTCAGAGAGGAGACTGTTCACATCTTTCTCTCCATAATTATCTCACACTCTCCTTGTCTCCCGCTGCTGCTCTGTAGGAATGCACAGATGGGTATCACTGGGACCCTCAGACTGAGCACTGTAAAGGTAAAACCTCAACACCTAATCCTCACCAATAAACTGTGATCCCACTGAGAAGGTCACACTGACGCCGTGTTTCTGCCTCTCCCCTTCAGACATAAACGAGTGTGAGACTATTCCAGACGCCTGCAAAGGGGAGATGAAGTGCTTCAACCACTATGGAGGATACCTGTGTCTTCCTCGCTCCGCGTCGGTCATCCCGGCCCCAGAGGCCCCCATCACGCCCACAGAGTCCTTCAACCCTTGCCCTCTGGGCTACGAGCCGCAGGGAGACAGCTGTGTGGGTGGGTGTCTGGTCCTGTAGGCCTTGTGGTGGTGGTGGGGGGGGGGTGTCGGAGGTGGACAGGTGGCCACAGGCTGAGTGATTATTAAGCATGTTTGTGTAAATTTATTGTCGGTGGCCACAGATTGTAAGGGACAGGTGGCCGTAGCAGGTGTTGGGACTGGAGGCGGCGTGTTGGTGTAATCTGTGTGGGTGTGAGTGAGTATGAGTCCACGGGGTGGGTGTGTGGGGGGCGGACAGGCAGCGCAGGAATTCACACGAGGACAGCTGCAGCGGACGTGACGCGAGAAAAGCTACTGGTGCCGGGGGGCGGCGGCGAGGTGTTTATCCTGCGTGAGACAACAAACATGATTCAACACGATGTGATATTCTCAGCTGTCGGGTGCAAACGAGGGGAACGGAGTCAACCGTCGTCTGCCCTCTAACATTCACACAGGAGCCTTCGCTGATATATTGGATGAGGCCTTGTTTGCTCGCAATAACCAGACCCCTCTTTTTTTTTTTTTGCATGTTTGTGTCCTTGCACGACACCGCCCACAAACACAGATGTGGATGAGTGCGAGCGAGACGAACACGACTGTCAGCCCAGCCAAGAGTGCGTCAACACGCTGGGCGCCTTCACCTGCCAGTGTCCGGATGGCTACCGCAAGGTTGGCACAGAGTGCATTGGTGAGATCATCCGCGTTATCCTTTAAAATGTGTAGCTAAGCAGCTTGAGATATGCCGTGGCTTCTGGGGAGAGGAAAAAAAAATGTTGCCGGGGGTGAGCTTAGCTGAAGGCTGGGAGAGTGAATATAATAACTGCAGGAATGCGAGTGTCCCTCAGCTGACTCCATCCTCCATCCTCCATCCTCCTCCTTTCTCAGACATCGACGAGTGCAGGTACAGGTACTGCCAACATCGCTGCGTCAACGTCCCCGGGTCCTTCTCCTGTCAGTGTGAACCTGGTTTCCAGTTGGCAGGAAATAACCGATCCTGCATCGGTGAGTAGCTGCTCGGCCGTGGCACAGAACATTCAGCATTCACCACTTCATCTTCTTCTTCTTCAACATCACTTTGATGCTATTTGAGAATTCTGCTCTGACACTGTACATGTTAGAGGGAAATATGATAACACATTAAGTCTACACTACACTTATTAGTATAAATACAATTTTACAATCAATACATGCAGCCAGTTAGTAAAATATTATGCAACAGAAATAAACAGAAATGGGTTAAACTGTGGAACTTGAATAGATGAGAGTTGCATTATGGGAATTGTAGGACTTCCTCCCCTCATATGCAATACTACACCGATGGATCACCCCTTTAATATTCTGCTCACCTATTGCATCAGTAAATATGATAAATATTCATAGTGATATATGAAATAAAATGCTGTGGTAGTGCACAGTCTGCCTAACAAGTTATTTTAAACTTTGGTTCATTTAGGTGCAAATATGTGGGTCAGTGAGAAACACTTTTTTAAATACATAAAAAAAAAAGCTTTTTTTAGGTTCCTCAAAAAACGTATGTTTATGGTGGTTTCAGGTAATTTAAATTATGATTTTGTGCACTTTTTTGGCCTTATATGTCAAATGCTGCAACTGAAAAATAATTCAATTCTAATAAATAATTGTCTAATCCACTTGAAATGTAAAACTAGTTGATTGCATGTGTTTTTTTTATAATTTAAGACATTTTTCAGAGAATCTGGTAGGGGTTTTTAGGCTTACACCACATTACGGTTTTGACATTGTCCCACATGCCTTGTTAACTGTGTGGTGTTTTTTTTATATTATTATTAAGTAAGTCCTCCTCTGCCCATTCTATCCTCTCAGATGTGAATGAATGTGAGATGGGTGCCCCCTGCTCTCAGAGGTGTTACAACACTTACGGCACCTTCCTCTGCCGCTGTGACCCGGGCTACGAGCTGGGCCCCGACGGCTTCGCCTGCAACGGTGAGAGACCCCCCCCCCATCCGTCCATCTGTCCACGTAAGCTCTGCTTTCGTGTTTCGTTGACGTCCGGCCGACTAACGACAAACCTGCGAATCGTGTCACTCCACAGACATCGATGAGTGCAGCTATTCCAGTTACCTGTGCCAGTACCAGTGCGTCAACGAGCCGGGGAAGTTCTCCTGCGTGTGCCCAGAAGGATACCAGCTGCTGGGCACCAGGCTATGCCAGGGTAAGCATGGCCGCCCTCATTTCCCCCCGCCACTAACACCTTCCTCTTTGTGCTCTCGCAGCAGCACAGACTCAATCCTGTCTTCTCTTGTTCCACCAGACATTCACAAGCCGTTTGTCCTCCACAGATATAAATGAATGTGAAACAGGTGAACACCAGTGTACCGAGTCCCAGACGTGTGTGAACATCCACGGTCGATACCAGTGTGTGGACACCAACCGGTGCCAGGAGCCTTACGTACAAGTGTCTGAGAAGTGAGTGTGTGTGTGTGTGTGTGAGTGTGTGTGCGCCCTCTTACGCAAACACGTTTCTACATACACCTTTTCCCAATTACCGAAATATGTGTTGGCCATCAGCTCAGAATATAATCAGCCCCTGTATTGAGTATGGCTCAAACTGCGAGATTACTGCAATTACTTTTTCCACGTTCGGGTCCAACTCTGCAACCTTTTCTTTTGAACACGGTCCATTGCAATAAGAAAACTATTACGGTCGTGAACAAGTGTTGGACCGGCAACAGGTGTGGGTCGCTGTTCACGTATCCCCGATGATTTGGTCGTATTAAATGTGTTTTAGAAAAACATGACGAATGAAAATGGCTACTGTTCAATATTTATCCAGATTTTTGCAGAACTTTGCTGTCAGTCATGGCTCCCCCTCTGCTGGCTGATTTATGAACTGCTGTTTTTTTTTTTAGAGAGAAACATCACAGCAATTAATAATATTTAATTCGATAAGGGCTCTGTGTGTATATTCAGCTGAATCACTATCTATCAGGCTTTTTACCTCCTGTGTGTGTGTGTGTGTGTGTGTGTTCTCCAGCCGATGTGTGTGTCCCGTCAACAAACCGGCCTGCCGGGAGCTGCCGTTCTCCATCGTCCACCGCTACATGAGCATCACCTCGGAGCGCTCCGTCCCCTCCGACATCTTCCAGATCCAGGCCACCAGCGTCTCCCCGGGGGCGTACAACACCTTCCGCATCCGCTCGGGCGACGACAACGGAGACTTCTACATCAGGGTGAGAAGAGAGGCATCTGCCTCTGATAAGATGTGTATATTCAGAAACTTATATGTATAGATATGTTTTTTTTGTTAAACATCAGTCACTTGGTAGCATGCACTTAATAAGTTGGTGGTTCCTCCCACGGTTCTGTAGGAAAAGTCCTTTAACACACTCCATCCTCTCATATCCTCCTAACAATGAATCCCTCTTATATCTCCCTGATATAGCGAGAGTTTTCTTTTACGTCGATTTAGAGCGTTAAGTCCTCATCCCGTGACTTTATCCTGTGACTCTGGTGTCACAAGATGCTGCCGCTTTCAGGCTTTTTGCCAGAACCGAATCTATGTGTTCGACGTCTTCATCAATTCTGCCGTATATTTAAAACCTCACTGTTGTAGCGTTAGTGTTTAAACGCTCATCTGATGAAAACAGAGCTTTACATTCAGATTAAACTTACACATAAAGTCAGTTATATTCCGTAGTAAATATAGGTGGTGACCTGATTCAATAAAGATATATCTGTCTGATTCCACTGGACGTTTCCTGTTTGATCAAATGACCCATGTCTTATATTTTGAATAAACTATATAAAGTATTTTATAGAAACCACTATATAAACTCCCTATTTATCTCATAGTGGTTCTTTCTGTGCCCCTCAGTCCAACCTCTGTCTGAAACAGCTCCTGTCTCTTTAAGACCCGCCTCACAACCAGCCCGCTCTGTTCTGATTGGTCAGCTTTTCCGACGAGTAAAGCCGTTTCACACCATGTGATAATTTCCACATGGAAATTGAACTCACGCGTTACGACAGAAGCTCGCACACCAGGTTGGAAGTGCGAGGGAAAAATGTCTGGAATCACTTTGTCATCTCTGGAATTCTGTCTGTTATTAGTTATTAATTCTTAGTTTTATGTGCCGAACCGGATGAGACAAAAAAAAGATGATGATTGTAAATGTAGAAGTTGCACACCTGCTGCATGACGCACATTTCTTTCCTATAGAAGTCATCCTGGAGCTGCCACTATAGACGTACTGTACATTCATTCATTCCCTGATAATAAAGCGTGGCTGTGATACAGGCGTAGCTCCTGGATCCAGTGATGGAACTCGACATGTTCCACGCTCCTATCCAAAATTAGATTCTTTTTAGTTACCTTATCTTCCTCTCCATTTTATCAGAACATGTTAAATAAAAATGGAACATGTAAGTGGGGATAAGTGGTGGATAAGCCTGTGGGGCACAGTTGTCTCCGTAGTACCGCTGCAGGATTTCACTTCTACGTGAACGTTAACAAGCCGTGAAACGTGCTCAGCAACAAAGGGACAGACAGCTGTTTGTGAACCATGTGACGGCATCACATGGAGGAAGCAGAGAAGCATTTTTACACGCGTTTGCCTCAACCATGTTTAGCATAGATATCTGACGTCACAAAAGAAGAAATATTATAATATATCACATTTACATATGTAGCACCTGTGCATCACTTCAACCAATACTGAGCACCACAATAAAAACATGGAATAAACAAGATAATTCAAGATAGGAGTGCAGTACAGTTTTTAAGACGCATTCATCAGGTCTGTCAAAATGTACATTTTGTGTTCATGTTGGTTTCTTGTCATTTAAAAGTCCATTTGTACCTTTTTTGTGTTTTATTTTTGACATGCATTTTCGAATCAAGAATCAAGAATGATAAATTCTAAACATTTAACCACCTAGAATGTAAAACTAGTCAATAGCATGTGTTTTAAAAGTTACAGTTTTGTCGATGTCCTAATTACCTCCACCAAGGAGTTTATGGTTTTGTCTGTTTTTAAGCAAAAAAACCTCAAAAAGTTTAGGCTGGATTTTCATCAAATTTTGAGCCAATGTTATAAGATGCTAATGATCTGGAAGAAATCCCGGTTTCTGGATCACTTTCAGGATTATTTACCTGTGACTCAGAAAGTTGCTCCCTAACGTTCTGTTTCTCCCCCCCTCCTTTTTTTTTGCAGCAAATCAATAATATCAGCGCCATGCTGGTGCTGGCCCGCGCCGTGTCGGGGCCGAGGGAGTACACGTTGGACCTGGAGATGGTGTCGGTGAACCCGCTGCTCAGCTACCAGAACAACTACCAGACCAGCTCGGCCCTCAGACTCTCCATCTACGTGGGGCCGTACACCTTTTAAAGGAGGAGGAGGGGGAGAAGAGGAGGGACAGAGAGAGAGAAACACATGCAAAAAAAAAGTGGTCAATGCAGTTAAACCAGTCACTGTGATGTTACACTTGTATTTTTAGTCTTTCGAGAAAAGCCACGCGTTACTTTCAGCCCACCGTGTTAAGTGTAAGAATATATATGCAGCACAGTATACAAAAAAAACAGCTTTAAAATATTTTTGTCCAGTCAAATGTTTTCCCTTGTATTTAATCTGTCTATTGTCACCATTTTTTATACTGTACACATAACAGATGGCATCATTCTGTGCTCAAAGTGGTTTTACTCATCTGTTGAGGGAGATAACAATATCAGTGACATGTTTTTTTTTTTTTTTACCTTCAGGTGGACGGATTCACGTTCACACCGGTTTACATCCTTATCTTTTTTTCCTCCCCCCCGTTCGGTTCCTGCTCTGTCTGTCGCCGTGTTCTCGTCGCCTCGTTTCTCGTTTCTGACGGATGTGATTCAGTAACCACTCAGTTCAGACCTCAGCATCCACGCCCCCCCTCCCCCCTCGACCCCCCGCCGTGCATTCCCACGTTCCGTCACTGCCGTCTGTAGGTTCGTCACCTTGCTGATTGTGTTGTACTTTTTTTTTTTTTTTTTTTTTTTTTGGTTTTCTAAGATTTGAACCCCAAATAAAACAATATAACTTTTAAACCGTGTCAATGGAAGTGATTGCTTCACTATTATAAATACGCAGCGAAAACGATTGATCTGTTTTTAGTAGGAAAAAACCAATAACTTTAAAATAAAATTCCATTCGCTGCTTCACTTGCACATTATTTACATGCTGGCTCATTGTCACACCTTAATGGGATGTTTGAATGCAGCGTTGTAAATGTTATTAGTAACACCTTTGCTTATTCTATCACAACAATGCAAGATGTCAGCTGTGGAACAAAGCCATGTCAGTCATTAAAAGAAAGTGAATTGCAAATAAATTTGAGAGCAGATTAATCATTTCAATACATTTTTAAGCAAAAAAATGTTCCAGCTTTTCTGGTGTGGAGATTTGAAATGCAGAAGAATATGACTACTGCTATTACTTTCCATCATAAAGGCCTTGTCAGTGGATGACTGTGGACATACATATAATGTGTGTGTCGCTTATCTAACATTTAAGAATAAAGTGGCTCAAGCAAATTTATGAATATTCTAGTGTGACTTTAGTCAACTTTAAACCTGGATTAAACTTTCCTTTCATTCCATAGTGAAAACTCTGAACTGACATTACCTGGAGTTAAATTAAACTAATATCACGTCCCTTTTTTATCATCTTCGCCTGTTTTTTATTCAACCTAACTCATCTCCAACATCCAGTTTTGACAAACCTGAGATGTGGTGAATTTTAAATGAAGCGATGACACATGTTTAAAGGATGAAGATCCTTGGCTGTATTTGGATATTTGGCTGTATGTTTATTTAATTTATTGATATGCACAGCACTTTATATTCAATTATCACTCAAGTATAAAATGGGAAATTTTGACTTATTTACTATAAAACATTATAGACTCATCAGCAGAAAAAAAATAATTAAGTTAAATGGTCATTGTCTCACAGGGAATAAAGAATTTGTATGATATGATATACCTTTTTAAACTTAATCTCTTTTCTTGTGTTGTGTCTCTCAATAATCTTCTCAAGACAGAATTTGTCCTCTACTTGAATGAGATTTTAATTTGAAATGATAAGTCGACGCAAAGAATAAATAATATTAATGAGTAACTTAGAGTAACAGTGACTGTTTAATAGCAGTAATAATAAGAGCAGAATTCCATCTTCCTATAAACTCACCATAGCAGGTCTGGCTGTGTTTGTAATGGCAGCAGAAACATGTTGAGCCAGACTTTTACTGTCAAAGATTGCAATTATTCTTATTTTTAACCTGATTCTAATTAGGCCTCATATTATCTTTAGCACAGCCTTAAAGGACGGGTTCACAAATGTGCAAGTCTGTCCTGAAACAACACGCAGGAGCCCAAATCAACACGGCCCCGCTGTCCATTCAGAGCATCACACATCCACAGTCCTCCTTTTGTGCAAAAAACATATTTAATAGTTTACTTGAAGCAAATATGAAGCGTCGGCCGTCCAGACCAGTTAAATCCAGCGGAAAGTTTCTGTCTTTATAGCAGCGAATTCCCTAATTTTGTTTCTTTTCATGAATAAAACGCTGTGTATCGAGGGTCAAACAGGCGGAATATTTATTAAATAAACTGTGGATGGAGGTGGACATTCACTTAATTGGAGGAATAAATACAGCTTGGAAAACGTGTACATTTTCATACAGGCACCTGCCCTTAAAAATATATTGCAAATTGTTGTTTAAGTATGAGTCTTTTCCAAAAAAATCAATAGTAATGAAAATCTTTGTGACCTCTGTTTCTATGTCCTGTCTGATGATCTGAGTAGCATTGGTATGATAATAAAGAAACAGAAAGCAGAAACCTCACTAATAATCGGCTTAATGTTCATATATTCACTTCCTAACATCCCCAAAATTAGCAGGAGGAGGAAGCGAGTGGCTGCGGTTTAAATGAAGCGTTGCAGCTTTCCTGCTCTATTTTGGTGCTTGTGTGTTAACTGATGCTCCTGACCCACAGAAAAAAGAGAGAGAGAGAGGGAGAAAAAGAGAGAGGGGAAAGCCCTTATTTCACAGTCCACTGCCGTTGGCTCCGCCCAGGCCTACACACAAACACACACCAACACACACACTTTCCATCTGTCCTCACTGGGGGGTGATGACTCACACACAGCTCTGTTTTATGTAATCGGAGCAGGAAGGTTTGGGCCGCCAGGGGGCAGCCCGCCACACAGATCCGCTGTTTGTGAGGAGGCCAAGAATAGCAGCAACCTGAGGAGAGAGTGTTGGTTTTATAACCTAATTGACTAGAGAGCCCACATTTTCTACAGTTTTTTCCATGAACTCATACACCTGTGGGAGGGGAGAAAAAAAAAAAGTGAAAGCCAACAGTTTTACTTTTTTTTTTTTTCTCTCTCTCTACAAATACAGCAACAACGATGCACAAATACACGCCATGCTCTGGAATATTGTGCAGTGTAGATTTTTATTCTTTTATAACTTGTCAGAGTTTAAAAGACGAGTGACGGGTGATGATGATGTGTGTGTGTGTGTGTGTGTGTGTGTGTGTGTACGTGCATTTTGTGCGTTTGCATCCAGCACCATCACGTATACGTGTGCGTGCGTGCGTGCTTGCTTGCATGCGCACACACACACACGCAGGGTGTGGGTGTTTACATAGGAGAGCATGTGTTTAAGAACGGCAGTGCCCACGCAGACGAGGAGCAGGAGGAAGAGGAGGAAGAGGAGGAAGAGGAGGAGTGTTTTCGGGTGGCAGCAGGGACTGTGATGGGGAGCCTGGGCCTCATTCCTGGCACCTCACCCCGAGCATGAGCTCATTTTTGGGCAAGCCGTGCCCTGTAGGCCGCGGCAGAGGGATCAGTGTGTTTGTTGGTGTGTGTGTGTGTGTGTGTGCGTGTGTGTGTGTGTGTGTGTGCGCAGAGCGGGCCAAACACACCAATATCACTTTAAAGGTCTTCGCACTAGCAAACTCTCCATGTCTCCCCCACTCCATTACACCTGAATGCAGGTATTATTTTTGTGAATGAAAGAGTGTCCACAACCACTGGGCACGGAAGTGGAATCTGTGGTACAGCGGGTCAGGCGATGAGGGAGTGTAAATGACAGAGGGCGTGAGACAGGAAATGTCTCTCTGCTCTCTGGTTATCTGCATGCTACATATAGATATATAAGGAAGGTTATAGGGAGGAGAGGACAATTACATAATATTATATAAATAAGCACATCAGTGACTAACCAGCAAACATCTGAGCTCGTATTCAAAGCTGACTGGTATTAACAGGAACACTATTCTACAATTTGTGTTTTAAATCACGGAACAGAAACAAGTGACAACAAAATTAATCAAATGAGCGTGCAATAATTTAAATTTAATTGGATTACTAATAATATGTCACTTTTAGTCATTAAAGTCCTGCAGGACCGTAAGTCAACTAATGTGTAGCCTACTTATTTGTGTTTATTAGCCAATAAACTGTCAACTGTGATGGGTTGATGGAATGAGACGCTAATTTGAGGTAATTGTAATCTGAAAATACTTGATACGCTAGCATGTATTATTAGATATGGTGGTTATAATGGTTATAACGATTGTTAGAGATACAAAAGCAAACTTAAACATATCTAATAAAGGAACAAAAAAGGATCAAGCATGTCTATGACTATCTAGTTTTATATATATATTTTTATAAATATACAATACACAGCTTAAATGGATTCAATCAGGCACATTTGGAACATGACAGGCTACTTGATTGGAATGTGGAGAAATAATCTTAATTTTATTTATATCCTACATACTAATTCTATAAATAGAAAATCAAACAGATTCCTCCTGTGGTGACTATGAATGTCTGTATGAAGTTTTAAGTCAATCCGTTTAACAGTTATGGAGATATTTGAGTCAGAAACAGGTGAAGCGGCCTCCATCCCTACGCTGCTCCCATGGATACGAAGCAGGCGGCATTTACATTTAAATCTACTGGGACTCACATGTCTAACTAGGATGAATAATTTTCCACAAGTAATGGGTTTTGATTGGATTTCGTATTATTGAGAAATAAATCCTCTGGGATTTTCTTTTTTCTTTTTTTTATTATTATTATGAGCATTTATCAGAGCAGAAGTGACCTCCACAAATCACACAGGAGCTTACATGTAAATTGCTCCCCTGTAATAAGTGTCGTTTCTCGTTGGCCGCGGAAATAATTAGCTTATCAGTCTGGTGCAATTACAGGTTCAATTGCCGGGTACAGTATGTTCATTAACTCAGGTCAGTGTAATCTCCTGCCAGCGTCCTGGGAATTTAGCGCATGGCTTCCAGTAAGCAGAATGTTGGGTCACATTTCAGTAATTAACAGCAAAGTTATTAAAAAAAACATATAACTGCATCTGTTGAGATCCAGGCGCCCACCAAGCACTTTTACAACATTTCTGCCTGAATCCGTCACACAAACAAACGGCGGAGACTTTCACGTCCAGCTGTTGAGACAATATGTCTCTTGTTCCTCCGGAGCCTTGGATGGGTTTATATAAGGCTCCGACTCGACCCATGCCTGCTCTACCTTCAGTTTCTTTACTTGTTGCGTAAATGTGGTTACCAAGAAACGACGACGTGTTGCTATGGGTGTGTGGGTGTATGGCAGCGAAGGGACCTATGCTGAAAAGACTTTCAGCCCTGAGAAGAAAATAAATAAATAAATAAATAACAGAAATGGAAAAAAAACTGAACGGTATGTGGATGGCGGCGAAAGCAGGAGCTGGAGCGGAATTTTGTGAATCGGAAAAACACAAAACCGATGGTGAAACAGATATTTCGTGTAGGACTCTTTGCCAGAAAGCTTTTAGTGTTTTTTGTGTGTGTGTGTGAAATCAGATGAAAACAGCTCACGGGGCGATGCTGTCTCTACGCAGTTTGCAGAATCGTCTCTCAGAGGTCAAAGGGCACGTTTGAAGGTTAAAAACATGGATGCATCGATCACGTGTTTTTGCTGCGAGTCTTTAATATTCATATAATGGGTGCTAGCCGGCCAAATCCAACTCAGTATTTTATTTTTATTACGGCTGCACAGCATACTGCAGCAACGGTGATGTTTCATTAAAATACAGTAATTGCAATTTAAATCAGAACAGCAGAGTAGCTCCGGCGTTAGAGACGTAGTGTAGCAGCACAGCACCCGATAAAGGGAGGAAGATGGTGATTCGAGGTGAGGGAGCAAGAAAAGGTGGAGTTTCTTAAATATTATTAATAATACAGCAAAAAATAGCGAAACTAAAAAAGTAAAATATGAGCAGCCTCACTCTCAGGCTAAACAGGTGCAGACATCAGGGCTGATAAACTCTTAACATAATAATCCTGTGGGAAAAAAAAAGCTCGGGTTGTGTTACAACCCACCGACAAATTAAGGGATCGACGGAAACGTTCCGAAACGACAATGTTGGAAAACTGGCGAGCCGACAGCAACCAAGTTCTCGCTGCATCTTAAGTTTTCTCCAGCACTTCCTTATATAACGTTTGCACGGCTGAACGGCTGAAGTATCTGTGAAGGAGAGAGATAGAAACTAAATGCCGAGGTTCAGACGAAGCCTTAAAACCAGCAGCAGCACCAGAGAGCTGTGGTTCACCTGAAAAAATGTAAAACTGTCACTAAAAGAGGCAAAAAGATTCTCATTGGAGGCTTCTAAGACTTAAATATACAGTAGGTGGTCTGCAGAAACTGAAAGATAATTTATCTCAAGTTTTTTTCCTGATTAGGGTCAATTGGGTTTGTTTTAAGAAAACAAAACTATTATTTTCTTACTGAATCAAGCAAAAAATGTGAGATGAGATGCATTTTCTGCAGTAAAAAAAGGTAATTCTGCTCATTATGGGATTAATTCTACCACAAGATATTTTCATTAAGATTTCAGTTTTGCAGTGTGGTATTTCCAAACCTGCGTTTTATAGTCATGTCTAATTTTGTATTGCATATGTCTATTAACAAGTCAATGCAATATTAGTCAGGCTTCCTAGAAAAAAAGGCTTACCTCTAACTTGTTACCTGTTTCATAGCTTGTTGACACCACGCAGGTCTTGATTGTGTAAACGTATTTTTGGAAACGCTATAGATAGACAGCGGATTTGAAGTGGGAAAACAACAACCCAACAGGCCGCAGCCGACAAGTGTTTGACCCCCCGATCCATTCATGAATCACCCCGGGATGAATGGATCCGTAAATATCTCAGGACAGGAGCCGCAGAACGGCAGCAAACACGGCAGAGTAAAGCCGAACTTGCGATTGGTTCCCAAACGCCTGGTCGGTAGCGGCGCGTTTTGAGTCATGTGGCACAAGGTCAACGAGCGAGCGGAGGACAAACGGCCCGAGTCCAAGAAAAGATAAGGAACATTAACGTGTTTTTTTTTTCTTTTTTTAATCGGTGGAGATGAAGGACGTTCAGCACATCTGCTCCTCCCTCCCTGTCGCTGCCACCCTGTCAGAACATAAACCCACTCTCTGCGTTTGTTACACAACACTGCGCTACGTGTCTCATCCCCTACATATGTCCGGCTGTTATACATTCAAACCGACACTCGAGCTTAATCAAATCCGTCCGTACGCTCCGGATCTGTGCTCGACCTTTTATCCAAAAAATGAAGGGTGAGAGTTAATTGAAGGGGAGCGAGACAGAGAGAGAAAGAGAGAGCGAGAGACAGGGGGGGAAAAAAGGGGGGTTGAGGGGGTAAGAGAGGGAGTCTCAATGAAAGATCTGCTGCTAGGAGGTCTCTCATGATGTAACACATCTACATCACATCACCATGGCAACCCTGCATCAGCACCAACTTACTGTGGGGAGAAAGAGTCGGTGTCTGTGCTGGTATGTTACTGTACAGCACTCTGCATCTGTCCCCCACATAAAAAACACAATACTTAACGTACATATAAAAATATATAAATTAAATACTCCATTAATATTGCTTGTGGGTACATCTAAATCTAAAACATGATGTTCTGTCAATCTAATGTTCCTGCGATACACAGTTCACCTTTAAAAAGAAAATGCACATAAATATTGGTTAAAAAGATTCTGATACTGATCTTGTCCTTGAGCTGTTCGGTCTAACGCAGCATAATAAAAGCTCTCGTGGCGGACTTCATCCTCAATAGAAATATCTCGGCTATTTATCAACTTATTGTCCATATGTTCTCCTGTGAGTCTAAATATAATCCAGGGACCTTGGGGAGACGGAGAACTCAAAACGCAGCTAAGAGCGCCAGTGAAAAACTTCTGGCCCCCGTTATGTGCCCCGGCTGCTAAAAATAAACTGGATATTGAAAAGCAAAGCGAAAGGTACAAGGCTACCGGCTCACAAAGCCAAAAACCCAGAGAAGGGAGGCAGGCAGCGAGTGACGGCAGGAGGTAGAGAACAGGGGCGTGGGTGTGTGAGTGTGTGTGTGTGAGTGTGGTTCATATTCACAGGTTGTGTCTGTGCATCCATCAGGCTTCAAATCTGACAAAGAGACATGAAGTTAGGAGGCGTCAGAGCACGCTGAGCAGCTGATAACACGCACGTTAAGGATTAAAGCTACACACTGGGACATTTAGACAACTATACACATGTAAGAAATGACTGAAATGTACTTTATAACATCAACAGCCTTATAATTAAACCTTTTTTTATGTATTTATGTTTGACATTTTCTGCAGAAATGGTATTAACAGTATTCTCTGCCTAACCTTACGAGTCTATTTGGTGTTTTTTTAAGTTTACCTCTCTGCATGATTTATCTGTCTTGTTTCATTTCTTATATTTCACTCACTCCTCTTGTGTTTTTGTATGGAGTGCCCTTATTTTAGATACTTCACCTTGCATCACTTACAACACAAATTTCCCTGGAGATAAATGAAGTATCTATAGCAATCTGGAAACACAGTTTGGGGCCTGCATTAATGAAAACAAATCACATTTTCTTTACTCATTATGTTGTTTAGGCTCGTGAGGCGGTTGGAGCTTGCACTGAGTAGAGTTAGGATGGATTCACCCAGACAACATCCCTGTAATATAAAGTTATTTTTTCATTGTGTGTTTTAAAGTGTCACAAGCCAAATGGGCTCAGAAACACTGACCAGGAGTTTCACATTCACCTAAAACATGTGTCTTCAGAGTGTGAAGAGAGGAGCAGGCAGAGGACAAGCTGCTGTTTGACCAGAGTCACATCACATCCTGTCAGACTGATGCTGGACTCAACAAGACGTTCCTGGGAAAAAAGACACATCACAAGGTGTCATGTCATTAAACAAACATTTTCTGTACATTATCTGGACAATGCGAGTCGAGTCAACGATTCTGGACCTGTCGTAGATTAGTGGGGATGAGAGAAAGTCAACATATAACATAAAATATAGATTGAGATCTGAGCTTTCAACATAAATCATAGTTTTTTTTTTCTTACGATAAAATACAAAAAATGTGTCTGGTTGATTATTACTGAACAACAAATGAACTGTGAGCTGTCAGAGGACAGCGATGTTAGTAGCTGCTACAGCAAGGCTTATTTTTATTAATTCCCTTACGTCTCCATTACTATCTGTGCTGTGACACACAACCTGTTTCCTCGATTACGACTCAATTTCATACTGTCGATGAGGTTGTATTGACTGTTCTTTATGTCTGCTTTTACCTGAAAACAAACATTTAGAATCTTCCTAAAAATGGCACATTTAGTGTCGACAGAACTGAACAACGACAAGAATTCCTCTTTATCAGAGCTTCTAAATTTCCTTTCTTACAAAAATAAATCCCAGTTTTGATGAGGCTATATATATATATGAGTAATTATTTGTATGAGTTTTTTTGAAGACTGTTGGAATTTTTTTAATTCAATTTTCATCTATTTGTTGGTTTTTATCACAATGCAGATAAACATTGATACACAGGGCGAAGCAACGCAACAGATGCACATTATGTCTCTATAGAGGACTAGTAAATTAATTTATGGTTCAGGTTAAAAAGACTCAAAAAACTAATTTCAACTGATAGAAAAACACGACTGATAAAAAGTGCTTATGCATTCATATATTGGCAAGAGTGTGAGTGTGTGTGTGTGTGTGTGTGTGTACACGTGTCAGTACACGTGTACAGTACGTAGTACATTAACACAGAATTTCAGCCATTAGGAGTTGATTCTTCAGATTTTACATCTTTAATGTTGCCTCCCGGTCAGCTCCCCACGTTCCCCGATGTCCTTCTCTACCTCTTTTTGTCCCTTAGTTTCTATCTTTTCTCTCTCTCTCTCTCTCTCTCTGTGTCTTTCTCTCTCTCTCTCTCCTGGATGCAGGAGTGGGAGGCGTTGCTAGGCGACAGATTAGCTCCTTCCTTTCAAGAAGCAGAGTGCAGACCTTGACTCTCTGGGTGTAAAAATAAACAGAAAGAGAAAAGACGGCGTCGGAGAAAAAGGACAAGTACCTTCACCTTTGGCACGAGAGCCGCACTTTTCGGTTTTACCTCCCTGAAAAAGTATTTCTGACACAACCCCCCCTCCCCTTCCCTTTTACCCCCCGTCTCCTGAAGTGCTCCCCAAAAAAAAAAAAAAAACCTCCCGTTTTTACATGTGAGATGCAAGCATCTTCATCATTACCACCGACATTCTGTCTGTGATAAACCTGCAGCACTCACGCCGTCAGATGATCCGTCCTCGCTGCTTCCTGTGATGCGATGACTAAGGTGGTGGAGGATCACGCCGCTCAGCCCTCGTCCGTAGTTTCAGTCCCTGCCAGCAGCCGTGAAGGCAGCACCTGTTGCCTGCGGCTGGATGAGCGTTTGTGGTTCAGAAAGATCCAGAATATGCCTGACCTTTGTACATCTGCTCTGTGTGTGTGTACATGCGCGCGTGTGTGTGTGTGTGTGTGTGCGTGTGTGGAGGACAGTGACAGATGGCGCTGATGAATGAGTGTGTGACTGCGTGGATTATTGAGTAAGTGAATGAGCGGCTGAAATGTGCTCGAACGTGTTAATATGAGCGGGTGAGCGGGGGTTACTCAGTAAGTGGGTGAGCGGATGAGGATGTTTGATCTGAGGCATTAGGCTGCACAAATAAATAAATAAATAAATAAATAAAACGATGTAGGAATGAATGAGTGAGAGAACAAGCGAGCGAAATGGAAAAAATAAGCAAATGATTATTAAAAACGGGCAAATGAGTGAATGACTGATCAATTTTGTGAGTGAATGAGTTAATGTGTGGGAAAGAGTTATTGTAGTGAACAATAAAATAATAAAATAGTGAGAAATCAGAGAGTAAATGTGAGGTGGCTAAATGATCTAAATGAATGAGTGAGCAAAAAGATAACAGGGATAATGGGAGGATGTAAGTGGGTAAAATCTGCATTTTATTCCCTAATCAAAAATGATCTCATGTGCAATACAGACAATGTCACTGCTGTTCATTTTCACAGACGACATGATTTTAGTGGTAAAGTTATTAAATGTGGACACAAATCGCGTCGCAGAACCCAGTGGTTTGTCAACTTTTGTTGAACGTGTCCAAAAGAAATTCATGTTTAAGAGCCAGGAGATGGAGCAAGTGAGCTCTTTTAGGGGCTTGGGGAGTGTGTTGGACTCAGCCTTCACCTTCACACGTCATGTCGAATGTATTTAGAAGAAGAAGGAACGGCGACGACTCCTCTTGCTGCGTGAAGTGAGGAAATTTAAAGTTAGTCAATGCACTTTAAGCAGAGTAAACCCATCCTGAACTGAACACACACACACACACCTTTAACACTGTGTCCTCGTTTAATCGAAGGCGTCAAATGCAAAACGACGATCATTTAAGGAGTAAAATCTTAGACGACCACACCCAACCCTTAAATCAAAAATTCCTGCTGCCGCCCCTTGAAAATGAACAGAATCTTTTGTGCAAAGAAAACAACACGTATAGAAGATGATTTGTCCTTGTGGCCATAAACCCTGTGAATTAGAGGACAGATAGCCTACAGCTTCTGAATCCAGCTACTGTACATCAGCACTTTTTATTTTTTATTTAATTCTGACTCACATCTATTGTTGCTTCCATTGTGTTTTTATGTAACTGTGTGTTTTCTATGTGTCCTGTGAATGGATGTGTCCTCTAATGTGTTTCATACAAATGTGTTTTTTAATGTCATGTGAGCCAAAAGACAAATTTCTGCCGTTTGCAAGCGAAAAGCAGACAATAAAACTCTATTTTACTCTATACGTTGCTGAATGAGAGTGTGAGTGAATATTAAATGAGCAAGTAAAAGAGATGAATGGATAATAGAGTATTAATGGGTGAGCAGGGAGCCGTGGATCAATTTTGTGATTGAAATGTGACTGGATGAGTGTGAGCGAGTAAATATGTGGGTAAATGAACGAGTGGGTGCATGCTGCAAAAAGAGCGTTTCCAAAAATATATTTAAACAAACAAGACCTGCGTGGTGTCAACAAGCTATAAAACAGGTAACAAGTTAGATTAGGATTGGAAATATGTCACTGCAAAACCATCTGCAATTAGTCCAACACTGAGTAGAGTTATCTTATTCTACCTATTTCAAGTTTTTTTTTCCCCTGATTTGGATGAATTGGGTTTGTTTAAAGAAAAGAAGACTAACATTCTCTTAAAAAAAGGGACTAAAATTAAGAAAAATGTTTTTAAATAATCTAAATTATCAGCAATTAACACAATTCTACTCAATATATAAACTCAAATATACTAAATATACAGGATATTTTCAGCTGTTAAGTTTCCAGTTTTTGCAGTGTGTGAATGAGTGAACCAAAAATGGAACCATGAGCTGACAAATGGGCGAGTAAGGAGTAGTGAGGAGTAGCGAGGAGTAGTGAGGAGTAATGAGTAGTAGGGACTAGTAGTGAGGAGTAGTGAGTAGTAGGGAGGAGTAGTGAGGAGTAGTGAGTAGTAGTGAGTAGTAGTGAGTAGTAGTGAGGAGTAGTGAGGAGTAGTGAGTAGTAGTGAGGAGAAGTGAGGAGAAGTGAGTAGTAGTGAGTAGTAGTGAGTAGTAGTGAGGAGTAGTGAGGAGTAATGAGTAGTAGGGAGTAGTAGGGAGTAGTAGTGAGGAGTAGTGAGGAGTAGTGAGTAGTAGTGAGTAGTAGTGAGGAGTAGTGAGGAGTAGTGAGTAGTAGTGAGGAGTAGTGAGTAGTAGTGAGGAGTAGTGAGTAGTAGTGAGGAGTAATGAGTAGTAGTGAGGAATGATGAGTAGTAGGGAGTAGTAGTGAGGAGAAGTGAGTAGTAGTGAGGAGTAGTGAGTAGTAGTGAGTAGTAGGGAGTAGTAGTGAGGAATGATGAGTAGTAGGGAGTAGTAGTGAGGAGAAGTGAGTAGTAGTGAGGAGTAGTGAGGAGTAGTGAGGAGTAGTGAGTAGTAGTGAGTAGTACTGAGGAGTAATGAGTAGTAGGGAGTGGTAGTGAGGAGTAGTGAGTAGTAGTGAGTAGTAGTGAGGAGTAATGAGTAGTAGGGAGTAGTAGTGAGGAGTAGTGAGTAGTAGTGATGAGTAGTGATGAGTAGTGATGAGTAGTGATGAGTAGTGAGGAGTAGTGAGGAGTAGTGAGTAGTAGTGAGTAGTAGGGAGTAGTAGTGAGGAGTAATGAGTAGTAGTGATGAGTAGTGATGAGTAGTGAGGAGTAGTGAGTAGTAGTGAGGAGTAATGAGTAGTAGGGAGTAGTAGTGAGGAGTAGTGAGTAGTAGTGAGTAGTAGTGAGTAGTAGTGAGGAGTAATGAGTAGTAGGGAGTAGTAGTGAGGAGTAGTGAGTAGTAGTGAGGAGTAATGAGTAGTAGAGAGTAGTAGTGAGGAGTAATGAGTAGTAGGGAGTAGTAGTGAGGAGTAGTGAGTAGTAGTGAGTAGTAGTGAGGAGTAGTGAGTAGTAGTGAGGAGTAGTGAGTAGTAGTGAGGAGTAGTGAGTAGTAGGGAGGAGTAGTGAGTAGTAGTGAGGAGTAGTGAGTAGTAGGGAGGAGTAGTGAGTAGTAGGGAGGAGTAGTGAGTAGTAGTGAGTAGTACTGAGGAGTAATGAGTAGTAGGGAGTGGTAGTGAGGAGTAGTGAGTAGTAGTGAGTAGTAGTGAGGAGTAATGAGTAGTAGGGAGTAGTAGTGAGGAGTAGTGAGTAGTAGTGATGAGTAGTGATGAGTAGTGATGAGTAGTGATGAGTAGTGAGGAGTAGTGAGGAGTAGTGAGTAGTAATGAGTAGTAGGGAGGAGTAGTGAGTAGTAGTGAGGAGTAGTGAGTAGTAGGGAGGAGTAGTGAGTAGTAGAGAGTAGTAGTGAGGAGTAATGAGTAGTAGGGAGTAGTAGTGAGGAGTAGTGAGTAGTAGTGAGTAGTAGTGAGGAGTAGTGAGTAGTAGTGAGGAGTAGTGAGTAGTAGTGAGGAGTAGTGAGTAGTAGGGAGGAGTAGTGAGTAGTAGTGAGGAGTAGTGAGTAGTAGGGAGGAGTAGTGAGTAGTAGGGAGGAGTAGTGAGTAGTAGTGAGTAGTAGTGAGGAATGATGAGTAGTAGGGAGTAGTAGTGAGGAGAAGTGAGTAGTAGTGAGGAGTAGTGAGGAGTAGTGAGGAGTAGTGAGTAGTAGTGAGTAGTAGTGAGTAGTACTGAGGAGTAATAAGTAGTAGGGAGTGGTAGTGAGGAGTAGTGAGTAGTAGTGAGTAGTAGGGAGGAGTAATGAGTAGTAGGGAGTAGTAGTGAGGAGTAGTGAGTAGTACTGAGGAGTAATGAGTAGTAGGGAGTAGTAGTGAGGAGTAGTGAGTAGTAGTGAGTAGTAGTGAGGAGTAATGAGTAGTAGGGAGTAGTAGCGAGGAGTAGCGAGGAGTAATGAGTAGTAGTGATGAGTAGTGATGAGTAGTGATGAGTAGTGAGGAGTAGTGAGTAGTAGTGAGTAGTAGTGAGGAGTAATGAGTAGTAGGGAGTAGTAGTGAGGAGTAATGAGTAGTAGTGATGAGTAGTGATGAGTAGTGATGAGTAGTGAGGAGTAGTGAGTAGTAGTGAGTAGTAGTGAGGAGTAATGAGTAGTAGGGAGTAGTAGTGAGGAGTAATGAGTAGTAGTGATGAGTAGTGATGAGTAGTGAGGAGTAGTGAGGAGTAGTGAGGAGTAATGAGGAGTAATGAGTAGTAGGGAGTAGTAGGGAGGAGTAGCGAGGAGTAGTGAGGAGTAGTGAGGAGTAGTGAGGAGTAGTGAGGAGTAGTGAGGAATGATGAGTAGTAGGGAGTAGTAGTGAGGAGAAGTGAGTAGTAGTGAGGAGTAGTGAGTAGTAGTGAGGAGTAGTGAGGAGTAGTGAGGAGTAGTGAGTAGTAGTGAGTAGTACTGAGGAGTAATGAGTAGTAGGGAGTAGTAGTGAGGAGTAGTGAGTAGTAGTGAGTAGTAGTGAGGAGTAATGAGTAGTAGGGAGTAGTAGTGAGGAGTAATGAGTAGTAGAGAGTAGTAGTGAGGAGTAATGAGTAGTAGGGAGTAGTAGTGAGGAGTAGTGAGTAGTAGTGAGTAGTAGTGAGGAGTAGTGAGTAGTAGTGAGGAGTAGTGAGTAGTAGTGAGGAGTAGTGAGTAGTAGGGAGGAGTAGTGAGTAGTAGGGAGGAGTAGTGAGGAGTAGTGAGTAGTAGGGAGGAGTAGTGAGTAGTAGTGAGTAGTAGGGAGTAGTAGGGAGGAGTAGTGAGGAGTAGGGAGTAGTAGGGAGGAGTAGTGAGTAGGAGTGAGCAGTAGTGAGTAGTAATGAGTAGTAGCAAGTAGTAGTGAGTAGTAGTGAGTAGTACTGAGGAGTAGATAGGGGTAGTGAGGGGAAGTGAGGAGTAGTGAGAAATAGTGAGGAATAGTAAGAAGTAGATAGAGATAGTGAGGAGTAGTGAAGAGTAGTGAGTAGTACTGAGGAGTAGATAGGAGCAGTGAGGAGCAGTGAGGAGGAGTGAGAAGTAGTGAGTAGTAGTGAGTAGTAGTGAGCAGTAGTGAGTAGTAGTGAGTAGTAGTGAGTAGTAGTGAGTAGTAGATAGGGGTAGTGAGGGGAAGTGAGGAGTAGTGAGAAATAGTGAGGAATAGTGAGGAATAGTAAGAAGTAGATAGAGATAGTGAGGAGTAGTGAAGAGTAGTGAGTAGTAGATAAGGGTAGTGAGCAGTAGTGAGTAGTAGTGAGTAGTAGTGAGTAGTAGTGAGTAGTAGATAGGAGTACCCAGGTTACTACTAATGATTGTGCTGTGGGAGGGCTGCACCACTAAAGGAGCCTCTGCATGAATATTGAGACAAACAGTAGTTTCTGGCACAAAGACGAAGCACTAATTGGATTCATTTGAGTCCATTTGCTGTCAGGGAGACGAGGCTCTCATCCCCCCGACCCCCCGGCTCTTCACACATCCGCCTCTCCGCGGCCGCGTTCCTCTCCGCCCACGACGGCCTCGTAACGCCGGCGGATCATCATGGCAACGCCAACAATGGCAGCGGCGGAGACAACAGAGTGTGTGGGACACCGGGACAGTGTAAGTACCTACGAGACCGCCAGCTGGAACAAAACAAACATCTCTGAGTGTTTTTCTTCTGGGAGCTTCTGCATAAAATAAATAAAAAGAGAAAAAAAAGATGTGGGCCACGTTCTCTCAGAGAAAGTCGGCCAGCACTGTTTCTGTTAACCCACAGGAAACAAGCACATGGTCTACAAATAATAAAATAACCGTTGAGGTGTTTATGGAACAAGATTGAAAATGTTTCATGAGATTCAAAACTTGGATGAGATGAAACAGAAGCTGAAGATTGTCCTGATGAACTGAGACTGAGAGCTGGAGACGAGTCTGGAGAACTAGAAATACTGACAAAAATCTGGACTTTAATCAATTTGATCTTTTTCAAAGACAATATTATTGTTGCCTTCTTAAAATAAGACCAAATTGATCCAAATAAGAAAAAAAAAATTAGATAGATTGTCTGATAGTGGATTGAAATAATTCAACCCAATATTGGACTAATTATATCAAAAACTAAATATTTTCACAGATAACCTAGAAATATCTTGTTTTTAGTACAGTTAGCCTAATATTAAGTAGAATTATCTCATTCCACTGTCAGCTTTCCCCCCCCCCCTGATTTGGGTCAATTTAAGTAAGTAAGATAATATTTCTTACTTTCTGAAAATAAGACCAAACTGATCCTAATTGGGGAAACCTTAAATTAGACAGTGGAATACAATAATTCTTCTCAATATTGAACTGATTATATTTTAAAAAAAGGTATTTTCACCTAATAAGATCTAATAAAATATGTCTGGAACAGTGCAAAAACTGAAAAATATCTTATATATTTTTAATAAATAGATATAAATTATCTGACATTGGAATAAGATCATTTTACTCAATATTGGACTAATTGTACCATAAACAAACTATTTTCACTTGATGAGATTTCAGTTTTTGAAGTGAATATAAACTGGAAAATGTTGAGGACTGAAGGAGTGTGTGTGTGTGTGTGTGTGTGTGTGTGTGTGTGTGTGTGTGTAGCTAATCTGTCAAATATTACCTCATTGAAAACGGATTTAAACCCTTTAGATATAATAGAAAAATCAATTATTAATTGAGATGAATGACATTTTTTTTCCAATGAAACTGCCTCATCAGAGGTGACATTGACCAGCACCAAATCAGCTAACATCACATTCTCCAATAAACGTGGTTCACTCACTCAGGAAAAGGTGCATTTGCACTAAACTTTAGATGGAGCTCCAAAACACGTGGATGCAATTCAGATCCAACTTTTTCACTGGGTGGTTTAGGAAGAAAAATGTGAAATATGGTTTTCTCACACAAAGGTAATGACACATGACGAAAACGTCATACTGGAACAGAAAGAAAGGGAAGGATCCCCTGAATTAAAATATCAAACTACATCCAGGTGTTTTCCGCTCCAGTGGGTTAAGGTGCCGTCTCAAAACACAAAATCATAAATAAAACGGTGTTTGATCGGTCAAAAATATCCAGATCTAATGAGACGTATACGTGCAGCATCAGACTCCTGTTCAGACAGAATGTGATCATTATTTTCCAAAGTTACAGCTTTACAGCGACAACACGTCTTTGTGTCCTTGTCCCTTCACAGGGAACAAACAGGGATTTCTGTACTAAAATGACAATAAGTCAGAGGATATGGACTGTGGGTTTTTTCGCCCCATTGCTTCCACTGAATGCACATTAAGGGGTTTCTTAATGGTAAAAACCTGCTTCAGTGCTCATATAAGAACCCGCCTGTAGCCTTAACAACTGTGAACCTTTCCTCAACCAGAACTTCAGTTTTGTGACTTTGCTGCACAAAGCTACACTAGAGTCACTAATTACTTTAATTTTACTACGGCAATCTGCTTTCCTGGCTTCAATATTCATTTGCGAGTCCCAGTTGAACTAACAAACATCTTAAATTAGTTATTCAGTCATGTTCTTTTCAATTAAGGACCTTTGCTAAACTACTCTCTTCTTACCATTCTAACAGCCCAAACAAATCAGACGTTATCTTTTCTTTTCTTCACAAATGAAAAATTCTGCACATTTACGAGACCAAAACCCCACTGTGTTCCCATATCACCTTTATTCTTCAACTAATGCCAACATTGGGATTGAATTTAGGCTTTTTCCACTTACTTTAGAGGCATTACACAACATTTGGTTCCACTAGTTCAAGATAACATACATGTCAGCATCATTAAAATAGTTTATTCTGTACTTTAAAATATGGCTGAGTCTCTCTTAGTATCATTTTTTGCATGTTTTTAATTTTAATATTCAATCAAACACTATTTATTTAAGTGACAAACGTGTTTTTAATCATGATTGTCAAAAGTTCTGTGAAAATAAAAGTTGAATAAGTTACTGTAATCCAAAATCTCCTTTACACAAAACCTTTATCTTATAATGTATGGTGATTAACTGGCAGCATTTATCCAGAAAGTTACTGTAATTATTTTTTTACAGTATAAGAAATGTATTTCTGTTACAATAATTGTGTTTTGACTGTACAATAAAAAAACATTGAATACTGTGATTTTTGTTGTATTTATAATATTTGGTGATCAACTGTACAATAAAAATCAACTAAATACTGTGAATTTTGTTATATTTGCAGAATTGAGTGATTAATTGTACAATAAATGTGGATTAAATACTGTGAATTTTGTTATATTTGCAGTATTGGGTGACTAATTGTACAATAAAAATCAATGAAATACTGTAATTTCAGTTGTTTTTGGCTCAGTGGCAAATCACGTTGTATATATGTATATGTATATATATATATACATACATATGTATATGTATATATATATATATATATACATACATAGACATATATATATATATATATATATATATATATATATATATATATATATACATATATATATACATTTACATACATTTAATTTAAAACTGATTTCAGTTGTATTTACAGTATTGGGTGATTAACTGTGATACGTCTATTTCTGTGATTTATTGTGAAATATACAACAATCTATGGTAATAATAGTTTATACTAATGTTAATCTGATTAACACAGTGTGAAAAAGTTTTACAGTCTATTTAATTACTGAATTTCTTTATAAGGTAAGAAGTAGGTAGACAAAAGGACAACCGTTAGGAACTAGAATAAAAAAGGGAACTCATTCATTTAACCTCCAGCCGTGACACCTGCTGCCATCAGCATCTTGTTAAAAACTAAAGGGGTGAAATGAAGCAAAATTCAATAATGGTGCGAAGAGGAAAAGCACAAATTCAGACGGCAACCAGAATCCACAAATCCCTTGTTCCCCCTGTTCCTCCCTGACATCCTGCATCCTCACAGCCCATCCCTGCTCCAAATTAATTATGCCATCATAAGTGTAAATCTATAAGGTGTGGAAGTTTCCAACTTTTTTTTGGCTTCCTTAATGCCTACTAGGAAAATATGTCTTTTCCAAGCTGATAATTTAAGTGCTGACATATCATTTGCGAGCAACACGGCGCAGAGTACAACAACACTCAGCACATCTGGTTAAGAGTCTCTAAGAGGATTAAGAAAAACATTCCCATAAATCTGAAAACAGGATGTGGAGATTTGGTCTAATGAATACGCGGTTCAGTAAATGACACAAATCATGTAGGAACACTGACGTCCTTTAAGGGTGAAGCGAGTTGGGATCGATGGCGACGGCCAATAAGGTTGAACAAGGGATGAAAGTAATTTTGTAGTTAGTCATCCTCCTGAAAATGAGACTTTTTGTGGTTAAAGATCGTTGTCTGCCATTAATTCCCCTAATGACGACCAAAATGAGATCAGGACACAAACTCGCTTAAAGGCTAGCTAATGATGCAGTGGACTTAAATGTGCTGTCTGAAGCTGGAGTACATACGTTTAAAATTTTAAACCTTATATTTTATCCTTTTCTAATGACATATAAGGAAGCACAGGGCTGAGACCAGCATGTGTCGACAATTGTGGTGTAAAATTTAATATCCTGCTGAATCTAACACAGAAACACAGCCATACATGCACAAAATCTTTGTCTGTTGCTGCACCACGTGTGGAATAATGAATTTCTTTTTCAGCCACATAAAGTCAACAATATCAACAGCCTTTTACCATCTAAAAAACATTGCCAAAATCTAAAATATAGTGTCTAAACCAGACTTGGAGAGACTGATCCATGCATTTGTCTCCAGCAGGTTAGACTACTGCAATGGCCTGCTCACTGGTCTCTCTGAACGAGCTGTTAAACAACTACAGAACATTCAGAGCGCTGCAGCTCGAGTCCTGACTAGAACCAGAAAATATGACCATATTAGTCAAGTGGTCATGTCTCTGCACTGGCTTCCTGTCACTCAGAGAATAGACTTTAAAACAGCTTTACTTGTGTACAAGTCTCTTCATGGTCTAGCACCAAAATACATCTATGACATGTTAGAGCCATACGAGCCATCTAGGACCCTGAGAACCTCAGGGACTGGTCTCCTGCAGGTGCCCAGAGTCAGGACTAAACACGGTGAAGCTACATTCCAGTTTTCTGCAGCTAAAATCTGGAACAGTCTTCCAGAGAATGTGAGACAGGCCTCAACGCTGACAATGTTTAAGACCAGGCTGAAAACAGTTCTGTTTAACCGTGCATATAAAAAACTGAAAGTATCTTATCTACACTCTTCACTCTTTTTTAAATTAATGATGAATTCTATGTTTTATGATGTATATATGTATGTTTTGCTCTCCTTTTGTGATTTTGTGTAACTGTAAAGCACTTTGAATTGCCCTGTGTATGAATTGTGCTCTACAAATAAACTTGCCTTGTTAGCATCTGTGCTAACTTGTTAGCATCCGTGCTAACGTCCGTGCTAACTTGTTAGCATCCGTGCTAACGTCCGTGCTAACTTGTTAGCATCCGTGCTAACGTCCGTGCTAACTTGTTAGCATCCGTGCTAACGTCCGTGCTAACTTGTTAGCATCCGTGCTAACGTCCGTGCTAACTTGTTAGCATCCGTGCTAACATCCGTACTAACATCCGTGCTAACTTGTTAGCATCCGTGCTAACATCCGTGCTAACTTGTTAGCATCCGTGCTAACATCCGTGCTAACTTGTTAGCATCCGTGCTAACTTGTTAGCATCCGTGCTAACATCCGTGCTAACTTGTTAGCATCTGTGCTAACATCCGTGCTAACATCCGTGCTAACATCCGTTCTAACTTGTTAGCATCGTTCTAACTTGTTAGCATCGTGCTAACTTGTTAGCATCCGTGCTAACATCCGTGCTAACTTGTTAGCATCTGTGCTAACATCCGTGCTAACATCCGTGCTAACATCCGTTCTAACTTGTTAGCATCGTTCTAACTTGTTAGCATCGTGCTAACTTGTTAGCATCTGTGCTAACATCCGTGCTAACTTGTTAGCATTCGTGCTAACTTGTTAGCATTCGTGCTAACTTGTTAGCATCCGTGCTAACATCCGTGCTAACTTGTTAGCATCCGTGCTAACTTGTTAGCATCCGTGCTAACATCCGTGCTAACTTGTTAGCATCCGTGCTAACATCCGTGCTAACATCCGTGCTAACATCCGTTCTAACTTGTTAGCATCGTTCTAACTTGTTAGCATCGTGCTAACTTGTTAGCATCTGTGCTAACATCCGTGCTAACTTGTTAGCATTCGTGCTAACTTGTTAGCATTCGTGCTAACTTGTTAGCATCCGTGCTAACATCCGTGCTAACGTCCGTGCTAACTTGTTAGCATCCGTGCTAACTTGTTAGCATCCGTGCTAACATCCTTGCTAACCTGTTAGCATCCATGCTAACATCCGTACTAACATCCGTGCTAACTTGTTAGCATCCGTGCTAACGTCCGTGCTAACTTGTTAGCATCCGTGCTAACTTGTTAGCATCCGTGCTAACATCCTTGCTAACTTGTTAGCATCCGTGCTAACAGCCGTGCTAACTTGTTAGCATCCGTGCTAACAGCCGTGCTAGCTTGTTAGCATCCGTGCTAACAGCCGTGCTAACTTGTTAGCACCCGTGCTAACATCCGTGCTAACTTGTTAGCACCCGTGCTAACATCCGTGTTAACTTGTTAGCACCTAGATGGCTCGAGAATGTGAAAACAGTTCTGTTTAACCGTGCATATGAAAACTGAAAGTATCTTATCTACACTCTTTTTTAAATTAATGATGAATTCTATGTTTTATGATTTTCCTTTTGTGATTCTATGCATGTTTTGCTCTCCTTTTGAGATTTTGTGTAACTGTAAAGTACTTTGAATTACCCTGTGTATGAATTGTGCTCTACAAATAAACTTGCCTTGCCTTTTGCAAAAGTGCAAAATAAATTGAAAACCGTGGGTTTATAGCAGGTAAAAGGAGGAAGGTTAGTTTAAGAAACCTGACCTTGATAAAGTGGCAAAAGAGTAGTTTTGTAAATATATTTTAGGAGTGATTTTACCTCTGCAGATTGGATTAGAAGATGTGAAGCTTATTTCCTCATTAGATCTTATCAGGATGCATCTAGAAAAAGAAAACAAATTCATTATCAAATAGATAGAAGCATATTTTAATTTACTATGTCAGCCACATAGAATATTAATAAAACATCTGTAGCTATCGCCAGGAAAACTGAAAAAAACCTAAAATTGCATAAAAATATGTCAAAACTGTCATGTGGTGTAACCCTAAAAACTTTGTAGTGGTTTAATTCTCAAGCTTTTATAAAATCCACATGCTATCAACTATTCCAGGTGGATTAAATATTTAAATCACTCATTTTTGGTTTGACATTTTGTGTCCAAAAATTACACAAAATTGTGATTTTTGTTTTTTTTAAGTTACAAATGGACTTTTAAATAACAGCAAACCAACATGAATATAAAATGTACATTATGAGAGACCTGATGAATGCTTTTTAAATACTGGATTTTTTAGTTCTTTTTTGACTTTATCCTCCTGCCAACCATGATTTGAAATGATGAAAAAAAAAATTACATGTAATATAATAATACACAATGAAATACTTGGTGTGCAAAAACTGATCCGTATGGTGAGGAGTTTTCTGCTTTATCATCACTCACCTGTGACACTTTCTGGTTCAGACCTCGTTCAGACTCAGTTCATCACAGGAGCAGAAACATCCTCTGGATCTTTGCCTGCAAGGCTGCAGCAACATCAAACCGAACAAAAAGCGTATTTTATGCAGCAGAACGGGTTAAACTTATGGCCTTTCAGGCTCAGACATAAAAACCTCTGCCACCAGTGAACCAGGCTGACGCTGCATCCATCACAGCCCAAAAGGAAAAGTGACGTCAGGCGTCGTGTGACGTGTGTTTGTTGCTGTTGAACTCATATCCCTCATTTCTACAGGAGGATGAAAGCTGAGGATAATTAAAACTTTACAGATTAATTAGGAGGATCAGGAGTCACTTTCATTTGGAAGACAAATACTTTTCAATTGTACTTTAAAAGGTGCAAATTCATCATCCGATAACAGTTTACAGGTTTGAAAATCCGAGTATAAAAAAGGACTGAGTCATCAAATAAGAAAAACTAAAATCTTAGTCGTCTCTTGGAGGTTTTGTGTGTATGTGCGGTTTCTAAATCCTTATTTCTGCATTCTGTGTGAACAATCTATTGTTTTTGATATGGTACCAACTAAGCTTAACTCCAACCACAATGTCCTTGGTACTTGTTAACTGTAACTGTGCATGTGTGTGTGTGTGTTCACATGCAGGCCAAGTGTGTATGTGTACATGTCTATGTTCGTACTATTGATTGGCAATATCATTGTGATCTGTATAATGTTATAATGGTCCTTTTTCCTTTTGCTGCCACTGATGATTTTGGTTTCTCTAGTGGACTTAAATTCGCACACTTGAATTCTTGCTATTTAGATGAAAACTAGACCCAGAGGAACTAAAACAAGCCATGCTGAAGGTTCCCAACAAGAAGCAGGATGATTAATCAATAAGATGAATATTATTAAATAAGTAAAGAAGAGGTTGAAATACAGCAGATAATAGATCTGGCTCTGTATCTTTCTTGGAATATTTGTCCTCTGATTTCCTTCTGAGAGCATGGATAAAACATGATAGGAGCCTCTGCTGTGGCCTGATGTGTAAGTGGATCCCTTCCAGTGGATAAACGTGATGAAACGCTCCCTGGGGGGCTCCTCCAGCGGTAAAACATCCCGCAGCAGGTTTTCCTGCTGCTGGTTCCCCCTCCAAGCGGCTCCCGCCTAGTTTCTGTTTTCCGCCCCTGCCCTCAAACACTCAGAGTCCTCCACTGTGATTACAGATGAAAATCTGCCAAATGCGTTCGCAGTGCGTCCAGATGACCTATGACGTGCGTGCGCGGCGGCGGCGGCGGCGCGCGTGCGCTCTGCTCCACATACGAAGCACATACTACAAATCTATTTCGGGAGCTAAACGTGAAGCCTCCTCTCTAAAAATAGGACGACTGGAGCTGGATGGGGAGCCGGGTCACCTGCGGGCTTCAAGAAGAGACAACACGGCGTCAGATGACGTGGGGCCCCGCGACGGGTCCGCGCGTTGCGTAACGGCGCGTCATCTGCGTCTTTTCATTCGCGACTTGACTTCATTAAGATGGTGAGGAGCACTCACTTTCAAGTTTGGAAACAGAGAGAACAAAGGCGCCTAACCCTGACTCACACATTAAATAAATAATAAAATGATCATATTTGATTTAATGGCTGCTGCTGTTCTAAGATCACACCAGGCCGACTGATGCTTTGCGCTTTATTCCAGCAGGATATCTCCATTTCTGTTAATCTACGCAATGAATTCAAATATATTCCTTCCTTTTAAACACGCCGGAGGTTTGTCTGAAAGCGAACATTTCCGCGTATAGGTTTATTATGCAGCCATTTTTGTGTTTTACCGCTCACGTTTCCATTCATAAAAGGCGACGGAGCCTCAGCATCCATGTCTTCGTCCTGTATCATCACCACCATCACCACCATCATCATCATCACCATCATGGTGTCGGTGACGGAGCGCGCTGAGCTCTGCGGTGCAGCAGCAGCTGTGTGGCATCACGCCGTAATAACCCGTCTCACATGCTTAACGATGGTGACAGTGAATGTGGCGGACGCACCTGCGGTGTTTACCGACAGGTCCGACCGCGGACAGGCGGCCCGGGCTCAGGTGCCAGACACACAAACGCGGATCCCTCTTTCGCATACGGCTCAGTCTTCCCACCCTCCTCCCCCATCCATCCATCCCTCCCTCCCTCCCTCCCTCCCTCCCCTCCAAATACACCGGGAGTCCGGTGACTCCGTTTACGTTTTACGCTTGCTCCGCCCCTTACTCGGTTTTGTCCAAATCGGGCTTTTTGCGTCGCCGGAGCTCCCGATTTCATCCCGACGTCATCAGCGAGCAGAGGGTAGAGCTGACGTCGAGGCAGAGTCACCGAAAGGAGAGGGCGCGCGCGAGGGAGGGGGGGAGAGTTCCAGCATCCACCAACACTGATATGAGACACAGCCGATCCATCCTCCTCCCTCCTCCCCCCCCCTCCCTCCGTTTTACGTCGGTGTTGGTGCGTTGGGAGCCCCCCTACTCCGGCGGAGTCCCAGCCTATATAAGTCGCAGGCGAGCAGAGTCCCTCAACCAGATTTACGGGTTCCGGACTTCTCTGCACGAGAGACGGCTACCGCGGCCGCAGACTCACTCCGCCAGGGGGGAAGCAGACATCCAGCAGCCGGCCGCATCCAGGCTGGACGCGGTGGCAGACGGAGACAGGACAGGAGGAGGTTTATCAAACCTTGATCTGGAAGAAAAAAGAAGCAACAACAACAACAAAAAGAGCTGAGATGAAAGTCCAATAACAGCTCAGAGCTCCGCCACTTCACCAGCGGTGTCCTCACAGCCCGGAGACAGACGCCACGTCAAACTACAGCCGCAACTCTCCAACTCACATCTGGAGGAATTTCCCGACAGTTCATCCAGCACAACGACCGAGCCCGAACCCGGCCACGATGTACCGCTCCACCAAAGGCGCGTCCAAGGCTCGACGGGACCAGATCAACGCCGAGATCCGGAACCTGAAGGACTTGTTGCCCATATCCGAGGCGGACAAAGCGCGGCTGTCCTACCTGCACATCATGTCTCTCGCCTGCATGTACTCCAGGAAATCCGTCTTCTTCACGCAAGGTAAGAAACGACCTGTTGATGAATCCCGGAGCTTTTGCTGCATCGGCTGATGAGATTCCTCACAGCGGCGGAATCAACAAGTGCTCTAGTGCCGATTGTCTTGATCCAAATTTGTATTATTAAATTATTATTTTTTTAGGGGGGGGATACATTGAGTTTTGCGTTAATCTTCTGTCGCTAATGATCAATGTAGAAGCTGATAAACAGAAACAGTCGCTGTCCGCGGTGCTGAATCTCCAGCAGCAAAGAGCGAGCCGCACTGCCTCTGTCCGTGGTGCTGAAACACACTGCAGAACAGTCTGTTGCGGGGAGGATCGGGTATAACGGGTTGTTACTGATCGAATCCACCTTTTTACTAACACATGCGCCACTTTTGCCCTTTTCTTTTCGTTTTTTTTATTATTTTTTTTATTTTTTAACATTTCTCCAGAAGCGGGAAGTGCTGCTGGTCTGGAGGAGAACGCGCAGTTTCTGTCTTTCCACGAACTGTCGGAGTTGATGCAGGCGCTGCCGGGGTTCCTGATGCTGCTGACCGGGGAAGGGAAGCTCCTGTACCTGTCAGAGAGCGTCACCGAGCACCTCGGACACTCCATGGTGAGCCTCCTCCGCCTTATCCATCCCCCAATTCAGTAACGTTGCGTGGTTAAGCTTGGCTTCGGTGCTCAATAATAATCTTTTTTTTTTTTTTTGGTATTTTTCCAGGTGGATCTTGTGGCACAGGGAGACAGTGTGTATGATATCATCGACACCTCAGACCAAGTTATCATGAGGTCCAACCTGTCAACCTCTACATCACTTGAAATAGGTAATATAATAAATAGTATATTAATTTTATAATTTTTAATCTCCCCCTCTCCTCTCTTCCCATTATTAATTGTAATAACTCTTCCCCCATCTTTACAGATCGTCTTTTCCGCTGTCGTTTCAACACGTCCAAGTCCGTGCGGAGGCAGAGTGCTGGGAACAAGCTGGTTCTGATCCGGGCTCGCTGCCTCCCTCCCCCCTCTGCTCCCACCGCCGGGTCCTACTGGACCTCCAACCCCGTCTGGGTGTGTTTCTGCTCCCCTCTGGAGCCCCACCCGACCCGCTCCGGGCCCGGGGCAGAGAGGGAGCCGACCTCCGCCCCTTCCCCGGTGGACGCCAACTTGTTCCTGGCCTATTTCCACTCCCAGCATGGCCGGGACATGAGGCTGCAGACCGCCCAGGAAACGTGAGTTCATGCAAATGCCTTCATGTCTCCAACCTGTTGCACTATCAGAGCTGCTAATCTGTGCACGTGATAACTAACGGGGTGAGACAACATGATCCTGCTAACACACCACCACCCACTCTTCCCTGCAGCGTGAGCGCCTATCTCGGCTTTGACGTGACAGCTCTGTGCTCTCGCTCCTGGTACAGCCTCCTCCACCCACAGGATCTGTCACATGCCTCTGCTCAGCATCGCAGCCTATGTAAGTGTACACTTCACCACCATGTTACAACCATGCAGGCCCACACGCTTACACACATCGTGCCTACTGGCAACATCCACACAGTAGAGAGAGGGAGAAAAAAACACTATGGTGATTAATAGGATTATGAAACTGAGTGATGCCAACTGCTGACTGTTCTTCACCAGTGAGAGAGGGAGGAGAGGGCAGAGCTGAGATGGTGGTGCGTGTGCAAGCTGAGGACCAGTCATGGGTTTGGCTCTACATGGTGCTCCAGCTGCAGCCCGGAGAAATCCCCATCAGCAGCAACAACTACATCATCAGGTTTGAACTGGCAGAGATAAAACACAGATTAAAATAAAACTCATTCATTTATATTAGAGAAGAAAAGCAGCCAAAAACACAAGAATAACCGTGTTTCTCCTCCTTTTCATTCCCCATCTCAGCGAGTCTGAGGCTTGGTCTGTGCGTCAGCAGCTCAGCTCAGAGCAGACCCAGCTGACCCTGGTTCTGAGCTCTGGTACCTCCCAACAGGAGAGCCTGAGCCTCCAGTCCCCAGAAACCCTGTCCAGCCCGGACCAGGTGTTCACCCCTGGCAGCAGCGGCCTGTCGGCCCAGTCCTTCGACTTCAGCACCGCCGGCTGCAGCGTCGGCTCCTCCGACGATCCGGGCAGCTCCGCCGCTGAGGCCCTGAGGCCAGAGGGCGACCCCCGCTCCAGTATCTCCTCTATGGAGGAAGAAATCTTCTCCCAGCAGCAGCCCACTGAGAGACCCTCGGCTGCCTCCTCCCCCACCCCGGTCACTGTAGAAACAGTAGCAGACCTGGACTTTTTGACCCAGAACATTCTCCTGCCGCCGTCCTTCCAGCTGGACCCGCCGCTGCCCGCCCTCCCCCTGCCCCTCCCCCCTCTGCCCGCCTCGCAGACTCAGCAGACCAAAGAGTTTGTGTGCACGCCACCCTACACGCCGCAGGTGGGCGGCGCCGGCTTCCCGTTCGGCGAGCCCCTCTTCAGCTTCGACCCCACTGGCACCACCACGCCGCCCCCCTCCGCCACCACGTCCACCGCCACCAGCTCCGTGGCCCCGGCGGCCTCCCCCACCGCCCCGCCGACCACAGCTTCCACCCCTTCCCCCCCCACCACCCTGTCGACCAAACTCCCCCTGGTGCTGCCCAACCTCACCACCGACTTCCTGTTTCCCGTGGAGCCCTGCAGTGGCGCCCTCTACGAGAAGCTGCCGCCCACCCCCGACAGCCCCGGAGACGGCGACTGCACGGTAATGACTCTCCCCGAGGTCCGGGGCCCTCTATATGTCGACGTTCCGCTGGGGCCCCTCCAGTGCCCCCCTGACGGCCTCCTGACCCCCGAGGCGTCGCCGGGGAAACAGCCCTGCCTCTCCTTCTTCTCCCAGGAGAGGGAGAGGGAGAAGGAGAGGGCGGAAATCTCCCTGCTGGCTCAGCATATCAGCTCCCTGGCAGAGGGGTTCTACATGGACCCACTCCTGTCCAAGTTCTCCCCTCCCTCCATGTCGCCCTCATCCTCCCCTCCCTCGCCCCTGATGTCGCCCGCCATCGAGACCCCTGACAGCGACTCGGTCCACATGCTTAGGGAGTTTTATCCCATCAAGGCGTGGCGGGGCCTGGACATCCCCATCTTCCTGGACGATGATGAGTCTCTGTTTGAAGACAGCATCATGGAAACCCTCCTCCAAGATGAGCTTGCCGTCTCCCTGCCCTCCCCCTCATCTTCCCCCGTGCCCGACCCGTCCGGCCCGATCTCCCCTCAAGTCCCAGTGTGCTGGCACCAGCCCTCTCCGTTTGAGGGCGTGGGCCATTTCTGTAGCGTCCAATCGGCGCAATGTAACTCCACGGCCGAGCGCGGGGCGACTGCGGCTGCCGAGGCCGGGGCCAAGGCGGAAGGGGAGGGGCTAGCGGAGGAAGCCATGGAGATCGAGGTGGCGTCATCTCCCGTGTCCTCGTGCTCCTCCATCCCGGCTTCCCCTCCCCTCGTGCTCACCGCCTCGCCCAACCCCACCACCTCGACGCCCGTCGCCCTGCCCATGCCCGCCGTGTCTTGCACTCAGTCCCTCCTGGAGGAACTGGCCGTCCTGGAACCCATGTTTGGGGCAGGTGCCTCGATCGCCCCTGGCTTAGGGCAACAACCTGAGTTGTATCAACTCCAATGTCATCCATCGCCACAGTGCTTCCACAAAGGTAAAGGTCACCCTCCGTTTTGCCAAGTTAAAAAAACAAATAATTGAACTACATTAAATGAAGTGGCCTTACTAACATCTTCTTTCTTCTTCTCCATTTTTTGTCTTTCAGATGGGAGTGGAAGTGTTCCTCCGTTCTAAAATAAGTCTGTGACTTACTTCATTAAGTATGGCATATTGTCATATTTTGTGGAGCCCCTTTTACTGAAAAGTAAAAAATAATTAAGTGTATAAATATACATAATGTATATACAACTTAAGGACTTTAACTCCTACATGTCTCCTAAGAACAAAGATTGGCTCTATATTTTTGTTCAGTCATTACTCTGTATACTACAAAACTGGTGCAACATTTACTCGATGGTGCGACCGTATGGACCCATAACTGACTGGGTTTTGAGTCCATGCGGTGTCTCTCTTTCTCAGCTTCTCTGTAACAAAAGCTTCAGATATGATCAGACAGAGAAACTTCTCTGAACTTGTAAGCGCTGTTTAACTTCCAGACACGCATTTGTATTCACTCGTAGTGAAAAAATCAGTTGTGAACGAACAAAAAAAAAATATAAAATAATGCATCTCTTGCTGTTTCAAAAGGGAGATGAATTATAGCACTTTATTTCCTGACATGCAGTGGCGCAAACCCAAACCTCAAATGTACGTGAAGTCAAATGTTTACACATTTTGCACATCCTTAGGATGACCTCTATCTAGTTGTACTTCAAAAAAGCAAGAATTCTTGCCTACAATTCTTCTATCCAGTTTTCAGAGCCACTTCAGCTCTGGATTTGGTCAGAAGCCTTCATCTCTAAAGGCTAGGTCGAACAAGCATAAATTGCATTTAAGTTAAAAACCTGTGATACTTTGAGCTTTGGGTTTGCGGCTTCGAAACCTTCAACGTTTCATATTTATCTCTCCATCTCAAATCTTGTGTATCAATGTGATGTGCAAACGGGAAGAAAACATGTAAAGAGATCCTGGCATGTGAAGATCTCGAGAATGTCGGGTGTCAATTGCTTTACAAGATGTTAACACCAAACACGAGATTGTCTGGAAGTTTGCCGGAGCTCTGATCATGCCACAAACCCCCCGCTACGTTGTACTGTACATTAGACTCTGAATGTGGGCTCTTCAGGTCTCTCCTGGCCTGAGGGCAGTCAAGCTGGATATTCTCGCAGCATCAATATTTGCAATGCTGGCAGCTTATAGCGGCTCCTGTGTGCCTGAAACGGCCCTGACCTGCTGAACTCTGAACTCTTTATCCATGTCCATTCAACATGGACAGTTGCATCGTTGCTCCACTGGAGTGCGGTGTAGTGAGGCACAATTGACTATGTGAATGAGGTGATTCTTCTTTTTTGAGAGGGGTTAGAATACAAAAAAGTTTTGTTTTAAAAAATGAAAATAGGGATGGGGTGCTATTTCTATTCAGTTACCAAGCGACACGGGTTGAGAATGGTACTATTCCCATGGTGTCGACATGCTCACGTAGAGTTGTCTACGGTCAAGTAAAGGATTGATTCCTACGTTCTAGCTATTAAAGGCTAAAGTTAATATACATGTGTAAAATTACATTATTGTATGTGTGATATTTGAAAAAGATGTCAATGCATATGCATTATGTCTGTGGATATAGGCATATGTTCTTTTCAGAAAGGTTGTACACATTTGTACATTTGTATGAAACTGATATTGGTCTGTATATATGAGACAGAAATTTTTATTGCATAAGATGGAATATATTGAAAACATCTTACTGACTGCAGAATGGACATTGTGGACCAGTGTTCTATTGTGTTGCTTATAAGTGTATTTGGTTGTCATACAAATGCATTTATATTAAAGTGCACTTAATGCGGCTGATGCATTTGTGTCGTCACAGTCAAGCCCCCCGTTCCTGCCTCCTCCTCCTCCTCCTCATCATCATCATCACCGCCATCATCATCCCACCATCCCTGCCTTTTTCCCTCCCTCCCGTACGCTCTCCTCCATTTCTTCCCCTGGAGCGAGTTTCGCTCAGCAACAGCACTGACGCACACACATGACGAGACAGAATGAGACACTATCTGACTCAGACTGACGCACACGCTTGGCATCGAAGTTTTTTTTTTTTGCGTGCGAGCATGCGCACGCACAGGCACACACGGCGTTGGCCTCCCACTTATGATGATACACACACACACACACACACACACACGTACGTACAGGATAGTAGGCATATGACCCCCTCCCGTTGCCCCTCTTTACAATTCACTCGATGAACCTGCGACTCTATCAGCGCTCGGTGTGGTGTAAGACTCCATATATAGGCATTCCTGCTCTGACTGAAACGGCTCTCGTCTATTCTCAGCCTCCATTCAGAAGACTCAGAGAGGGGAGGGCTGAGGAGAGGGAGGGGGAGAGAAAGGGAGAGGGGGGAGACAAAGAAAGAGTGAGAGAAGGCTAAAATTAGAGGTACAGTAAAGAGGGATGTGGGACAAATTGATGCTGTGTCGCCACTGGATGGAGACGGAGCAAAATCCAAACCACAGAAATAAAACTCATTTTCTTTACATCTCAATAGATAAAAGATAGAATAATGATTCTATCGATTGAGGCCTGTGACATTGTCTTTTTCTCTTTTTTTTTGCCAGAACTTCTGCACAGCCGTCACCCGTGCCACAGAGCAGATATTCTATCATTCTATCATTCATGTCTCGTGAGACAAAGCCCTAAACACGATAGCGTTTCCCTGCACGTGAACATCTTGTTCCATCTAGTTACTGCAGTGTCTGAAACGGAGAGGAGGCGAGCACAGGAAGAGCTGAGCACAGCTGACTGCTGCTATCTCCTGGAGAAAAGAAGCACTGCAGCAAAGAGGCATCTGTTGTGTAAGGAGCCATGTTAGGAAAAGGTTACGAGGAGGGCAGATGTAAGGACATCGTTTTAGATTGAGTGTCACTGTTAAAGAACAGTTTTATGACATCAATACATAGAATATGGCAAAAGCATGCGATTTAAAATATAAAATAATCTTACAGTTCCAGGAACCATCAGGGATTTAAATTGATTATTCATATTTGAGCTGCACCCAATATGTTTACGGTCATTGTAAATGAACAATGAGATTCAAGCTTAATAGGAGGAATACAATATAAATAATAGATATAAGAAAACAATGATAAGACGGCATGAAAAATGAAGTGAAACATTGTGTGTATCGTGTGTGTATGGGTGACTGTGGGTGTGAAGTCCTTGTATGGTTGTGTGGTAGAGTTGTGATTTTTAAAGTGACAGTGCCGCTGGTGAAGAGTTCAGTGTGAGACTTTACATTAGCAGCAAAGCAGTATTTAATCTGCAAACAGGACACGGCACAAACATGTGCATGACGGTGCCTTCTAGTCCTGAATATGGGCTGTTCAGGCAGTTTGGTACAGTACAGGTGATAGTAGAGGGTAAAACATGCGTGTTTACTGCAATTTCTGAGGCAAATGTCTGCTTTGGTGTTAAGGTACCTTAATACATTCTTTCAAAGAGACGAGACAGTTCACCCTTCGACTGGAGGTATACACGTTTGTTGTAAAATTGCAACGAAACAATAAATACACTAAAGCCCATAACTTTTTACATGGAGATAAACAAGGATATAAAACAGTGCTGCTTAGAAACATCTGTTTCCGTAATGATACTCGTCATTGTGTACCAATACAAGTGTAAATATTGCTACGATTATTCTGTCTCATCACCCGATACCTCTACATCCATAATACTTCATTTTGCACATTCAGTTACTTCAATGCACCTTTAAAATGTTGCTTCTTTAGACTTGATACCCATTTACTCGGATTCATTGTCCTTAATACTCAATGATGCACAGTTACACATCAACTTTGCTATTATAGTTACAGCAGAAGAAGCAACGTTAAAGATTTTAGTGAAAAAAACATGTATATCTCTAAAACAAAGGGTGACAATTCATCTCTTTGGATGAATTTATTCCCATGGGCCTTAGGTACTTTTACACCACAGCAGACATTCGTGTTAGGACTTGCAGTAAAAAGTCACTTAACTTCTCTCCTATCAGGAGATTTATTGCTGATGCTCCTACGGAGGGCAACGGACTGAGGAGACGGAGGCAGGGGTGTGTCGGGTAATTGCAGACGGCAGCGGCTCTACGGAGACAGCTGGAGCCGGGCTCCGATGACGGGGCCCGGTCGACCTGACATGCTGCGGAGCGGATCTCTGGTGCACCGTGCCGAGACGCCATACGGCAGGATGACAAACAGATCTTTGTGCAGACTTAGTGATTTCGGTAGGGTAGCCGTTTTCTGGTCATCTGACACATGGACACCCAGGAAAATAAAGCTTGGCACTCTTCCATCGTGTCTGCATTAAGCGAAGTTGTGCATGTCTACCTCCACGTGTCCATGATGAGCTTCTTGGTCTTACTAGTGTTAGGAGATGAACTGAGGGACCCACTGTCAGTCTTATTTGTGACAGTTCCCACATGTTGTTTTATATCCCTGGCTGTTGTGATTTGCAGGGTCTCCTCATGGGAACGTCAAGCTGTCGTAGTCGGTCCTCATTGTCTTTCCACTTGTCCATCTCCCCATGCTTTGATTGGCTCCTGCATGGTGTCAATCGATGCAACAATGACTTGGAGACCACAAGTGACCTGTTGTTTCTTCATAGAAACCAACAACTGAAGCGTAGCGTTGCTGTAAATGCCCCCCCATACCAATCATGGTACAGTGTGTCTGAAGAGGTTAGAAGCAGTGTAGGAGGGGGCTTAAAACGCAGCCCTGAGGATCACCGATGATCACCGTTAGCGTGGAGGTGAGATGTGTTCCAATTCTGACAGAAAGTCAGTGATCCAGGGGCAATGGCATCGATCCAGGTCCAGGTGCTCGAACTCTGGGACCAGTTTAGTGGGGATTAGAGCATGTGCTTTTTTTTACGGTGCTCAAGATGAGTTAAAGTGGTGCTAGGGGCAGTTGATATGACGGCTTCTGTGGATCTGGGGTTGTGTACTGTTGGGGATTAAGAGTGGTTGGAATTAGGTTTAAAAAAAAAAAGCACTTCACTGTTATAGGGGCGCTTACAACCGGACGGAACGCATCAAGGCTTTTAGTTGGACGGAACTTTGTGCAACTAGAACGAATGAAAATCAGTCTCTCTCTCAAGAGAGATCTGCACGCATTTGTTTACAGTTATTTTAATACAAAAGTTAATGCATGCGAGCCCCAAGGATTTGTATTCCTCAATGCCTTAATTTCCCGCTCCTGCATTGTTGCAAGAATATATTCTAACCTATGCATTAGAAACAGTTGTGGAGCTGGAAGAGAGCAGCCCTGGGCCATACCTGCAGCGCCCTGATGGATGGACTGACTGTTTGTGAGAGGCCTATAAAGCGGATTGAGGAGTAGAGAGATATGGGCTGATTGACCCAAATGGGGGGAAGGAGAGGGTTTGTAAGCATCTCTGATGTTTGAGGAGACATGACCCAGTGTATATTTGCCTCTAGTGGGAAAATTTACATACTGATGAAATTTCAGAAGGACAATCTTGAGGTTTACTTGAAGGCTCCAACAATATTAAAATCCCTGTGTAGATATTGGTTCTGTTGCTGTTACGGCTGGCAGTACCTCACCCAGTAAAACTTAGTAAAAGATCTAATCGTAGCCCACATCTGAGCAGGAGATATTCCAGATATTCCAGAATTTTAGAGGTTGATTAATCTGTAAATTTGCAACTATTAAACAGCAGAACTGGCTCTTAAAACTAGTATTGGATCATACAAATTACCATGATCAAATCTCTGTCTTCTTAAAAGCAATCAGTTCGTATCATTTAGAAAATAAACATCTAATCAATTAACTGAATAGTCAGAGTCAATTAGTACAATATATAGTTGCAGCCATATTTGATTCAATTAATCATTACATTTTTATAGATTTATATTAAATGTCACAAAATACTAAGATGACCTCTCCAAATTACTTATTGTCTGACCAACAGTCCAAATAGTAGATAATTAAATCCTTTGTGAATGGTTCCAGCTCGTTACATTTCTTTCGCCTTACTAGAGACTAGAAAAAACCAAAAAAGTGTCCTCACATCGAATATTTAATTAAAGACAGTGAGAGGCAACTAAAAAAAAAAAAAAAATCATTTTACCTGATGGGGTTGAAACGTCGTCTTTTTTCAGTCAGCAATAAAACGACTTTGGAAGCTAAAGCATCGCCCCCTTCCCCCAAATTTGTTCTGCACCCGACCTAAAAATACGAGCCGTGCATACATTACCTCTTTGCTGATACACGAGACCAAAGCCCTCCACGCGCAATAAACAAGAACTTCAGTAACTGATAACTCGCTCATTTAATTATGGTTTGCTCGGCGTCATGAATCTGGACAGAAGTTTTTAAGAATGATAACATGACGATACTGTGATATACAGGACTCCTGCAGCCTGGAGCAGCGAGCTGGAGCTGCGAGCCAAACGACTCCTGAAGGAGAATGTGACGGAAGAAGATATAATGATACTATTGAATTATCACACAGCCCCTAACTCCATGTGATGAATGTTTTATATTCCAGATTGATGGGACGTGTGTGTGTGTGTGTGTGTGAGAAGCCATCTGTACACGCTGACAAACAGCCAAATTGCTTCAAGAAGTGTTATTAATAGATAACAACATCAAAGAGACTGAATGTACAAATCCTTCCAAGACAGAGAAATTACAGTTTCATTGGCTCGGTGGAAACGAAAACCCTGGGGATCATAAATGTTTTTTAAAATGTGAGTCAGTTGGTTTTTTTTTTTGTGTTGTTGCCTAGATGCAGGGCGTGATGCAAAATCTCGTAGTCTGGAAGCAAATCATTTTTCCTGGCAGAAACAAAGTCGGCACAGTCGTTTATTAAGATTTGACATATACAACATTAACAATGTATTGCTCATATGAATGCGGTACATGTATAAAGTAAATATAAGCAGGAATGCAGGGGTCGGGTCATTATGGGATGTTGCATGTCTTCATTTCTTCTTGGACGCTGCAGCCTCAGCCGCTGCTGCAGCTTCAGCTTTCAGCTGCTCTTCCCTCCGCTCCATAAAGACTTTGAGGTCGTCCGGCGAGAGCCTTGACAAAGGAAGGTGAGGGAGAAAGAAAAACACGATGTTCATCTACGGCGGCGCCACATTAACAATGTTAAGAAAAAAAAAAAGTGCACTCCTAGGCAATGCCCTTTGATATGGACTAACATCCCTCGTAGATATTTCTAGTGGAGACAGATTTAATAGCAGAAATGTCAACTCCATAATCAGCTATCTGAAACATTTGTTTTAAACATTCCTTTCTGGCATCAGTCCCCCGGAATCAAAGAGCGACGTCTTCTTTCTGGACGCCACCACAGTGCAGCAGTGTTCCACAAGCATCCAGGGAGGAAATCACTTGCAAAAGAGGCAGAGATAGCGATTTCTCCGCCGACAGTTCCCTCAATAAATCATAACGCGCCGAGGCCGCAAGATATGTTAACTTTTAGGTAAAGGGGGATAAAGGATTCTGGGGGAAAAAAAAGTATAATAAAATGTACTGAAGTAGAAAGCGAAGGAGCAGGTGGAGGCATTTCGGTTCTGCTCGAATAATAAACTGCGACAGTTCAGGGGAAAAAATAACTGAACATGGTGAATGTTAAATAGCAAAAGTGTGAGAATAAACACAGGAGGATCAGTACATTCACTGGATGGAGGTAGAGGAACGCCACAGCTGCAATGTAATCCAAGTTAGAAGCAAGATAAAGATTGTAATATACAGGTGTTTTTTTCTTTCTATATCGTATCTGTTCCTATCAAATAAAAAATAAATGAGATGTAAATGAAAGAGATTTTTTTGTCATATGAGCCACAATAATAGTCACTTTCACTTTATTACAGCGCAGTACACAGACCGTGTATGAAATGTGTAATTCAATAAATAAATCTCTGCTGTGAGTTGTACTTTCGGCACAATAGAAAATATGGTGGTTGCAGTAGGTATTATAAAGGAATATAATGCAGTAGTTTACTGTACCGATATAATGATTTGAAATGTTGGTGTAGTAAGGTACTGCAGTGCAAGTCAATGAGGTAATAGAGAAATTAACTGACCATGGTATAGCCATATAAAAAATGTGTTTCTCATATTACATATGTATGTTTTTTTGCTCATTAATCAGAGCAGCTGTTCATGTTGTTGTGTCCAGTCACTTTTTGTTCCCTTATCTGACCTCTAGTGGCTGTTGTGGGGCATTGCAGCGTCATTCATATGCAGCACCACAGGACTCTGAGAAGTGGCCTCGCAAACGTGCTACGACCCCCCCTCCCCTCCCCAAGTTCGTGGGGGCGGGAACTTACTTGTTGACGACCCTGATGCCCAGCGAATGGGCCGAGCCGATGATGCGCTTCACCACGTTCATGATGGGCACGTTCTTGAAGCTCTCGTCCTGACCTTTGACCTGGGCGATCTCATACAGCGCCCTCACCGACACCAACCCCGCCGTCTCATGGCCTTCACACACACACACACACACACACACACACACACACACACATAAAAGAGGCATCAGAGGGCAAATAAAAGAAGTTTCTCACAACATCAGGACAAACCACGGATGCGCGTGGGAGTCGGAGTCTAAATCATAGCTGGAGACAGTGTAGCTTGAGGCCAAAAAGAAGGGGTGGAAATACATAATTCTCTTTTCTCAACACACCACCTTTGCCACTTCCTTCCTCCGCTGTGGTTCTCTCGCACCACGTCGCACGCTCATGAATATAACATCAATGAGAGCGGAGCTCAAAACCGAGCTCACGTAGAAGAGACGTGTGTCCATTACGGGATGAAACGGAGGAAGGAAAACTGTGTGAGAGCGAGAGGGGGAAAAAAAAAATAATAAAAAAATCACGAGGGTTGCAGCACATCTCACCCGTCTTTCCAGCTCCTTTTTCTATGCCGGCCGCTTGTTTGAGGAAATAAGACACTGTGGGCTGGTGGATCTTTATGTCGTACGTTCTGTCAGGCTGCGGAGACAAAGAAGAGCTTCAATTATAATCAAAATACTCATATTGTATATATCAAACTTAAAAAAAATAAGACACGAGCACTTTTGTTGTAATGGTTTTAACATTGAAACATACTGTTTATTAGTTTGAGGTAAAAAGGCACAAGATAACATTAAACTAATCAGAAAACCACTCTACACATCGTTAATGTGGTTCATGACTATTCTAGCTGCAAATGTACATAGGTGTGTAGAGGCCCGTTTCCAGCCAGCATCACTCCAGTGTTCTAATGGTACATTGTGTTTTCTAATTGGATTAGGAGGCTATTGGATGATTAAAAAAAACCCTGTGCAATTATGTTACCTCAGCTGAAAACAGTTTAGCTAGATGTGCTTTCAGCTTTATGTGATGAAAGTCTGGTAGGAGAAAGTTCTTATTTAAAAAAAAAAGTGATTATTTCTAACCTTGTCAATGTCTTTATATTTATTTTGCAACTCATTTAATAAAGAAAGTGTGAGTTTTTAATGGAAAACACAAAATTGTCAGGTTGATTCCAGACTAAATTTTGGGAAGTGAAATGAAATCGTTCATTTCTGCCTTTATGTAAGCTTCTAGGTTACCATTTTAATGGTGACATGCTTTTTTTTTTACCAAAAAAGTTGGAAAAAAAAAAGTTAAATGCACCAGCAATTGTTGAAAAATGCATGCTGAGGTGCCCTCTAGGACCTGAAATGCGTGTTGAAGTGGCCATCTGTGTAACATTACCCGATATTGACCTCTTCAGTGGCGAGGACGCGCTATATGTTGCTTTTTACCCTCTTATCACCGCTTCCTTTCAAAAAGTCTGTGCACGCCACTAGTGAAGGAACCAGTTTCCAGAAAGAGGCAATCACACACACACACACAAAGTTGCCACCATGTGACGCGTTTCGCAGAAAGAAGGAGCTTATGTACGAGGAAAGCAATTTATTTCATAAGATCCCTACGCGATTCCATATCTGGAAATTAATATGCTTTCATTTGGTAATGTGTTCCAAAGCCGATGGCCCTTTATGGGAGGAAGCGGATGTCCACATCTACAACGTGGTGCTGTACGCTTGCCCTTCACCAGGCCCCTGCTGCAGCCGCTCCGTTTGCTCGCCTTTGGCTTGATGCGGGAAGAGAAGCTCTGGGGCGAGGCCGTTAATACGTCTGAAAAACTAATTTGAAAACAGAAATGAGAAAAAGCTCTCAAAGCTTAGCAGATTGTATCTTTTCAATATGTGACAGTGATGCCGCCGGACAGGCTTGTCATCCATTATTTTCAGCGGCTGATTGTGCGAGGATGTGAGGTGTCTGAGTGTAAACGCTGAGAAAATAGCGGAGCGCAGAGATAACCGGGCTGGTGGCGTGGTGACGGAGCGGCTGATTAATCCGAGACAGTCAGCGTCCACTGTTTTTAGAATATTTACATGTTTATTAAATTCGAGTCGTGCGTCTGAGATTATTCATAAGAACTTGAAATCACTGCCCTCTTCGATTTCTTATTGTGTAGCTTGATTTTAAAATGTTCAACTGAGCCCTGTTGTCCAACAGCGACACACACACACACACACACACACACACACACACACACACACACACACACACACACACACACACACACACACACACACACACACACACACACACACACACACACACACACACACACACACACACACACACACACACACACACACTAACACACACACACACACACACACACACAATTAGTCTATCCCTATTCGGCTATAGTGTGAATATATGATGCACAGATATGATCTTATATGTTAATGCCATGCATCTAAACATCCAAATCACGGCCTATTATTGACGGATAATTCATCCTGTGACTGATCCTGACCTTAAAGTCTTTGTTTTCATTGCATGTCCTTTCACATTTTATCCGAGGCTCCATTTAAAGCAGGTTACAGGTTAACATCTCTACTGACATCCGTTGTTATTGGCTACTTCACTACTTTTCCCTCATTCCCTTAGAATATTTTAATTTCCACCTTTCCTATTCTTTTCCTCTGCCTTTCTTGCTGGAAGAAATGTTAACTTTGATTGATGAAGAAGTCAGTTACATTAATAATTTTACTTGCTAAAATGCAGCCGAAGGGGAAAAATCTAAATGAAACAAAACACTCAGGTCATGACCTCCTCAATGGCGACTATGTCCATGAACACTTGCTTCGTGAAGCACTGCCATTTTGTAAAATTACTCGTTAAAGTGTGGCTACTGTTCAAGTGGGATCTATTTCGTGTTTCGTTTTATTTAAGTATTAATTTTTATGGCCACACATTTTGCGAATTGGCGGCAAATCCAGCAGGCAGATAAGGTGATTGGATCCCAGATTCTCATCCTAATGTAATTCTTCAGGATATGATGATAAAACTGCATTACTATGACTTCAATCAATATAAGTTCACTTAATGTCAAGGATGGAATCGCTCTTTAAAGAATAAAAAAAAAGAAAGGATGGAAGTTCCCGTTGTTTAACAAAGTTATTGTACCGCACCTGTGAAACTGCTTCCAATAAAGAAAGTTAATAAAAAAAATAGAAGAGCAAGGAAAGTTTCTTAGTTGGCTGAAAAAACAGGATGCTCAAACTACACCATTTCCAGAGACACACTTGAATGATCTGGAACATAAAGCTTAGAGTAAATGTCTGGTTTGCTCAAGGAGCTTCTGCCTCTCTCTCTTCAAAAAGCAAAGCTGTGGCAGCGTTTGTACATAAAAGTCTGTCACTCGCAATAGAGAAGATTGAAGCAGATAAGTTGTGAAGTACTTGTTGCTTTTGTAGTGTTTTTGCACATATTCACGCATATGAATCACAATTTGAGGATCTCAACAGCGGTGTTGATGTGGTAAATTAGATCAGAGGCGTTGTTTGTGTACGACGCTCGCTTTGACTACAGTAGACATATTTGTAATTATAATTAGGGCTTAAAAAAAAAGTAAAACATCGGAGATGTGTCCAGAATCCTGTTTTTTTTTTCCCTCCTGATCACTGCATTTACAAGTTGGACTCTTCGTTGTGTGAGTTGGACTCATATCACTCAGTAAATTATGAATTTAACAGGTCAACATAACTGAAGCTTGTTTGGTTTGTGTTCAACATATTTTATGAGAATTTTAAAAGCAAAATTTGAGATTTATGGAAGTAGAAAATTGTTATAAGAACACCTCTGCATAACACTATGCAGGGTATCCTAATTACCGTATAAGAGAATTTAAAAAATAGCTTTATTAACTGTAATAGAAAAGATTGAAAGTGCATCTGAAATTAAAAAGTTAAATTAAATCCTTAATTAAACTATAACAAATTAACTGACCGTGTCAAACCATATGATACTGAAAAATAAAATTACATAAAATTGTCTTATCAGCGTGATTGTGATCTTTGTCTCCAACATTTCAGACTCAGTAACACACCGGTCTTTCACAGTGAACCAAGCGCTACAGACGCTTCGTCATATTTCCTCGTCTTAGCTTTGGGAGACTTTCGTTTGTCTCTTTATCTCCGTCTCTCTCCGCCTGTCTTCTCATCCCTGTTAAATATGTTTTTATGGTGTCACTTGAGGGTCTGCTACACTTGGTGTCTACACTTCATACTCATACTCTGTGCTGTATGCTCCCTGCACAAACTCTGACAATGAGAACGCCACTGCCCCCTAATGTAGTGGAGGCGCAATTGCACTTTATCCTAGTATAGTAAAAGAAAAAAAAATTAAACTAAAAAATAAAAAGCATGTTCCCCGAGGTCAAACGTGCTCCCCCCTGACGGAGCCTCGCACCCCCTGTGTCTAGCCACAATGTTAAGAGTGTTCAAAATCTAAAAAATCCCTTTAAGGCACATTTAGAACAGATAAAAATGTGTGATAAATTTGTGAGTAGCTCAATCTGAAGATGTATTTTATGCATTACCAATTATTATTGATAGATTATTGATTTTGCACTCCAATCACCATTAAAATTAGCAATTTTAGATTGTTCTCAACCTAACGCCTGGACCCCGTTAGTGTTCCTTGCTCTAAACTGAAATGACACCACCGGATTAGATCTTGGACAGAACTGGGAATTGTACAATTGTCTCTCGTCCAGTAAGCGACATCTCACCTATTTTTATTACATTTTCCCAGAGAGACCGTTTGAAGCAGAACTGGCAGCTGAACCCAGCACTGTTGAGTTATGATACTTTCTGTACTTATCTTGATGAGCAATTAGATATTTACATAAAAGCAAATGATAAAACTGACACTGGCCCATCTATGGTAAAGGAAGCTGCCAAATCGTATATCAGAGATTCTATTATATATTTTGTGGCTGGGAAAAAAAATGAAGGAATTGGCAACTCTACTCATGCTTGATTCTGAAGTAAAAATGCCTTAGAAGTCAAAGTCAAAGTCAAATTTATTCATAAAGCCCGTTTTAAAACAACAGTTGAACAGAAGTGCTGTACAATCAAAATAGTGAGACCATAAAACGACAATAAAACACATCGACCAATTTAACAGACACGGACAAACACGGGCTGCGAGCCGAGGAATACAAATGTGTCTCAAAACGGGATCAATATCCCGTCTGCTCCAGCCGTGACCTTGGGACGACCAGAAGCCACCGGTCTGCTGACCCGAGCGACCCCGACGGAACACGTGGTGGTAAAAGGTCAGACAGACAGATGGTTGGAGCTGGAACTCTGACTGATTTGTAGGCAAACAACACAATCGTTAAAAATGACTCTAAAGCTCGAGAGGTAGCCAGTGATGGAGACCAGTACGGGGGAAATGTCAAGCTGCTGTATTCTGGACCAAAGAGAGAAGCCTGTCTAGCACCAACAAAAAGGGCATAAGGTAATCCTCTAGATAAGAATAAAGCATGTATAGACCTTATGAAAGAATTAGAAGCTCATTTAAAGTGAAGCTGTCTGCTCTCTGCTCTCCCCGACTACATAACATCTAATTAATAAACGCAAGCATCGGGGTTAAGTAGGAAACTAAACCAGCCACCTTCCATATCTATCTATGAAGCAATTACCATCATTAAAAGGTTCAAGTCCCATAGACTTACACATCCCAGCGTTATCCTGCAGCAGCACTTTCTTTAAAGTGTAAAGCTCCATACCACACAGCTCCTCCTCATGTTGCTTACCAGAACTTTAGTCACAATGCAAAGCTCTGTTGTTGCGTTTTTTTTTCTACACCAGTTGTGCAGCAAACATAACGAAAGTATTTTCAACATCTCTCAAAACCCTCACGTTAACACAGACTATGGTGGGGCACAGCCGTCTTTCACCAAGAAGTGTTCACAGACCCTCAGGAAATCACAGCTCTGATTACACAGCTCTATTTAGATTATCTCAGTGTATGTCTATGTCTTATCCAATGTACAATGTGTCTATTAAGACTGTGCCTGTCCAACAAACAAAATCTACTTACGCTTCCACTTTTCTATAGGAACACATATTTCCTAAGGGCATTGCACTGGTATTATTAACACAAACTAAATTTATGTTGACTAACAGCCAATTCATTATTTTGCAGCAGCTATGCAAACATTATAAAGAAAACACTAATAGACTGACAAAATAATCACATCCATGTGTCAGTCAAGGATTATTAAGCCAATGAGTCATAAATGTACCATATGTAACTAGTTACTGTCTAATGGCAATAACGTTAAGTTTCAAGCCAATTTTTTTTTCCCCATTCTGTCAGAATTTATCTGTATTCGATAATGGATGTGGACTTCAGAATAATTCTGTCATTTCCTTCCTCTTTTCTCTTTTTGCCTTCCATGTTAAATGAAAAAGCACCTGCAAATCCTTTAACTATCAAAAGTAACTCTACTTCCACTAGAGGCTATAGGGCCAACCACACATATCTCCTCATTCCCAAGAGGCTTTGCTGCTCCTTTCTGATTTTAAGACCAAACAAACAAATACCTATAGCACCCTGGGTAAACATGACTATGGCTATGAATGTTGGTTGCACCTACAGAATTTAAAACTATTGACCAGAAATTCACAAGGTGGGCGGCATGCAGCACAAATTAGCTCAATTACGTGTTCTCTGGTGATCCGTGTCCACCGACAAGACGGACACGTCACAACATGACATAGAAGGAGCGAGTTACTATGGTAACGAGCCCTAAATATGACCCGAAACTTTCAGAAACTCACAATTCACCGTTTTATTCTAGGTCAGTCATGTGGCTTTTTTTTTCCTCTCCCCACTTTTTCAGCACACAGATGAAAACAGAGCAGAGGCCTCCAAAACCAAACCAGCTTCCATGCACTTTGCCTCTTATACTTATATATTTTGCATCTATAATACAATCTAAGTGACTCCTGCATGTCTGAAAGGTGTCAGATTAAAGTCTGAATCCTAAAGTGATGTTAAGACAGCCGACTGTGTGTGTCACAGCGTCGCACGATGAGGCTGTTCAATCAGAGACAGAGGCCGTGTGCTTCTACGTGCAGGAACAGCAGCGGGAACTTCATTACCAGCAGGGTGGTCAGGATCTCACGGTAATTAATGTTCTGTGTTGTGCTGCACGTACACAGAGGTCACACACACACACACAGTGGAGATGTTGGTAATAAAGAAGAGAGAAAAAATTAGAGAAATAAAGTAGGAAAGCTGTGAGCTAATTTACATACCCGCAAATAGCAAAAGGTGAAGCAAGAAGCCATTTGCTTGGCAGTTTCTTTTTGTTCCTTCTGAAAAGTTTTATTTCGTAAAAAAAGATAATTGTTCCCAATAAATACCAATTATGAGAAAGCAAGTTTCTTCTTCAGAAGTCAGAACATTTGTGTTTTTACTATGCAATCAAGCTGATTAAATTTGAGTGTTTGAGATTGCTCGCTAATCTAAAACGTGTGTTTGCAGCAGGCGCCTGAATGACGCCTCCATCACCTTCACTACTTTAAAAGGTAAAGTAGATTTTTTTGCTCTATTTTAAGTTACGACATAAATGCTGCTGTTGCTCGAGAACTTGATGTAGCCCGTGTACAGCATGTGTCTTGGTAATAAATAGGGCGACATTTGAAATCAATTCTTGGCTTTAGTTTTCATCCCTGCATTAGAGTTATTGCATTTATTGCATTTAACTGGTATGATGTAAGGTCCTGTGATGCTTGAAAATGTTGCTGTGCACTGAAACTTGATCCGAAGAAAATGCCTGAATGGAATTGAAATTGCAATATTTTTTTCTTAAAAATCATTCAACCTATGTTTGCAGCCCTGTAATATTTGCATTGCCACTTCTATTACAGACGACTAAAGACATTCCCTCAGTCCTTGTCTATTTAATGCAATTCAGTAGTTTTTACAGATTTACCATCCAGGAGGATTTAGCAGAACAAGCAGCAACAGTATCTGAATCACAATCAAAAGTTTTACAATTACAAACATTCTTTTATTTGCAAAAAATATATATATATATTAAAAAAACACAAGTTTTACTTGCTTTTGCGTGATTGCATAAGAAAAACACAAATATCCTCCCATACTTAAAAAGGGCTGGTGGGTTAATGGACTATGCTCAGTCTATAATAAAGGAAAAACACTTGGAACTAGAAGCTGTAGCTCCCACTTTCCCCGTGGGAAAAATCTCACGCCAAGCTGAAGTGAAAACTTCAAATCAACCATGTTAAAAATCATGGTTTAATGAGTACTTGGAAATAATTGATAATTGTGATAGCTGGTGCTGTGCTGCTTTAACTCAATTATCCCAGAGGATATCACTGAGTCTGCAGCTAGTACCCAACACAGGAACTCCTCATGTGATATTGGGAAATAGTGTGTTGAAAATAATGAGGGTGTTATTTTTTTTTACTATAATACAAAATGCATTTTTTACCAGGTATAGCTCAAGAGGGATTATTAATATTTTATTCCAAGAAAATAGTGTAAATTCATTGCATCAGATTCAGACATTAACTGGAATACGTTGGTTTGTCGAGACCAACGTTGGGGGATATTTTTTGACCTGTGGCAGGTCAGTTGATTGGGGCCATTCTTTCTACACTTCTACTGACGCATGTGCCAGAAAATCTCACCCACGAGTGTGTCGTGGTCTGCAGGGAATCTGGCAGACAGCGGCTGGAGTCGAGCAAGAGGAAAGAAAAAAAAGGAAAAAATAAAAAAAACACTCTTAACCTACAGTAACCTGCTTAATCCAAGAAGACAGCACACAGCAAAACAACCATGAATATAAATAACTGTGAGCCAGCACCCACTCACACAAGATACTCTGCACGGAACGGGGATGAAATAATTTAATACTTTTAGAAATAAAAGCCTGTATTTATGCTGCAGATGAGCAGGGAAAAAGATAAGCCTATGGTATCTCATTATTTACATAAAAGTTGTATTATTTTCCAAAAAATAAAGAAATGTTGTGTCACAGGGTTCAGTGGGAGATGTTATCGGGGAAAAGTGGCAGTATAGAGTTCACCCACTTAAAGATTTCCCAGCATGCAACAACAATCGATGTAACTTAACTGTTTTGAGTTATTTTACTGCAGCGGGACATTGTTAAAACCTACATGTCACGGGCAAATAGTGGATATAACTAGGGTTACTTTTGTTTATTCAAACTCAGTAACAGTCGAATGATCCTAGCATCAACATCCTAAGTGATGTCCAAAAAAAATCCCTAAATAAAACATGCCACCTACGGTAGGGGATGGGTCATAGGTCAAAATTAATCCCCCGCTGCTTAATCAAAGGGTTTCATAGGCCGCTGTTTATGACCTTTTTAGCCTGTCAAACTGCCTCATGCAGCAGTATCATCGGTCTTCTGTCAAATGAAACCGTCTCACGGGTCAGTATTCTGTCCTTTATCCTGCTGAAACCGACTGAGTCAGTATAATCATTATTATTATTGTACAACAGGAAGGTCAATAACACGGGGCCGTCCGGTCGTTTTGTGTGCGTCGGCCCTTTAAGAGCGACGACTTTACTGCACGCAACGTTCACTCACCTCCGTCAAAGCCTCCAAATCAGAGACTTCAAGATTTTATTTATTTGCCATTTATGCATCGGCCAACAGTTATCAAAAATAAATAAATAAAATTGAAAGGATAATTCTGAGAGAACATTTAACAACTTGAAGAAAGTAAGTAAAATAGTAAAATACTTTTCTCTGTAAGAAATAAACACACTTCTAAAAAATAAAACAAAGGAAAGGAATAAAGGGCAATAGAATATTCACAGCGAGTTTTGGATATAAATAAATGTAGATATAGTTGTAAATATATACAGTATTTCAACCTGGAAATTGATTTGAATAAGGATGATTTAAATGAAGTCGTTAAGTTAATTAATTCTGTATTAATCTGGCAACCTGAACCTGAAACTGGCCTCCACTATATACTTTTATTTTATAATGTCCCCATAATTAAATCTTTTTGGGACAACGTCTCTGATTAATTCAGTTGTCTATTGAAAAATAAACGTTCCTCCATCCCTTCCTCTCCTCGGTGTTAATAAGGGGATATTAGACCTGCCGTAAATCTAATTCTTTGATCATTTTTGTTGCTTGCAAGGAAATGTGTTTCACTCTAATGGATTCTGAGGCTCTAAATATAGAACAAAAGTATAGGATTCTTCCTCTAGAGAAGAATTAATCACCTTTCTTGGCGTATTCCTTCTACTCCTGTAAGAGTTTCATTCATGTTTCATCGCTCTCAGATCGAATAAGTGCATTTTTCATGATCATCAGGCTTGTTCTTAAGCAATTTTCCAGCAAAACTGTACCTTTAAAATACAAAATAACTCAACTAATCCTTTCTAAACTGGGTGTTCCAGCTCCCCAGCCTCCAAAATAAAAATAATCTCTTCAGCCTCACCAACTTATCCCTCTCATTTAATTCAGATTCCTCATCCTGACATTTATTAACTAAAATCTGCTCGATCGATCCAATCGATGAATCGCCTGAGGAAAGTTTTATTTAGCTCATCTGTGACTTGTCACGTAAAAAACTAACAATAAAAGAGAAAAAAGCAGTGAAATAAAGTGTAGGCTGAGCTCAGGAGATAGCACAAAGCCGGTGATTTGTCATCAAAGTGGTGTTATCTACCAGAAGTGACCTTTTTCTCCATCTATGGAAAAGCCATCGCTAGGAAAGGTCCAACGCGTCGCCGTTGGTTCTTCCTCCATTTATCAAACACAAACATTTACTGTGCCAGGATGTCAGGTAAAATAAAAAAGGAAAAAAAAAAGGAGAGAGACGGGAAAAGGAGCAATTCCAGGAACAATAACGGCAGATGTGGTTATTAACTTTACTTTTTTTAATACAGACTGGTGAGTGACTTCAAGCGTTCAGTGCATTTTTCCTGTCTTTCCAAAGCCCAAAAATTAAAAAGGTCAGATGTTTACATGATGAATTCAAGCGAGTTCATGATTCTGGAGAAAGATGGTTTTATATTATCAGATTAGAAATGAACACAGACACAAACACACAGAGGAAGTCGCCCTTTCTGGGTGAGTCTGATTGGTCGAGAGCTTTTTACTCATTGATTTTAATAAGGATCGTTTTTTTTTTTATAAATTGGCCCATCATGATGATTTCAATAGTCTTTGCATGAGGGACTATACTTTGTTTCCAGAGCAGAGCTGTTTAGCTACTACACTAATAATGGTATTTGTTGGTTTTTCCTCATCAAAATCAGCAAATGCACAATCCAGCAACTCCCAAACGTTGCTGCGGACGAGTCACAACCTGGACATTCACCACGATATGAGTTAAAAAAGTTTAGATCAGCAATCTAACTTTGTAATAGACTATTAGAATGACCTTTTTTTTTAAATTGACATAAAGAACACACAGAAGTCGTACATCGCCACCGGCTCTGCCTGAGGTGTACGTGCTGTATTCCTCCGCCCAGCGGCTTACCGAAGAAAGTAGTCCTGAGTTTGCTTCGTGTCGTGATGTTACAGTTATATCATATCGTGGTGAATGTGCAGGTCACAACTCGTCCAACCACAGCGTTTGGGAGTCGCTGGATTGTGCATCTGCTGAGTTTGATGAGAGAAAACCAGAAAAATAAAAAATACCTTCAGTCGTGTAATAGAATCTGAGCAGCTCTGCTCTGTGGTCTGGAAACAGCTGGAAATTAACAAAAAAAAAAAGTAAAGCTTCTATTGCTTATGACTATGGCAAAAAAATGTTGATCTATCCCTTTAAAACAGACCTGTGGCGTCTAGTTTGGTGACTTCCTGTTATATTATGAAACTAGTTTTATTTTTTAATTGTAGATGAGAAATAAGCCATGTAGTTGCTGAAACTGTTTTTTTTATTTAAGATGGACAGCTGTTAATTTCAAAGTTTGGACGCCAGATTTTTTTAGATCACGAGTAAGACTACGTCCATATTTCTATGTTTTCACCCCCCCCCCCCAGACTTTAATCTCAGTCCATATTAAAATCCCTGAAAAGAGTGCTGGAAAACACAGAATGGTACTTGAACGCACCACCTGCTGCTGATTGGATGTGTGTCCCAGCTGGAGGTCTCTAACACACACACACACACACACACACACACACACACACACACACACACACACACACACACACACACACACACACACACACACACACACACACACACACACACACACACACACACACACACACACACACACACACACACTACACACACTACACACACCATATTAAATCTGAATGGTGGACTTTCCCTTTATCGGATCCTGTGCTGTATCCTGCAGCTGTAAATGCCAGCGTGTTGGGCCCACTGGTTTCTGCCTGCATCAGTAACCGAGCATCCGGTTTCACTTCAAAGCCTGAACACGCTGCGGTGCCTGAACCCAGCAACAGAAGAAGTAGAATTCTCCCAGAAACATCACAGTGTTTTGATCCAACAGCCCATCGTTGTGTTTACAACAACGTGCACAAACTGACTTCAAGGCATAAAAAAGTCGACAGCGAGAACACTGAACCGAACAAAAGGGAAAGAAGAAAAAAAAAACAGCAGCCGTGAACGGAAACGGACAGTTTAGAAATAAGTTTTTCTTCCTCTGAATCGGCTCCAGACAGACTGCAGCAACCTGCAGCAAGGAGGCGTCCCTCCGCCCTCGACCTGCTCACGCCGCCGCGAGGCCGTAAATATACAGACCACATTCCTCTTTAAGTGTCTCTCTCCCTCCTCCTCTTCTTTTTATTCACAATGAACGTCTGAAATAGTCAACATATCTACTGGAGTGTGTAGAAATACATATATTGACTTGTCTAACCAACGTTAACCTGCGCCGCGTCCCAGAACCATTTATCCTCGAGTTATTGGAAAATCAATATCCGTGATAAGTTTCTGTAATAACTTTCTATACTAGTGCATTCAATTTATTTGATATTAACCAAAGTAATAGCATTATTTGGCTATGGTTTGACTCCATGCAGACCTTCAATGGTTTTAGCTACAGATTAGAAGATGAAGGTATTGATTTTATCCCATACTTATTAATGAATCAATATTTGTTTTCTCGAGCGTTTTTCCATGATATATCAGCACAGACAATGGAAATGAGTGAGTATCCAATTTACCAAACAGCACGGCATTCCAATATTCAATGGGAAAAATCTATGTTTTAAGTTGACGGGCAGTCCTATCTTCACACAAGAGAAAATTAATCAGTGATCAAGGTGGTTCCTTTGGGAGGAAAAACAGAAAGAGCACCAGGATCCTGTTTCTTCCAGAGCACTCCTACTATATATATAAAGTTTTACAACTCCTTGTCTGGCTCGGCTTCTTTGCTCGCTGGCTTTGCTGACCACTGCTGCTTCTTTTATGCTCCTCTCGACCTTATCAGTCATGAGCCGTCCATGCAGGCGTTTTTTTTTTTTTTATCCCCCCCCTCCTCCTTCAATCTGACAGAAACGCAAAGCTCCAATAAGAAGAAAGACTAGACGCCACAAGCCAAGTACCATTAGCCATATTACACACTGGTTGCCATTTGAATAATTTATTCATTTTATTGTGTATTTTTTTTTTTTCCCCATGGAGCATCCTGCCACTGAACGCATCGTGCGGCTGGATACACCCTCCTGGGAAGCAGTGAACCGAGGGCTTCGCCGGACCTGCCGTCACCTTGGCAACCCGAGGATCACCAAGCATGCCTCGCCTCATCATTACCGTTCATCACCACGGAAACGGTGGGCAAGCCGTACTCTACGGTCACCGTGACGATGCAAAGCGCTACACAATGGAAATGTTATTGGCTTTAGTAAAGGTTAATTACCCCTGATTCATCCTCATTTGTTAGTAGATAATTAAATATTTCTATTTAAATTATATTTCATCGTTATGGAATGAGGGTGCGGTCTTCAGTTTCAGCGAGTGATGGTGGATGAAGAAAAACGTCTTCAAGCTTCTGTGTTTGTTTTCCATCCAGAAACGGAGATTCATGTATTCAGAGATCACTGATATCAGTTAAGACACATTCATTGGGTGTAATTTGTTGTATTCTTAATTAATCATTCAACGGATGTAGTGTTCATAATTTCACGAGTGCAGTAACCCCTACATGAACAGTCAACCCAGTTTGTATGTTACAGGTGTTTTTTTCCGCCCTCTGTGTAATACAGCGTGACAGAGCCGGGTCTGGATGCAATCACAGTTTGAGCTAATGTTAGCGGCGCTCTCTCCCGCTCTTAATTGGATATGGGGAAAATTTCCGCTCCGGCGGCCTCCGCCAACGCTACCGCAGATAGAACGGTGCCACGCCATTGGCCCGACAGCCCATTATCCCAAAACCCCGATATTTTTAAAAACTGCCCATTAGGCCTACGGCCTGTTATCCCGCAGACAGAAGCCGGCTCCTCCGAAGCCTCGTTGCTCTGAAGATACACACAATCCCTGCAGATTCCGGCTCCATAACATTGCAGTGTATTTCCACATGCAAATGAGCCACACTACGTTTCAGTTGATCATTTTAACCCAAGCCGTGATATTTCCTTAACTAACCCCAACCAAGCCTTAACCACAGCGACCGCACTCAGAGCGGCGACTGTTTGTTTTCAGGATAACGGGCCGGGACTAAAAGGCTTTTCAGTGCAATGGGACGTATTTTTCAGAGTAATGGGCCTTCGGACTAATGGGCAGTCAGGATAGAATTACTCTGCCAAACACACTGGTTAGTCCGAAAGCCGTTTTCCCCTGTACTGTTAAAAATGAAAACTCAATGTTTCTGAAAACGTGAAATAACTACTACGTTCACACTGCAGTGTTCAACGCTCAACTCAGGTTGTATCTTTGTGAAATCTGATTTTCTTTTGCGTTCACATTTCCTATTGCAAATATGTCCTGTGTGCACATTGAAGTCACACAGAAATGCATGGATACATACACATATATGCAAGATGCAACACATTGCTCAAATGTAATATTGCTGAACACATATGTATATATCTGTGTAGGGCATGCTCAGTGTTTAGTGCGTAGATATATATATTATATACACATATATATGAGATACATACATATGAGATGCAACACATTGTTTGAATGCATATTGATAATTTATTGAAAACCTGTGTATATTCACATGTATACATGTAGTGAATGTACTCAGTGTTTCTCAGTGTCCGGGGTCACATTTGAAAACACGTTATTCAGATTGTCACTAAAAGATCAGATACAGGTTGCATAGAGCCCAAAAAAAAAAAAAAAAGTCAGATTTGGGTCACTTCAGGCTGCAGCCAAAGCCTAAGCTGCCAAACATGATTTTGTTACCAGCTCTACACCGCAACACGAGAATAATCTGGTGTCCTCACTCCAACTCGTGGGGGTGGGGGTGGGGGGGGGGGGATTGTTTCTTATTTCATACATGGCAATCTCAGTCACCTGCAGCACTTTTCACATGAGCGAGACACAATTTCGTGGAAACAATGGTGTTAATTAGTGAGCTTCAGAGGTGTCGTAGATGTATTTTTAACTTTGGGGAGAGGCAGCCCCCCCCCCAAGCTTTCATTCGTTATGCTAAGATAAGCTAATCACCTCCAGCTCCATAGTTAATCACAGACATGGCAGCCGTATTGATCTTTTCATCTCACTCTTGGCAAGTATATTTCTCCAAATGTCGAATTGTGCCTTCAACGCAAGACGAAAAGGCGCGGTGAGAGGTGCCGGAAAGCCACTGACGGGGGTGAACGTCGACACAGGCGAAAAACGCGTCTCACGCGCGCACCGGACGCCACACGTGGAGCGCAGAGAGCTCAGAACCGGACAGGAGGAGGAAGAGGCCGCCAGCAGATGGCTCTGATCTGCAGCATCGCGGGGGGGGGGGGGGGGGGGGGCGGCAGGGCTGTTGCTGGATGTTGCGTGTCAAAAATAAACTCGCGCCATTAAAGGATTAGACTGACGCTACTTGCATCACAAACCTCATTACAACACGCATCTATTCAGCTCAAAAGGACACAACTCCTGGTTTGAAACAACGCACAAAGAGGATAAAAGGGAAAAAAATAATAATAATAATAACAGGCTCTTTTCTGAGTAATTCACATCTCTTGCAGGCACTTAATGCTTCTTGACTCTAAGTTCCTCTGGGTATTGCTTCATTAATGAATGCAAATGGAAAGGCTTACTTCAGTGGTAGAGTATGAATAATGGAAGTGCTCTGGTAACGCTATGCACCGATGGAATTAGCCACAGTCATGTGTGTGTGTGTGTTTGGGGGGGGTGCAAAGTGTGAGGGGTCAGGGCCGGGTTAGCGGGACCCACCTTCACGTGGATCTTGATCGGGAGCGGGACGCCCTCCTTCAGGTCTTTGGTTCTCTCGTTGAAGTCCTTGCAGAACTGGCCGATGGGAATTCCTTTCTGGATGGAGGAGCAAAAAAAAATAAATAAATGAACACAGGCGAGAAAAAAAATCTTTAAAATGTATGAGTCATTCAGCCGAACGTCACACGTGTCACGCTGTGCCGCCGGAATACAGATTCCTGTCAGTCCATCAATCAGAACCTTCACAGAGGTCCGACTGCATTTGCACACGAGCGGTTCGGGGAATGTGTGTGTGTGTGTGTGTGTGTGTGTGTGTGTGGGGCGAGCGGGAGTGTGTTTATGAGCCATAACATTTTCATGGGGTCATTTTTATACTTCATAGAAGTTTTTCTTGTTATATTCACCCTGAAATGCGTCTGCGTGTGTAGCTTTCTGCTGTTGTTCCGGACAACAGTGTGTGTGTGTGTGTGTGTGTCACTCCAGCTATGACTGAATGCATGTTGGTGCCCACAGCCAGAGAACCAGTGATGAATGAGCTTCTCATTTTCCAGCTCCTGCGTGGCCAAGCAGAGCGAGAGCAGAATGGATGGGTGACATTAAGTCAACACCCGGCCAGCGCTGCTCCTTTGCACCATTCCTCTCCGCAGCCCAATTCAGTGGCAAAGACTAATAAAGAATCTAATTATTACTGCTGAAGTTTACACTGACCTTCACCCACCACCCTTCCCGACGGCAACGAGCTGATTGAAATGTTCATTTCAGAAATGAGGGAATGGAGGGAAAAAAGGGGGGTTTTATACACAGTTTAATGGACTCATGAGCCTCTACTGCTTCACAACGGCGGAGCACAGGCTTCTGATGCTAATAATGGATCTGATGAGAAGTCAGTCATCCTGAGACGTTGACGATGACAGGAAGGGGAAGGCATTTATTTGAACTTAACGGAGCAGAAACTTCTCTGAACATCATTCCCACTAAAGGCTCCAAAAGCAACCTGACGAATGCTAATGGAGAGGCACCGGATCCGGGGGCCTGACGTCACCGCTTCATTATGTCTGAAAAACGCCGCTCATTACTCACTGGGGCCGCGGCGCCTCCGCTAACACAATAACTACGGCACAGATTGAAACGGAGAAGCCGGCGCGGGTTATTGTTTCAGAGACGGCAGGACGCTATTTGAATTAGACTTTCCTCCTAATGAAATGTACGCAGCCGCGTCCCCGGAGGCCTCGCTACGCCCCCCCCATCCCTCCCTCCCTCCTCCTCTCGTGCTTATTAATAGTAATCCCATGTCAACCTCGCTACCTTCCACCCGTGCCCTTCCCTCCCACCGCTTTCCATAAAACAACATAGCGAGGATAAACAAGTGGGGAGGAAGCGCTGGAGGAAAGTCTAATTAAATATGGATTAATATGAGGGGGCTGCCAAGTCGGGTGAGAGGAAGCGAACCCCCCCCCCCCGGGCTCTGCCTCAGACGCCCTCCTGTCGGATAATGATCTCTCCCGCTGACTCCGGGGGCCCTTTTTTGACGATGCCATGAAAGGGCTTCCCTGACCAGCCGCAGATGATGCCGCTGCTTCTAAAATGTGCTCGAGCACGCACGGCGAGACGGATGATAAGACTTTACTGAGGGGGGGGGCTAAAGTAGTGGTAAACAGGACAAAAGCGTGTCCCCATGCTTTTGTCGGGGGACTGTACACGGCTCTGCCCTGAGCTCCACACACAATCAAAATATGCTCCAGAGACAGGTAATCACACTTTAATGAGTGCAGGCATCTTAACCCCCGCGAGATGAAGTTTTATTTTGGCCTCTGGCTATTTAATCTTTTAACTGCAGTAATTAGAGTAATTGGACCATGTTGGTGACTATAAACAGAGTCTTTAAACGTGGGGGGGGAGGGGGGCTGGTGGGCTGTAAAAGCCAGGTTCAGGGTCGCCCTCCCCCTCCCGGAGAGGAGGGTGAGAGGGTAGTGCCGTGCACGGCCCCGGCCCAAATCGCCAACCCCCGCCCGCCGGATCTGAGCATCTAATCATCCTCGAGTCCGAGCTGCCGCCGGATAAATCCCCCCCCCACACAAACACCATGACTGATTAGAGCCGGGCTCTCCAGCAGAAAATGGCTGCAGCCCATCACCCGGGGCGGGGGCCTTGAGGACGGCGACATTCAGCCGCACATCTTCAAAGGCTTCAGAGATCCTGGGCATTGGGATTAAGGGCTAATCTACCAAGATATTTCTCGCCGTCCAAAAGAGGAAAAAAAAAAAAAAAGAAGCACGAGCAGCGAGCGACAGTGGTGAGTAATTGCTGTGTGATCCATTTGAGATCAGAACGCCAGAGTCTTATTACTCATAATTATGGGAGCAATTAGGCGGTAGCAATTAAAATCTGAGAAGTGTCCATTTGATTTGACCCTTCCACCATATTCTCTACAGTGTCTTTTTTTTTTTTTTTTTGACACTCCTTCCGTGTTAATGTGATTGGCCTTTCAGCTTCACTAACTCTTTTTAACAAGATTGTGTGTGCGCATGCATGCATGTGTGTGTGTGTGTGTGTGTGTGTTTGGAGACTTGATGGGAATGGGAAGGAGGCAGAAGCGACTGAGGTGTATTAAAGTTGTCAGAATACGGGCGGCGATTGTGGTCAATATTTAAACAACGGGAAGGAGGTTCTGTTTGATGGAGGGGAACGGCTGGCGGCGGCGGCGTAAAGCGGAGGCCGCAGGAGGTCCTCATGAATATGGGCGGGCGCGGGTATGTTTATGTATGAATACGTCGGCCTCATTTCAATCTGTCAGGACCACCGGTTGAAGGCCGCGGTGCTAAGCTGCCGGAGACTGCTGACGCCGTGGAAGTGCTCGCCGTGTGTGTTTGTGTGTGTGTGTCGGGAGAAAACCGGAAAATGCAGGCGAGTTAAAGAGGAAAAAAGACGAGGAGCAGGCAGGGGGGGCGGAAATGGATGGAGGAGGGAGGGGGGAGGTGCACAGGTGAGGAGAAGCGCTGTGCTTATAGGAGCGTGGCAAACATGGAGATAAAGGACATGGATGCAGGGATGGGGCCTCGGGGCAGGAGGCAGGAATAAATTGCTGCGGGCGGCCGACGGGGGAGGAAGAGGAGGAAGAGGAGGAAGAGGAGGAAGAGGAGGGCTGCGATGCAGCGTTACAGTGGAGAGAGGCTTTTGGGAGGCGAGGTTAATTAAACTCTTCAGTGTGAAACACTCCCATTCATTACCTTCATTACCTTGTTCATTTAATCTGCTCTGGTGTTGGCATTTTATCACATTCAGCCTCATTGTGGCATCGTACAGCTGATTAGGTTTCATGTCGGAGCCCCCCGGCTGCAGCCCACCGGCCCTGCAAAGCCGAGGGGGGGGCGGATGGGGAGAGTGGCCACCGGCGGCGAGCTGGAGCTGGAGCTGAGCATCGGGTCAGTTCAGGTCTCCCAGACACAGCAAACACCACCAAATAAATTGAGTTCACGCCGGAAGCAAATTTTCACTTGATTTTTTTACACCAGCGGATTAGTCTTAAAAGTGGAAAAAGGAAAACGATTCTCACCAGTTCACCAGCGAGCGGCGCCGAGGCCGGAGCGAGGCCCGCGCCGACCGAGCGAAGCCAATTCCAGGACTCATCTTTTGAACGACCACAGCGGGACAAAAAAAAACTTCTCTGCACACAAGTCGCTGCCGTCTGGGTCTCTGCTTAAAATAGACACAGCCTTCACATTTCGTTTGTACCTGGCGCTGGTTTTTGAGGGCACAGCGAGAGCCGGCGGAACAACAGGATTACAAGCGGCACGACCGGGGCCGTCGAAAGTTAACGCCGTCATAATGACATTTAACACAAATTTGTTTTAACGACACTCATTTATTGATGCCATTACCATGGGTTCTGTTATGATGACCCCTCGCCGCAGCCCGCGGCATAAAAAGGGGGTCGTATGTCGCCATTTTTCCAGTTTAATGTTTAAAATTTCATGGCCCTAATTATACAAGTTTGCAATGCATTAATGATGCGAAAGCATGTTATTGTAGCAGCAATGTAGTGTATGAGAAACAGAAGTCACGTACGGATGCTCCTGCAAATCATTTCCAAGCCAGACCACAACAGGATGAATAAAACAAAGACCTCTTGCTCTTATGTTGGAGTATGACGTCCGTTGTGTTGGCCGTTTGTGGCAAAATGTCTGATTCCAAAGTGAGTAGTGGCAGCACCTGGATGCACTAAAGGCACTAAAGATGCAGAGAACTTCATTTTAGGCCAAATAGACGCAGCTCTGAAATAATTAGTATTCCCTCGTTTGGACCTGAGTGCACATTTTCATGATTCATTTGGTGTAGATTTACCTATACCAAGACCACCTCTTCACCTTTTTTCTTCTTTTGGAGGTCCAGGTCTGCTTTGGTTTCGTGCACCCGAGTGTGACCAACGAAAATGACCCAATCTCAGCACTTTTCAGTTTGAATGGACCATTTGGAAAGCAACGCTAAATATTTATAGACAAGCACGGAAAAACCCTCCTTCGCTAGGGAACATCTCGTCTTAAACACAGTTTGCTGGGGAGGCTCTGAGTTAATGTTAATGCAGGGAGCCTCATTAACCCTGAATGTTTGCTAGTGTGTGATGGACGCTAACAAACCCACAAGCAGCAACAGCTGGACGTGGCTGCAGCCAGAACCCGCATGATGACCCAGCAGTGGGAGTCGTTTTCTCCTTTAATCTTCCCTTTCCACCGTCTCCCGCTCACTTTACGGTTTCGTTTTATTTTCCCAGAGCACGAGGGTGTGTGTGTGTGTGTGTGTGTGTGTGTGGGGTTGGACACAATTACACTGTGCAATTTGCTTTACTAGTGTGAGGGATCCAGGGAGTAATCTGTCCTCAAGTATCAGAAACCGTATCTGCCGGTGCCATCTGTCGCCTGATTTGACATAAGTTATGATTTGAGCGTTTTTTATAATCTCACGGTGGTTTCCTGATAATCTCCCCACTTTGTTTGGTATTGATTCTGAAATGCGTCAAATTAATTATAAAAAGTGCGATTAATTTGTGATTAACCGCGGACAGCAACGCAATCAATCAGGGTTAAATATTATTTGAATTGAAAATGTTGCATTCTGGGCTGGGTTAGGTCTCCCTGCCTCGCAGCCCGGATGCTGTTGTGCTTCACGCCACTCCACATGATTAATCATGTGTGGAGGCTGCAGCAGAAACACGGTAGCCTGAAACGGCGGGCAGCCCAGGCTCCACGCCGCAGATGACGGATGACAACATCACGCCCGGCGCTGATAAGTGGAGGACAGACACAGAGAGAGTTGGAGCAACAGCAACAACAAGTGCTGATAGCCGGACGTGCGATGGATGACGGGTGGCGTTTTTTTAAAAACCCAGGTGAAGCGGGTGAAGCCGCCATGTTTGCGCCCCCGGGGTATGGCGTGGAGCCTGTGACCCCACGTGTCCTTTTCAGAACTTCCCCTCCACAATGCACCAGCGCGGGCAGCCTGCCGCCTGGACGCCCCTCGCCCTGCTCTGCTGTCCTTTTTCCCGCCCCACACTCCCTCCATCATGAAATCGAGCCAGTGTGCAGAGTGACCTTCAACCACACCCACGGGGAACCAAATAAAAAAAAAAAAAAAGAGAAGCTGTATGGAAGAGAGATGGGATAAACATGGGCAGAGAAGTGGAGAAGAACAAGAGGAGGAGGGGAAAAAAAAGAGAAGCTCCACACACTGAAGTGGGGAAAATGGAAAATCTCTGTTCTCTTGGAAGTCAGCGGAGCGCAAAGCTGAATCTGACAAGAAAGATGACTCTTCATCCCTTTTCTCACCAGTCTGATTAAACCTCTCAGTCTAGAGCGAACAGAGTCACTAACAGAGCCGCGGAGGGGGAGGCGAGGCCGGCCTTTTGGCTAAAAAGACGCCTACAGATGCACTTGAAGGAGCGAGACCTTGGGGACAAGGTGACACTATGAAACTCAAAAAAAAACACACACAGAGGAATGTAGTGTTTACCAGTAAGCCTTCTGTAATGACTCCATGCTGATTTCTTGTGAGACAGTAAGCGGACAGAAGGAGGACTAATTAAAGTTAGAAACGTGTCTACAGGCTGCGTCTTTTTGCTCCACTTCCTCCTCCTCTCCGCTTACTCCAAGCGATGCAAACACGAGGAATGGAGAGAGAGAGAAAAAACAGAAGAAGAAGCACCGCAGGAAACAACGCAACCAACTCATCTCCCTGCGATACTGTAACTGTGTGCTCTCAAATATTCATCCACCACAGCTGGTGATGGAGGAGGAGGAGGAGGAGGAAGGCGAGGAGGAGGAGGAGGAACCGAGGAGGGTGGGAGGTCTGAGCTGGAGCACGTAACCTGCTTACAAATTAACAGCACAACTATGAGCAGAGAGTTTCCTCTCGCTGCTCCGTCGGCGCGGCGCGGCTCTGCCTCCTCTTCCTCTTCCTCCTCTTCCTCTTAATCTCGGTCTGCGGTCTCCACTTAACAAAAAGCATTCCTCCGCGTCGCCTTCATCGCCAGCACCAGCACCGTCATCCTCCTCCTCCTCCTCTTCTCCTGCTGCTCCACTTGTGAACGGACTTGCCGCTTTGCCGCGTCGCCGCTTCGCCGCTCTGCCGCGCACCGCCGCGCGGCGAGCGGCTCCGCGCCCCGCGACAGGAGACCCAGACACTGCGGGAGGTGACAGGATCCGGATCCCCGCACCGGTACCGGCCGAAAGAGACAGAGAGAGAGAGAGGTGGGGTGGGGGTGTTGGGATGGAGGGGGGGGGGGGCGTCTTGCTGCCACGATGATGGCAGATCTGCACCAGATCGGAGCGAATCTTGATAAGTAAGAACCTTTTTTTTTTCCTCCTCTCTCCTCCTCCTCCAAACTCGGGTCTGCTCGGCGGTGACTTCCCCCACTGGACATGAACCCGCTGCAGGAACAATAAGACTTTAAACCCCGGAGCCCCCCTTCATCATCACCATCATCATCATCCTCATCATCATCAGCGACAATAAAAAATACTTTATTGACGGAGAATCGACAGCGCTGCAACCAGGAGGAGAAGAGGGGACAGAGAACATCACCACTTACTGTGAATCAATCCACGAGGATCAAGCGCAAAGACGAATGGTTCGGGTAACTAAAAGCTTCACTTTCACTTTCTTTCTTTTCTTTTTTTTTTTACCTCCAGTCGGTTCGGTTAAAACGCTGCAATAAGCGCCGCTAACGTTATGAAACAGGTGTTGCAGAGAAGTGGTTTTTATTTTTTATATATATATATATATATCCAGAGATTGTTAAATTGGATGCGTAAGACGTCGCACAACAGCACTGCATGCTGGGCAGCGGACAACATGTCAAGAGTAGCCAACATTAAAACAAACAGAATAAACAAACAGGGCTGCTACCTGATAAACAATATCAACAGATGTTCCATTCTGGTGGCTGTGGGTCTGCAGGGGATTTATTCAGAAGAAAAAAACGCATTATCCAGGTTTTCTCCATTAATGACTCCAGTTGGCACCTGAAGGCACAGATGCTATCCGCTGCCCCGCTGCCACCTGTGATAACCTGTGAAGCTCCTTGTTCACCAGGCGAGGCCCTTCGCTGGAACGCGGAGGGGACCTGGGGCCCACCTGGAAATCAATTATCCCGTGTGTTGTGGAAAACAAATGCCAAGGGTTCACCTCGCCCGCCTTTATAATCCTTTATCTCTGTCAGTAGTGGCTTTTTTTTTTGGATGATTACCTACTGGTGCACATGGCTCTAAAACTAAATGCTGAAACAAAACAGAAAAAAAATGGATTCTCAATGCAATGAAAGAGAGAACACAGGTTGGATTGAAACCCGTATTTCACCTGCACACTATTACATGCCATTACTCATGCTTTACAGCGGAATGGATTGCCTCACCTTGTCAACAGCGGTGTCACTCCGCCAGACAGCGGAATGATGAATTCGGTCATCATTACTGATGAGCTGAGTGGACACGGCGGGGCCGTTGTCCCGGCCCCTCACTCCCGGCTAAATAAATTACACTTGTGTTGACAGGGAGTCAAAACACAAACAGGAGCTGACGGGGGGGGGGGGGAGATATCCAGGGGTGAGATCTGGAGGCGTGGGCGGAATTAGTTTGGAAGGCTTGGCCTCGGGAAAAAAAAAAAGTCACAAACTTCTCAAATCCACCCCATGGATCAGGGTTTTGTTACCCACCCCCAGAAAGGGAGGGGAGGGGGAAAACAAATTGAAAATTCTCATATCCTCTCAATCTCTCCGGCTCAGAATTCATTCGATTTCGAGGGATAATAAAGTTGCGGCACGCGGCGAGACAAAAGGCTCCACAGACAAAAATCAGATCTCACGAAAACACCGGCGCGGATGCCGTCCTCCCACCGATGCCTCTGAGCCGATTAATCAGCCGAGATGGTTCCTCTCCTCATCTCCGTGATTCATCTGCCCAGAACAAACCCTAATGTCTGTGATATTTCAATACCCGCGGTGATGAATACGTTCGGATTCATCCGGGCCAAGTTGGCTCGCGAGGCGCGCGTCTCCACGCGAGTGGGTGGAAGTCACTTTGTTTCCGCATGGCGAGCCTTCCCCCTCCATCACTTTCACCCCCCCAGCCCCTGAGCTTATTTGTGAACTATTACCATCATGTAGTAACACTACGTTAGGCATGTACTACAAAGCCAAGAGGCCTATTCATCTTTCACTTGCAGCCCTATTGTGCTAATTCTCTCTCTTGCACACACACATACACACAATCTCAATCCCCCCTTCTCTTACACAGTGGAGTTCAATGATTCAGACAGCACAGAGGGGGGGGGAGATGGCAGAGCTCCCGTTAATCTCTGCGAGGGCAGTGGTGTCCTCCATCCATCGGCATCATATCAACATACATTTTTCCACTGGCAGACTTTTCAAACCCTCAACTGTTGCCGTTAGGTCACGTCTAAGCCGGTAATGATTTAATATTATAATATCATCGCCCCCCCCCCCCCCCACACGGGTCGGCACCGAGCTTATTAACAGACGGTCCGGTGATCTGTGGGGGTGCTTTTCAGCTAAATACGATAAAGAGACGTCGGTTCGATTGCACTGTAAACTCAATGATCATTTCTCACGCCGGGGATCAATAGCGAGGTTTATACTGTCCATCGCTGAGATATGAGCTGCAACAGAATTAGCATTGCCCGCGTGCACCCGCCCAGACATGCACAGACAAAGAAACATATCTCTCAATAAATAGCAAGTTATCAATATTCATACGAAAAAGAGATGGGGGAATTTGCGATGATTAAAGACTGCAGCACGGTACGAGAATAAACACGGCAGATTATGGGAGGCAAAGAAAAGGCTTTGACAGTGTACCTAGCTGCGCCGCCACGCAATTAATTAATAATGGATAAGGTGAGTACACAAAAAAGAACAGAAAAACAACAATAAACTGGGGGAAATAAAAAAAAGATTACCAGCAGAGAGCTCGGGAACGTTTCGGAATCAGAAAGGAGAGATATGAGGAGCTTTTTATGGAAAATGAAGACCGTTTAATTCACAGTGAAAAAAGAGAAAGCTGATTTAACAGGTTGCTCAGCTTGAGCAGACAGGGTAGATGTAACTGGCGAAAGATGAAGGTCGCTCTCTGCTTACTAGGCAGGCGATGCCTTTACCCATAGCAACAGGCGTCACACTATTTTACATTCGCCTTTGAATTAAGGCTGAAAAAGACCCTGTCCCACAAATGTTTTTTCTTTTTATTGGTTCGGCAAGAGGTTTGAATTCTTTGGATGCAGCACATTTCTCACGGTGCACCTGTCTTTTTTTTGTGTTTATTTTGCAGGCATGGTGCCCACGCCCCAGGTGTGCGTATCCACCCTGGTGACGGTGAGCACGATGGCGGTGGTGGACCTCTACCTGCTGGAGCAGAGCATGCTGGGGGCCCGCGGCGTGCCCGGCCCCAACGCGTGGCAGTGCGCAGCCGTGCTGCTGGGCGACGCCGGCTTCCTGCTGGCGCTGCGCTTCGTGTCGGCCGGCGTGGTGTCGGAGGCGCGGTCGCCGCGCCGCGGCTTCGCCAACGCCCTCTGGTTCCTGTTCCTGTCCCTGCTGCAGCTCAAGCTCTTCTTCGTGTGCCACAACTACCGGCAGGAGCGGCGGCCGCCCGACCCGCTGGCCCGCAAGACGCTGACGCTGCTGCTGTCCGTGTGCCTGCCCTCGCTCTTCCTCATCCTGACGGGCGCTGACCACATGACGCCGCAGCGCCGGAAGCAGGAGGTGCGGAGCCGGCTGCTGTGGGTGGTGGTGGACCTGCTGGACGTGCTGGACCTGCAGGCGGGGCTTTGGGAGGCGCAGGGAGCGGCGGCGGTAGCGGCGGCGCCGAGCCCCGCCGAGCAGAGGCTGCCCATCTGGGCCGAGGGCCTGGTGTTCTTCTACTGCTACGCCCTCCTGCTGCTGCTGCCCTGCGTGGCGCTCACCGAGCTGGGCGCCACCGGCCTGCAGGGCCAGCGGGGGCCCCGCAAGGAAGCCCTGTACCCCTGGCTCAGCCTGGTCACCATCAACATCCTAACCCTGGCCCTGAGGGGCACCGGCATGCTGTGGTACCGCGACCCGCGGGTCTCCACCGTGTTCCTGGGGAAGAACCTGCTGGCTCTGGCCTTGAAGCTGAGCTCGGCCTGGGAGAGACACAGGCAGGAGCACGGCGGCGGCGGTGGCAGGGGGGCCGGGGGGGCGGCGGAGGCGGCAGGGAGCGGGGCCGAGCCGGGGGACTCTGTGCTGCCGGGCCGCGGCTCGGATCAGGGGGTGGAGGGTCAGGGTCAGGGCAAAGCCCCGCCCACCCACTACCACACACTGTCACACTCACAGAGCCACGCCCTGTCCCGCGTCAGCCTGGAGCCCAGCGACACCCCCCTAGGACCCTCCTTCATCTCCCATGAACTCTAGAGAGTCACTGACACACACACACACACGCGCATACACTCTAACATGCATACACACACATTCCCAACAGTCGGCCCAGCCGTGTGGATTTCAGTGACATGTATAATGCAGTGCTGTGGAAATACATTTTTGACAAGCTCGGCTTTCTGCACATTGTTGTGCAACAAGTAACTCTGAATGCATTGATGTGATTTGTGGGTGTGTGTGTGTGTGTGCGTGTGTTTTTTGAATTTGGACAATGAACACATCTTTCATAGTAAAAACACTATTCCAGAAATGTATTTCGAAGTCTACTAGTGTTAATTCCCTTGTTGAACCTCGGCACAACCCGCTCTAACTGCCACACGCCTGTCGAGTCTGTCGGCGCCGGGGTCTGATTGCGTTATACAGGCATTCAGTTTGAGTTCAGTACGTTTGATTCTCCTGATATTAGCTGCAGTATCGCCAAGGATGACCTTTAGCGTAGACCTTCTCTGTCACTTCACAGGAAACGGGGGGAGGAAAAAAAGAGAGGTTTTATAAAAAGGTAGAGGAGAGAGGGTTTTTCTGTTCCTTCAGTAGCACAGGACAATGATTCAAAAGCCACCCAACAATAAAACCAACGCACTTCACCAGTATTTCAGCGCAGTCGAACCTTTTCATTCCATAGAATCATTCCAGCCAAAGGCAACACTGGCTTATATCAGTTATTTGTCTGGCAGAAAATGATAATCAGAGGAATCAGTCAGTGTGGTGGAGGGTTGGAGTGAAAACCTGCAGACTCATGAGCCTGGTGATCGGCCGCACGCCAAACTGCTTTTGAAATGACATAATTTATTTGATTCAAAGGGGCCCTCTAATGAAAAGAAAAAAAACACATTTTCAGTGCTTGTGTGTAAATATTGAGGTCTCTGGTTTTCCTGCTAACACAGACTGTAAAATAAGTCCAATAAGTCACTGTGATGGGGCCTGGCCTCCTGTCGTGTTGCTGAAACCCGGCTCAACGCGGCTCCTTTATCAAAAAAATGCTAAAAAATGATCAAAATTGATTGAAATTAAACATTTTTTTCCCCAACTAAAGCTCCAACTATTTACCAGCGTTAGTCCCTTCCTGTTCTAAGTTTATTACACTTCCATTATACACTGCTGCCGAACAGACACACACTGTCCAAGAAAACACGGAGGGAATCTGATGCTAAAAGTGCGTCATTAAAAAAGGTCCCATATTTCAGGGTTTTATATGAAGGTTTAATATCCCCAACAGGATATATTCCTGGTTTTAAGAACCAAAAAACCATCTCAATATAATTTTACATCTCCCCTCTCAAGGTTCTCTCTGCAGCTCTGGGGAGAACAGGTCGTTCTGCATCTGCCTCGTTAATAATAATGAGCCTCTCCTCCTATTGGCTGGTTTAAATGGTGGGGGGGTCTGCGCAGGTGTGACATCACAACTTCGCAAAAATCCTGACTGCTCGTAAAGTACACAGTTTCTGAATACAGGCTGTGTGCGCTTTTCTCTTGAATCGATGCTTATTTTATATACACAGGAAAGTATTTATACATACATGTTTATTATATGTAACACCTACAGTCAAAAAACAATTAAAATCTCCTTTTCTGTGATAGGGGGGAAGGGCGGAGGAATTGCAGCAGCTGATAATCTAATAATGACTGATGGCGTAATAAATCTGCCCTCTTTAAAGTGTAATAACTGTCCAATAACATAATAAAGGTGCTGAAATCAAAAGGTAACGACATTAATGTAATGTAATAACTTATCAACTGGTTTAAACATATGTGATACGTTATGAGATCAATGGCAAAAAGTTATTATCTCATCAGCTCAGGACTTCAATCACGTTATTAGCCTGTTACGTTTATTTATTATTATTATCAGCTTCTATAGGAATGATTAAAGCAGTTTTCCCCCTTTAGGTTTATATCTATTTAAGCAACGGATGGAGCCTTTACAAAATCATCAAGCTGTGGGATTCTGGGTTAGAGCAGCTTCTGGGATTACACACGTTACCATGTGAGACCTGGATTGTGGGAGGAGTTAGTCCACATCTGTATTCAGCTACAGATGCAGGACAGAGTGCAAACTAATAAAGTGTTACATACTCGTCCGGTGTTGATGGTTCGTTGGCTTTTATGTGGAAGTGTTATTGGCAGACTGTCACCCACATGAAGAGGAGGGGGGAGAAAAAAAAAAAAGAAGCAGAAGGACTTGGCAGAAATTATTCAAGGCCAAGAGGCCTTAGGGACGAATAATTGCATCGTACATGCAGAACCTCCCCTGCATTGAAGTCAATCAGCCCCCATTCTGCAGGCTGAGAAAATTGCATGTTTTTCCTGATGCGGGGACTGGTGAAGTGAATAGCTGCTCCCTCCCTTCTCCCCCGGCCTCCCAACACATATTCAAGCCAGGGAGGAGGAGGCTGCTCTTTGCTTCACAGAGCGGCAGTCTGACGAAAGGCCGTCATTTATCACAATTATGCCGGCGGCCCAATCAGCTGGGATCCTCTCTCCGTAATCCTTGAGTGTGCTGTTGTGTTGTCGGCCTGATGCTGACAGAGAGGAGTCTGGATCGGATGGGTTACGCAATGTCAGGAGTTAGTGGCGAGCGTGTGTGTGCGCGAGTGTGTGTGTGTCGTGGCGCTCGCGGCGGCTCTGAATGCACCCGTTGGCCTCTCCTCTGAGCTTTAATGGTCCTATTAATTGAAATTGAGGCTATTTGTCAAAATGTGAGAGCTTATTCTCACTGCTTTATGCTTGATTTACAGGCCATATTTACAGGCCGTATTAGGACTAATGTACACACTCAGCCACACAAAGAATTTCATTTAAAGTTTCTGTGGGGAATATCTCTCTCTCTCTCTGCGGTTCAGAGAGACACAGAGGAAACCAGGCTCGTAGTCGCCTACCCGCTTCCTTTCATCTCGCTCCACGTTTCACGACACACGCATTCCTGATCCCCGTTGAACGATTTCTCATATTTCTATTACACTTAAAAACAGTGACTGCAAAGGCAGCTGGTTTGGCAAATTACTACCTCCATTTGCATCTTCTAATTTCACTCTAGCCTGTAATTATTTTCCCGTACCAACGCTGTCAGTTCCCCCCCCCACCGCCACCGTCTCCTGTTGCTTCTTTAATTCCTCTCGTTTGTTTAAATTTGCCCTGCAGCCGACAGGCAGCCTCCGAACGCTCTGAACTTCCCCTTTTCAAGGGTGGTTAGTCAGAGGTAAGGGGGGGGGGACAGAGAGAAGAGCTAAAAAGGGACGAGGCCACGTTTATTTACGCCGACCACGAGCAGGAGCAGCTTCCGGTGAACATTCTGCTTTTCTTTGCTCGGTTACAATCCGTCTCAGCTCATTTACCCCCCCCCCCCCCCCCCCCCCCCCCGAAACCCCACCCTCTGTCGACCGGAGGACGCCATATTTCACAGACAGATGTCGAAATCGCTCATCGTAGCGCGAACCGTCAGTTGGCTGCAGGACTTCAAAGCGGAATTCTCAGAGAAAGAAATGATGCAAAAGAGCGGAGACGCCCTCCCTGCAATAACTGGAGACGCGTGCAGCCGACAGCGGCGTCAGATGTTCAGGGCGACATCAGTCAAACGCCCGTCGATAAGCAGCAAAAATGTCCCTATATTCCACATATATGCTTCTCACATCGGTAAATTGGATATCTTTGGACACGCGACCTTCAACGAAATACAAAAGGCACTTGGAGCCGCTACAATGCACCGACATTTCTTTTTAAAATCGCAGCACAAGATCATAAAAAAAGAGAGGAAAGAAACATGAAGAAATGTTGGGAAATAAAAAAAGATATATATGTAATAATAAAGAGCAGAATGTGAAAAGAAATTGTAAAAAAGAAAAAAAAAAAAGAAGAAGAAGAAGCAGCAGCAGCTTTTTGTGGCTGCAGAGGGAACCGCGTTACATCTGATGATGAATCGCCTTGATGAGTGCTGATCGGTCGGGGGCGAAAAGTACAAGTTGGAAAAGAAAAAAAAGAAAAGACAAAACAAAACGTGCAGGTATGGTGTTAGTTCTCTGTGCCTGCCAGAAGCTGGAAAGCTCAAGGCCACTTTAATAAAAACATCTGTATCTATGAGGAAAAGCTAGTGTGGGAACCAGCGTTCCGGCTCAGGAGGATTGATTTTTTTATCTTTTTCGTCAAATGTCCATAAAGATGCTTATGGAAATGTTAAACTGGTGAAGTGCTCTGTTGGAAAAAGAAATATGTCCTGTCAGTCAAAAAAAAAAAAAAGTGATTTTGCTACCAAATATGTTTTTGCATTAAACATTATCAGTGTACAGTGTGTTCTTTCATGAAAGCCTCATCTTGATTGATATTGAGACGTTCCTGGGAGGCTGTCGTGCCAAACACGAGAACTCCATGACCTACACGTTGGGGCGCGAGTGACAATCTGGGCGAGACACTTACATTTTTACCGTCGGCTTAAGAGGGAATTCAGAGGACTCCGGGTTTAGCCGCTTCTGAAATGCGATCTGGAAGAATCTTTACAATCAATTACACATCCAACTGATAAACAGTTCAGAGACAGTAAAATTAGGTTATTACAGTGTCTGCGCTTGGCAGCAGTTAACATCCTGGCTGCTGAATAAAATTAAAAGATTAAAGAGCGGATTCTCCTTTTTTTTTTTTCTAACGTCTGGGTGTCGCCAGCATTGCTGCACGGCACCCGTCCTTCAAAAGTCACCGCTGCACCTCAATCAGAACAAGGTTCTGAGTGTCAGCAGGATCCTTTATTAAAACTGTTTTAAGTGATTTTTTGGCAACCGGCTCCTGAGGAGAATATGTGGGTGTTTTCAGCAGCTGGTCGATAACTGTATCTGCTGTCTGGGAGCCGGGCGGATTATGGTTTTTTGCTGGGAAACAGCTGCCTGCTGCATCTGGACACGAGGGCGAGGAACTAACGTCGTGGGGCTGTAAACGAGTTAAAGAGAGAGACTCCATAAAAGCTGCAGGGCGACGTCCCAAACATATCGATCAAGGCCGTTTTTCTGACGATTATCTGAACATCTCGGCGACTCCGTGACCCGCCGACGGCCTCGGATACGTCGGGGGCTCCTGCTGAAGGTGGAAGCCGAGCGTCGCCCGCCGTCGCACTGTAGATGAGATAAAGGCATAAATGATGCAGCGCGCAGGGGAAGAGGCGGGAGCGGCCGCGCGCTCGGAAAGGTCGAATAACTTAAAAGGCGATGAGAGCGAAGCAGACAGTCTTAAAAAAAAAAAAAAAGGAGAGAAAAATAACAAGAGGTGGTGGCAATGATATTAAGCGGAGCACGGCAGTTTGAAATGACTTAAAACAACATTAATTTTGAGCACCGGGGTCTGGCTGCTGAGCAGGTTTTCCAATAATGAACGGATTTTATGCTTTGGTTTATGTTGAGCGGGGCCCGCCGCTGACAGAGGACTACATCATGTTCAGCGGCATCCTGAAGCCACGCCGCCGCGCCGCGACGCCCGCCTGTCAGACGGGAGACGTACGAGACTTCTGCGGCGTTTAATCCCTCCCTGACACCAACATTCGTTTTCTTCCTGATAGCCATTAAATACGTGCGGCGTCGCTCCCTCTCCTCGCCGCCACCCCCCCCGGCCGCTCGCTTGTGTTCACTTTTCTCTTTCCCTTGTCTGAGTGTCGTCATTAAGTCACAGAGATGGATTAACTGTGAGGATTGATCGGGTCTCTGGGCGTGCAGCGGCATCCAGGCCTGATGAGCACTGTCCATTAAAGAGGATAACCAGATCATTTGGGTATTGGGACACACACACACACACACACACACACACACACACACACACACACACACACACACACACACACACACACACACACACACACACACACACACACACACACACACACACACACACACACACACACACACACACACACACACACACACACACACACACACGAATGCTTTTTTCTGCAAAGGGACAATCAAACTTTAGTAGCTGAATAGCTTTTTTTTTTTTTTACAAGAAAGGAGTAAAAGAAAAAAAAAAACAAATAACACTTGTGTGATCAGTTCTAATGTTAGATTCTCCATATATATATATATATATATATATATATATATATATATATATATATATATGTCATGTATATTACATGCGTTTTATTAACACTTCTCAGGGCTTGTGTGTAAATGTTCAGCTCTCTGCCGCTGCTGCAAACACACAAACTGTGCAATGAGACCCCCCGCTCGTTCCTGGTGGTCTGACCTCCACGGGCAGAAACACAAAGAATTTACCGCCGCCGTGAACCGTACCCGGCGGAGTCCAGTCTCATGCATTATTTCCCACCCTGGCTAACAAGGCGGCAAACCGCGGCTGACAGGTGCGAAAACCCGTACGGCCCGAACCGGCCGAGCGGCTGCAGCAGCCCCAAATAATTCAGATCACGCGGAATTAACCGGCGCTTAAATTGCCATCGAGAGCCGCCGCCGTTTGGAAGATGCACAACCTGTAAGGAGCAGAGAGCAGGAGCCATTTCCTCCCTCGGCCTCCGCTCACTTTATTAACGGTCCTGTTTCACTTTATACAACCAGATTTTATCACGGAGCACAAGAGGATGTTTTTCCTATGCCTTTATTATTTGTCCCTCGTGAGGTTGGACACAATTACAGCCTGTGATTTGTTTCAGAAGTGTTGAGAAGGGAGGGGGGGGTGATCTTTAATCAGGACTGAAGGAATGAAAACGTCGCTGCAAATCTGCCACTTGTTGCTTATGATGCGAAAGATTTTGCAAGAAGTTATGATTTGAGTATATATATTTTTTTTTAAAAGAACTTGATAAATAAAAGCTGAGGATTTCTGACAATCCTGTGAAAATTGACTTTCAACAACAAATCAGGGTTTGAAAATCTCATTTCATTGATAGTAGGGGGAGTCGGGCAATAAGCAGGAAATTTCCAAAATATAATTTCTGGAAGACATAAAAAAATACAATACTACTGTAATATCTGGCCCTATCTTCTCTGTCTAACATTCCTTCGTAACTTCCCCTGTAGATTTGAGCTCAGCATGTTCAAATGTTTTAATCCATGGTATTAGAAGCAATAATAGTAATTATAGCAATGTCCCGAAACAAAAGGCAAATGAGATCATGAATCAGGGAAAGAAACTATGAAAATCTTTGGTGGAGGACATTGCATCTCTGTGATAACTTAGTGTTTGAGCTTGTTAACGATCATTATGTCTCATGTTAACAAGCATCCATCAATAAAACAAGGAGCTGAGGTCAGTCTGTCCCTCACACATCAATAAACCTTTCAGATAGAGTTTGCACATAGGGGAGTATACATTATTGTGAATTCTTTTGGATGGGGATTTTATATCCTTTTTTTTTAAAATTATAATGAAGTGCAATAGGTATTTGTGGTGGTGTAGGGGGTAGTGTTCCTGCCTCATAAGCATCAGACCCGTGTTTAAGTCCTAACTATAAATATATCTTACAAAAAACACACACTGTCCTGCAGCGCTTTTGTTCCAGTGTTACATCACATTATCACAATGACTTTACATCCCGACCATTTTCATAACCATTCAAACCTCCATTGTCTTCCTGACACTATCATTTCATGGATGGATGAGTTGTTGTGAATGTTAAAAACAATGTGAAAACACATCAGGATACATCACCATTTCACCATTTACGACACGTCACGTGGTTAACAGATCACCATGTGGGACATGAAACAATTAACACTTAAAGTAATGTCACTCTGATAAAAATGTGCATATTATATATTGCATATTTTTAAAACCCCCTGTAGTCTATTGCTTCCAGACGGTTTACCAATCATAGGACCAAACCACTGCTGCAACGCCCAATATGAAAAATCACCCTAAAAACTTTAGATTGCTTCTGCAACTTCTTTTTGTTTTTTTTTCTAGTCTTCTAAATGTTTCCACACAGCTGTGGACAGCTGGCAGCTTGTCTTCAGCCTCTAGTTCAGCAAAGTATTTAGAGACTGACTTGTGAGTCTAACCCTCCCGTATTGTTCACTGCCCAGTGCCTGAACGCCGCTGAGTTATTTTATTAGCGCCAGCCAACGCATACATTTTTCTAGTTGGAATTGGCATCGGTGGTGAAAAGAAAAAAAGAAAAGAAAAGTTGTGTGGTGCATCCCTGAGCAATAAAAAACAGCTGCCTCTGTGGAGCAATTGGAGCAGGAGAAAGTATACAAGAATTTATGACAAAACCTCCGCAGATGCAATTCCATTTCATCAGCTGGCTGGTAAAGAGTGAGGCTAATGCGTACGGACAGGTGTTGTGGATGGAATGAAACGCTGAGAAAATAGTTTGAGGCAGCGCGGCGGCGCTACACCTGCACAACGGGGCTGTGCGAGCGGAATAAGAATGGAGCTGTGGGAGGAGGCCGGGGCGCTGGTGATAATGTGCAGAGATGTGACTGAGGGGCAGAGCGACAAAAAAGGAAAAATAAAAAAAAAAAAGGGGGGGGGGAAGCTAATGAGAGCAGGAGGAACTCGCTGTAAAAACGAAGCCCTGCTCCGGCAATTAAGTTAATGCTGCTGATTACTCGAGGCCAAGCACACGGAATGAGAAGACGGGATCGTAAGTTCATTTTCTTTTTTACCTGCCCGAGGATGGGGCCCAGCGGGGGCCCGGGGGTGGCCTGCCCCGACCTCACGATGGCCCGGATCACGCCGCTCACGTCCACTTTCCTCAACGCCTTGGCCGCCTTGGAAGCCTTCGACATCCTGAACGCTTTAGATCTGCCTCGAGGTCACGAAAGAATCCAAGCACTGAAAAGAAAAAAACGAAAGAAAGACAAACAAATTAAGGATCAAGACACCGGACTCATTAAAACATCATATGCTGGGGTCGATAGCGATGACTGGGGGCCAGAGCTACGAGTAATTAAAAAAAAAAAAAATCGTTGCTGGAGCGCGAGAACTGCCGGCCTTTAACGCATCACCTCCATTATTAATCAAGCTCCGCCCCCTCCCCCGCCCCCCACGCTGCAGCAGCTCTTCCTGGAGGAATTCATGGAGGTCAAGCACCAAGGGCGGGATAAGAGACAACGGTGATGCAGGTAAGGCCGCGGCGCTGGAGTCTTCCTCGTGCAGAGTCTCCGCTTCCACCTTAAAACGCATTTGCCAAATTAGGAGTCAATTAGTGGAGTGAGGAGAACGGCCTGAACTCTCTGGCCTTTTTCTCTCTGGAGGCAGAAGTCATAAAAGCAGGGGGTGTAATCCTCCGCTGGGATACAACCATAGTGACACTGCTTAGCGGAAAAAAAAAAAAACTGTGATTTCGGGGGGGAACCCTGCATTCAATAAAAATAAGTACTCGAGAGAGGGGAGAGAAGAGGTTTGGCAATGACTCATCGTCTGCAACAGAGGGTATCCAATTAGATCAACAGGACGACGCCACCACAAAGATATACGGGACCTCACACCGCTTCACGGCGCCGAGCCGCTGGGAAGCCACAGCTCCCGAGCTGTGATTCTATCTGGGCTGCTGATTATCCGGCTGGCGTTAGAGTGCAACTGCCATGAGGCAATAATTGCAAGGCCATTAAGGTGATCCGCATACTGCAGGAAAAAAAGAGGCCCAAACAGAATCCATTTAGCCTGAATTCCCCCAATAGCCGTTAGAATGTAAACTCCCATACGCTGCAGCGGCTGCTGCTTTTTCCAGAGGTCAATTTTCACACCGATCACCTTGTGTTTTCAACTGCTTCATTGTAGGGGGAAAAAATTGTGTTTGCAGTGCAGATCAATTTTCGGAGCCAGCTGAGGAGAGTGGAGACCCACTATGCATTAAATCTGTAGTGAGGGGGGGGGGGGGCGAAAAACCTTGTCTGTTACAGCTGGATCTGTAGCTGGAGAAATGCAGATTCTAGTAAAAGATAATCACTTAATCAAATGACATGTTGCTGCCACACCACCGCCAACTACAGATCTTTGTGCACGCACACACACATGTGCACACACACACACACGTGCACGCACACACACACGTGCACGCACACAAGATCCAGAGAGAGACAAGGCTTAACTGGAACGTTGTGATGTTCGCGTTAAGCCTTGGAAGGAAGAAAAAACAATTAGGGAATAACAGTTCTAAGAGTAGGGGGTGGTTGGGTTGGTGTGTGTGTGTGTGTGTGTGTGTGTGTGTGTGTGTGGGGAAGGGGTGGTGGTGCTGGGGGTTGGAGTGGGAGTCAAGCTCTAACGCACCACAACCCCAGTCTCTGTAGGAATATGAATAATAAAACCACGGTTCCCTTTGCAAAAATGAAATCACTCATCGCACGGCCGAGCCGGAGAAGAATTAACCTACATAAGGCGTCACAACCACACTCACAGCAGGCTGCGCGCTGCTGGATTTACATTACACTCCAGGAATAAAGCAGAATTAAACTGTACGACGGCGGGGGGAGGGAAAGAAATGGTTCAAGGCTGTACAATAGGCTTCAATCAGAGCTAGATTAATGTTTTGGCTGCGAATAATCAAATCAAAGCCGCAGTAATTTGAAAGGAACAGAGGCAATTTTGAGCTGCTCTTTAGGCTGAATATTATATTTCTGCTGCAATTACCAGCAGCGGCGTCATTAATAATGTGGGGAACACAGGAAAAGCTATTTGTTTAGGCTCGCGCAGAGTTGCTGCTTAAAAACGCGCCCGCTGGACGACGAGGAACCACAATTTAAATTAGCACATAATAGAAGGTGAGATGAGCTACGAGGGAGCAAACGCAGGCTGATGCTGGACAACTGACCCTGATCACAGCAGCTATTTCGACATGTAATAGGTAGTAGTTAAACACAGGCTGCTACTGTGCATGTTGGCTCCACACCAGATTAAATCCAAGGGCCCAGCGGACCAGATATTTTGGTGCAGCATCATTGTCGTCATAGTAACCTTGCATCAGTATGTTGATTGGCCTTTACTGAACGGCTGCTGCCGCCCTGCACCTGTTGCGTTGCGTTGTTAATGTGTCGTCCTTCACCGGCGCAATGCAACGTGGAAGTGATTCAAAAAACACAAGAAAATCTACGCTAGAGATGCGTAAACGGCCTGGTATTTAATCTGCAACTGCATCACAAACGTATCTGCACCGTTTTTTTTTTTTGGACCAATTTCCATATGGAAATAAAATGTTACTTTTTTTCTTGTCACGTCTATTCTACACTAAACAGTGGAGGCTGTGGACCATCTGTTCAGCTAGATCCAGGGCACAGGCGCTGCTTTCATCAGTCGGTGGAGATGTGGGTTTGCACTTCATGCAGCAATCTTAAATTCAGCTGAAAAAGCTGCAAACCAAAATGTATCGAGAGCACGGACACAACCAGAGACACGTCACTCATCTGTGAGCACGCGCTGGCCGAGCCTGGACGTCATGATTCAATTAAAAAGAAAAAACGTCGATTAGGGGTCGCTACACGAATACATTCAATCTTTGAATCTCTCCACTTGTTTTTGACAGATCTATAGATAAGTGCTGTATCTGTGTGGTTCAGAGGGCGATTTGGATGAAAAAGTGTGCGGATAAAACTAAATCTGGATTTGTCTAGTTGAGGCCTTTAGGGTGCTTTTACCAAAAGGTCAATTTCAACCAATGCTGCTCAGTTTGGTTCGTTTTCATTGCTTTAAATGCATCATTCTCGTACTAATTATTTCATAGCTACCTTGTGGGAACGGTGTTTAACCCATGTGACCTCATTCCTGAAAACAGTGCATCTCCTCTGCCTGAAACGATGCATTGATTGATGATTAGTCTCCAGATGCAGCCGTGGATTATTTTGGAATTTGGCCAACAGCAGCCATTACAGAGGATGTGATCCACAAAGATAAGAACAGGTGGAGAACGTGTAGCTTCATAGCCGGTTACAACTAAAGCTTATTTCTAACAGAAGATAAAGCGTCAATCGGATTTGTGGTTGGTTTGCAGGTGTGAAAGCGTCTTTAATTAGCATCGCTGCCTTATTTCCTTCCCCTTTTATTTCATGTCAATAAGGCTGCAGTGGAAAAAAAAGGTCTGTTCTCCAGAAATTAATGTGGCAGCCAACTCTCCTTTTTCCTGACATTTCCAGTGAAATATCTCGCCCTTGCAAAGCATGAGGGATTTGGTGTGAGGACTGAGCTACTGTTCCTTGGCATCTCTGCCGAGGGGAAGGAGGAGGAGAAAAAAAAAACCTATTGTGTGTCTCCTGCTGACCATCAGGGCTGGAGACAAAACATCTGACAGGGGGTAAACATGTCAGTAAAAGTCAGCGGACACGGCAGAGGAAGCAGGAGAAGAATCCGACGGCTCTGAAACGAGACTGGCCGTGTTAAAAAACCCATTACGTTTATTATCACCTATTCATTGGAATGCGTCTTGAAAGGTTTGCACAGAACAGTACGGGCGGCTTCCGTGGCAGGTTTCAGCGTTATTAAAAGAGACTGCACTTCAAGGGGAAAAAGAGCTGACTTTGAGTTAGGAACTTAATCAGTTGATATCTAAAAGGAAAAAAAAAAGCGGCTTAATTGCAGTGGTGAGGCCCCCCACCGCTGTGTGTTATTTAGGCTCCGCTTTAGAGACAAACAGCAGCAGCATCAATGATGCCTCTCAATCAGTTGTTTATCTTTTTTAACTTAAAAGTCAAGGAGATATCATTGGTAAGAAGAAAAAAAGGTCTCTGAGAGGTCGCTTTTGTTTGAAAGTCCCAGGCCTTCCTCCACATTATAAATGATCCCGACATTGTACCAGCCGCGAGGAAGTCGTATCTCCTCTTTATATCTTTCTCATCTTTTTACTGCAGTCTGATGGAATGAAAATGTGAATACTAATTGATTTCTCAGTGGGATCCAGCTTTTGTACCTGCGGCAACACGGATTCTGCTCTGAAAGTCATTTAGAATAAGTGACATCCAACGAAGGGAGACGTTTTTTTTTTTTTTTCCCCGAGAACATGGCTCATGTTCATGTTTCCAGTTGCCACACGAAGCAAAGATTCAGACTTTATTCTCCAATCAGACAAAGGCTAGTTGAGCGGACGTGCAGCGGAAACGTCTAAAGGCCCCCCCCCCACATTTTATTTCCATCAGTGCTTCTTTATGTGGTTTCTCCACGTCGCCCAGGGGGTCTTATGCTTGCCGAGGTTTAACACCAACATGGTTAACTGTTCCCTGAAGCTGTGTAATGTCAGGTAACGGAAAGCATTACCTCCATCTATACGGAGCAATGTGAGTCCGTGCCTTGTGTCCCTCAGTTTGTCAGATCAACCTCACATATAAATTATGTGCATGTTATGAGGGCGTTCTTTAATGTGAATTTTCTGATAGATGGATATTCAAAGCATTATTATCATCATTTAAAGACTCGTGCATCACAGCGCTATCCCGCAGCAGCAGTTTCCTCATGTTGCTTCCCGGCGCTTTCCTTAGAATTTAAAGCTCCGACACAATTAAAGTATTGTAACGTCTGAAAAACCTCATGCTAAGACATTAACTAGTTAAGACGCGTTCACAGACCCTCAGGAAATCCCAGCACTATCACCTAGCAGGAGGTGAAAGTGCTGGGATTTGTCAGAAGTCTGCAAACATGAAAGATACTTAAGATTCCACTTTTTTTTACAGGCACTGCACTAGTACATTAAAGAGAAAGCAAAGTTTGAGCTGCAACAATCAGTCGATAGCCAAAAAAATTATCTTTTTAATAAATTGATTAATTGTTTGCCACTTTCAAAGTACAAATGAGTACAAAAAAATGTATTTCTCATGTAACAGTGAATTCAATAATTGATTTTAGTGCATCTGATAATTACTAAAGCTGCAACCATCAATTATTTGCATTTGCACTGATTAAGTTGTTGATTCATTTTTTGGATTCAAGATAAGTTGTTCGGTCCCAAAACAAGAAAAGCTGGAATCAGAGAATTTGGACATTTTTCCTTTCTAAAGAATGGCTCCATAGGTTTAAACTAATTATCAAAACAGCTGCAAATGACATAGTTGCCAAGTAATTAATGAATCGACTGATCACTGCTCTAATGACAATGCCTCAGGCTTTAGGAAAGCGGGATGTGTTTTTCAGTGTTGTAGCATATTAAAGAGCAAAGGAGCAATCAACACTTATAATCAGCAGATCAATAATGAAAATCATCGTTAGCTGCAGGTCTAACTGGGATGAAAAAACTTTTCTTGCCGGTTTGCAGGCACTGATCAGGTCTTATCTCCTTATATGATTATTCTGGTGCCTCAGGATTTCTGCAGATGCAAACTCCAGTGATTCTCTTCTCTTACATTTTATAAAAAGACGTGTTTACACAAATCAGGTTCCCATATGAACACTGAAGGAGGTTTTCCCTCACCGGAGTCATTCTCCTGCTAATACTGGCTGTTGAAATATCCCTTTCAAAAGTGCTTTTAATGTAAGTGAGGTAATTCCAGAGTCCTCTTTCCCTCTGAAATCCACTTAAAAGTTTATCTAAAGCTAATATGAGGCTTGAGTCTGAGTTTAATCAGATAGTTATCTGCCAACATTTTTTTTTTGGGGAATAAAATCCTTTTCCCCGGACAGCGTTTCCCTGCTGAGCTGCAGTTGAAGGATCATACAGGGGGGGGGGGAAAAAGGAGAATTTGGCACTAAAATGAGTGTAACATTGGAAGATAATGACTTCATTTGGCAGACTTGGACAGCTGAAGCTTCAAATTAGCTCTAGATTAACTTTTTAATACATTTTTTTGCTCTAAAGTAGAGCTGTGCAGTATGGACCCAGTCATTTACATTGGAAGCTCATTATGGGAAGGATGGAAAAAGTGGGAATAAATCATTGACTCTAGACTTACTTTAACCTTTAACGCAGCGTCCTCCTGTTCCCTGTGTGATTTCTGCAGCTTCAGGTGAATTTAGACTCTAATCAAGCTTTCACTTGATAGAGGCGACTAAAAGTACTAAAGTATACTCCTGTCACTCGTCGTATTTCACACACGCCGAGCGCTACAGACGCGTTTCCTCTCCCAAGGGCTGAATATTGAGATATTATGATAATAGCCGCAGCATTTTTTATTCCGGACCCATCATCACTCAGCATTAGGAGTAAAAACCAATTTCTTATTTCACCTCCTCGAACAGATAAATCTGTCAGGACTCATTTCCAAACAGAAACCGTGATTTGTGTCACAATAAGTTAGCTCCGTCACCACTTCCACGTCCTTGTCGCCCCTAACGAATTTAAGACAAACGTCAGAACAACTGGATGCGAGTAGGAGAAAGCAAGAGCACACGATTTAGGGAAAACTTAGGGCAATTTCATGTTTCTGCCAGTGTTTGCAGAAAGGTTTGAATCCCATTAGAGCCACAATAAACGGCTGGTGTCCTTGAACTCCGAAGATTACAAAATCTTTATTAACAGCCCGGGAAGAGCTGCTCGCCGGCAGCAGGGAACTCTGAGTCTGCCGCTTCGATGGCACCACGTTATGACTTAGCGGCCACAGATTAATTGTAATCAATGAAAACCAACGCCGGGACCGAACTGAGCAAACGCACCGGGACGCGATCATTCACCGAGCTCCCCGCTAAGATTAAGAGAAATGTCAGATATAAAGTTATAGAGCGGCCGGTTATATGCCAAAGCTGTTCCACCACATTAGCATTCATCCCGTCAGACTCCGGCCCTGGAGCTATTGATCGCTGAATGCCAAGTGCTAAAGGCCAGTCAAATAAAACAAGGAACTCAAGAAGAGTCTGAACGATCCCCCCAGAGACTGGAAACGGGAGCGAGGCACGATCGGGGGCCGGATTCATCAAGCTGCGCGGAATTATTCGTAAGGACACTGGTAAGAACGGATTTAGGAGCCCTAAAGTTAATTATTGAGCATCTTTCTCCGTCTTTAGGCCAAATTCAGGATAAATCATAAGTGTCAGTCTTGGAGCTGATTCATGAATTTCTGCTTTGCCTGAACAGATTTACTTATTTAAGAAAAGCAGTGCTGAAGTGCCCATAGGAACCATCTATTCCATTTTTTTCCAGATGGTTTTGGGCATGTTACTGATCAATGGGCTTATAAATAAATTAGTTAAGGCCTGTATGTTCCTCTGATAGGTGATGGCGATGGGATTTCCTGACAGCCTATGAACACTTCCTGTAGTAAAACCCCTGTTTGCATGGGTAGCACAAAGCAGCAGCTAAACCAGCCAACATCTCATCGTGTGGCTGCATGATCGGTGCATTAGGAAACAAGACAGTTTTTCTCTGTGTGTTCGCAGGATAACTCAAAAAGTTTGGGTCGGATTTTCGTCAAACTTTCAGTGGATGTTCTGATGTTCATGATCGTTAAATTTTGGTAATGATCTGGAAGATGAAAACCTAGTTTCTGGATCACTTTGCTGATATCTGGCACCTGCACAGCTTGGCGGGGGTCTGAGTGCTTTTCTAGTTGAATCCATTTGACTCTTTTTTCAGGAAAAATAAAAAAGTCAAAATTCTGTGGTTTCTAGCTGCTCAGATCTGATTATTTTTTTGTGTCTTCAGTCTCCTACAATAGAAAACTGACGACCTTTGAGATACGGACTGTTGGTCTGGACAAAAGGAGAGACTTTAGGTTGCAATGATTAACATTTTACACCATTTTATTTAATTAATCGTTTCATTAATCAATAGATTGACTATTAAAATGAACAGGGTTGCAGCCCTGGTAAAGACATTGGAAATTTTAATTTACGTTTGTAATATGTTTTAACATTTTTTAATTACAAATGCAAATACAATTTGAAATCGCCCTGGATTTCTATATCACGTCACAGCCACAGCCCCAAAAAAAGGAGATGGAGCAGGAAATAAGTTAAAAAAAGTTAAAATCCCGTAGACTCGTACATCACAGCGCTATCCTGCAGCAGCAGTTTCCTCAAGTTGCTTCCCAGCGCTTTCCTTAGAATTTAAAGCTCCAACATAATTAAAGTATTGTAACGTCTGAAACACCTCATGCTAAGAAATTAACTAGTTAAGACGCGTTCACAGACCTTCAGGAAATCCCAGCACTATCGCCTAGCAGGAGGTGATAGTGCTGGGATTTATCAGAAGTCCACAAATATGAAAGATCTACTTAAGATTCCATTTTTCCTATTGGAAGACACACACTTCCTACAGGCACTGCACTAGTACATTAAAGAGAAAATACAAAAAAAAAAATGTAAAAAAGGTTTGAGCTGCAACAATCAGTCGATAGAAAAAAATAATCAAATATCTTTTTAATAAATGTATTAATTACTTTTTTAATTACAAATGCAAATACAATTTGAAATAGCCCTGGATTTCTATATCACATCACAGCCACAGTCCAAAAAAAAAAAAAAAAAAAAACGAGCTGGAGCGAAAACAAGCGCTTTTGCTGCAAAACCGCTTGAACAAAGTAAAACTGTGATAAAAGGAAAGTTCAGCCTAACATTCACCAAGGAGGAAAACCCCTGGAGATGTCTGATAACTCACTTTTATAATGAAGTTTTACAGTAGGAGTAAATTTATAAATCCTCAACATTTAAGACTGAAGTGGCGCTTTAAAGAAGCTCCATAAATCAAGGCCTCGGTTGAACCTGGATCTGAACCGGCCTGCGTCGTTTCAGAAATAAAACGCGTCCAAAACTAACAGGAAAATAACACTTTGAGACATTTCAACTCTGGTGTAAAGAGCAAAAAAGGGAGAGAGAGAGAGAACTCTGCAGGGGAAGGGTTATTGGCAAGTCAGAAAAACAACGGTGCGATCGGCTGGCCGGGGCTGTCACACCCAGCACTCGCCAGTCACTTTAACAAGCTGTTATGTTGAAAGCATCTGCTCATTTAACATAACAGCTTGGTGCGGCAACTTGGGCGGAAAGAGCAGGAACGGGCGCTCCCATACGTGCAGGGAACGTTATTGGCAAGTCAGGGGAAAAACAACTTTGCAGTATATTTGTCAGTGTCACACACACACACACACACATTTACTTACACACACACACACACACACACACACACACACACACACACACACTTCACTCAAGAGTTCCAGCTGCTCCAGTCAGGCCTTCAATTCAGCACCCAGAGGGACTAACAGACCATCCCTCTGCTATAGAGCCATAGAACACATGCTTTTTTATTTTAGATTTGCCTTTTTATTCATAAAACCTGCCGTTTCCTTTACATTTGCACTGTTTTTTTTACTGTACTTTGGAGGAAGCCGAAAAACCCAAATTTCCCACCGAAGGAGGAAAAGTTCATCAATCAATTGTACGTCAGATAATCTGATGTCACACCAAATCTCATCAGCTCTAAACTACACAATAAGCCGCGAGGGCCGCTTCCTTTCAGATTCACGTCGTGCAATTATCCTGGAAAAATAGATTCAGATAAGTATTTCCACTTTACATTCAAATCACACCGGGCCGAAGCTCTTAGTCTGCAGACATTTAATAACTTCGCCAAAATATTCATCCAAGTTGGACAGGAAAGGATTCGAGTGTTCAGCAGGTTTCACTTTTATTTAATCTTAAAACAGCGTCTCGTGTTAATTTGAATGAACATTATCTTCCATCATAATTGCCTGACACAGCTAAACAATTAGCAAGTTGACAGGATATTTTCAAATGACGGGATTTTTATATTACTGAACTACATATTATAATAAATAATTAACTGCTCGATCAAGAATGAAAAAAAAAATCATCTGACGTTTGGTCTAAGGCTGTTTTCAGGGCTCTAGTAGCTGAAACCAAAAAGTTCATCATGTCATAATATTTGCAAATAGAATTTTTCCCCACTCACTGATCATTAAGCTGAAACCGGCATTTGTACTTTTGCTTGAAATATTTAAACGCTTAAAGGGGCCCAGATTAATATTTTATTTTTTCGTGATCCATTCATAAAACATACTTTCATGGTCCAGAAGCAGCGTTGTGATTGTCCTAATGCTGCCGGAAGCAGAACGAGTGGGTGGTGTTGTGCCACCACAGAGCTAAATAACTACACATTACTGTTGGTATTAAACATTTATTTTTAATGTAGGGCCTCTTAAATTGATTATGGAGATATTTCTGGATGCATTGACTGACTCATTTAATAAGTTGCCAATTGGGGCGTAAATGTTTTCTGTTTTCAGGATGTTTCCCAACCTGGAACAGTCGTTGTCTAACAGGGAAAACACGTCATTACCGCAGCCCGATGCGTATCCCTCCATGAGGGTTTTAACGCTCTGCTCCGGCTGCTGGTTACTGTACAACACCCGTTCACTTGTCTTCTGGTTGTAACAGCCAGCATGCGAAAATAAAAGCGATAATGAGGCCGGCGGCTGTCCCCTGCACCGTTTTAATGCAGCTTTGTGTGAAGTTGACTCCTGCAGCAGCACACACACACACACACACACACACACACACACACAGATCAGTGCATGGTGGCAGCTGAATAATGATGACTACCAGTCCAAAGTCCCCGCATGCATTATCTCTGACTGCCTGCGATCAAATCCCAGAGAGGCTGTTTTCTTTACCAGCTCCACCGAATTACATTTCCTCCTCCCCATCATGTTTGAATGGCGCGACAGAGCAGTCACAAACCGCCTGCGCGGGGGGAATAAATCTAAAAAAGCAACCAGCAGGCAACAATGAGGGATCGGCAGCTTGGCTCGGCGCTGGAGAAATATTTTTTCAAGCAAAAGTTCGTCTTCTGATATATTTCGCAGGCAGGCAGCTTGTTTTATATGCGGAGATACATAGCTGTCAGGGTTTTTTTTTTATTATTATTTCCCCAAAAACACACTTCATGTCAAACCGCTGACTGGTGACAACAGGCTAAAGTTAGATTAGAGGCTCAACTACGACTTTTTATTGTCTGGTTCACGACAGGATTTGTACAGTTACGCAGCCATAAATCTAAAAAAACACTATTTATAAGGTGTAGAAACATCATCAGACTCCTCCACAGGGAGATAACACCAGCCGCAGCCTGCAAATAATCAATGTGAGCGGATGGAGCAGCAATGAAGTCGCAGATTTAAATGATTAAATACCCGGGGGAAGCGACACAGCCGCCTCTTTGGGGGCGATACACGCCTCTGGCGTTATGCAATTCACCCGTCAGAAATCACAGCGTCGGATCCCCGATCCCTGGACGAGGCTAAAGTTAGACACGGATGATCCAGCGGGAAGAACACATGGAGTCAGTGCGATGGCGCGGCTTGTTAAAAAAGCATTAGGGGCTGTAATGTTTATGACTCGAAACTGTGTGTTTTCTGGGTGACCAGCTGGGTAAAGTGGGCATTAGGCCCGGAACCTCCAGGAGGCCTCAAAAAAAATAAATAAATAAATAAATAAAGCTCCAGCTCCATAATTTAATGGCTCCCACGTTTGTTTGCATGTTTTTTTTTTTTACCACTAAGGTGTCCCTCGCTGTGTCGGGATGTCAAACGTTTAGTTCAAATGGTGCATTCACCTAAATATATATATAACACACAAACTGGGTCGTGTTTCAAGTAATTGTTTAAATATAGTGAAGCTGCCAAAATGTGATGTGTTCAAGGTTCTTCATGGGAATTTAGACAAAATGCGTTTTACCTCTGTGTAGTACAATACGGGACAATGGATTTTATCCAGTAGTTTAGTAACCCTTTGTTTTAGGGTAACAGATACTATGATTTCATTCACGATTTTCCAAAGTTCCAGTGCACAACAACATTTACAAGCATCACACGGTTAAAACTATAAAGGCTGTAACTCTAATGCGAGAATGAAAACTTATTCCATCTTATTAACAAAAAATAAAAGAGCATTTATGTCTGAACCTGAAATAGAGCAAAGAAGTCTTAATTCAAGGTAATACAAGGTTAAGGTCGCGACATTAGACATGTAGAATAGTTGGAAAAAAACTGGGTTAGGAAAGCAGTCGAAAAAAAAAATGCATCATTTACGATATCACGATTGTGTTGTTTTCGATCCAAAAGGATCAGACCTCAACCAACACACTTGTTACACAGCGGAAACACAAAGCTGTCCATTATTGATCCGTACTGACTCACAGCTCCATATAAACCAGTGGCTCCTGAAGGATTATCAGAGGGAACCAACCAGCTACAGAACATGTTTTGTGCAATAATAAAAAGACAAGTCTCATAATGAAACAGGCTTTGAGGGGATAAACGCTCTCTCATTGAGCTGACATACATGTGGTGGATGTCGAGTAGAAACTGCTTTTGTGGTAAAAACCGAGCTCCCTTCTCTGAGTTTTCTTGTAAATACACAAAGGTTGTGTTTGCACCTTGAGTTATTTGCTGAAAAAACATCCTTGAGGTCTAAGAAAAGTGTATTTTTTTTGCACCGCTGTGTTTGTCCCGCCTTATAAAACATTTACAGGTTTCAAATCACAGCTTGAGAAGTTCTGCCCCCATGAAAGTGTGACACCACCAACAGGACGTCAATCAGCCAATCAGAGGACAGATTCATTCATAATAATAAAACAAGCACAAAAACCTTTTGTTGTTTCTGGAGCTGCAAAGAGCAGCTCAAGAAAAGGATATGTCAAAATTTAATGAAATCGTTTTAAACTCTTAAAGCCACAAATGTGGTTTTCGGTAAATCACAACTTTAAATAAAACCCAGAAGAAATGTACAATATCGGACTAAGACAAAAATAATGGGTTTAATAATGTGAATTATATAAAAGGAGATGCTCAGGACAGGGACTTCATATATATGAATTAATAATAGAACAAAGTCATATATTATAATAATAGCAAAATTAAATATAAAATACTTATGTACTTTCACTGAAAGTCAGTAGATTTTAATAAATGTATTTTAATTACACCTACTGGAATAAACCAGGCTAATATATGGATCCTTTGAGCTTTGGGATTTTGTGTTACAGGTGAAAATGAACAGGCCAGAACAAGAGCAATGAACAATTCATAAAAGGTCAGTGAATGCACCGCCAATGACTGAACGGTTTAATATCATTGTGCAGGAAGGTCGAAGAAAACCACAAAACATCTTTAAGGAAGAATTTAATTCAGTGTTATGAGCAGAGATAAGAAACTGTACCTTTATGGATGTGATGTGCCTAAAAATAAGCATTTTTTCTGCTCATTCTGGTCAGAACCAGCAATGATTTGATCAGATATAAAACTATTAGTGAAGAAGCTCAGGTTAAAATCTTAACTTATTCTGACCTGAGCCAGTGTCCACATGGTTGTGATTCACTCCATGTAATTAAAATCATTCTCTAAGTCAATGTCACTGAAACTAGAAGTCAAATATGGAATAGTTTATTTCCCATTTGTTCACCAATGACAGGATGTCTCTGTAATAACACATCTTAAAGCAGAAATCTCAGTAGATGGTGTAATTTTGGAGAGTTTAGTTTTTTTCCTTTGGTGCGAAAAGGTTCGAGAACAACTGATGTAAACGCTAAAAAACACAGGACGCAGACTGATTAAAGACGCGTCCCTGTGCGTCTTTCACATCAAGGCGAGTAAACGTCAAACGTGCAGCAGCTCAACGCTTCACCTCCACGGTCACGTTGAATATCAGGAGCCGCACACACACATACACAGAAACACACACGGGTTCAAGTACGCAGCGCAGCGTCAAAGACGAAGCAGAGATGTGACAAACCTGTCAATGTGTCCTGGTTCTGTTCCTTCACGCCGTCAGCCGCATCCTTCAGGGCGCAGACATGTTGGATCAGTCAATGCAGCAGCTGATCTACAGACTGCCACCTGCAGGAAGGGAGGAGGAGCTGCAGCAGGAGCTGCAAGAGCTGCAAGAGGTGGAGGGGCTGCAAGATCTACAGGAGCTGTAGGAGCTGCAAGATCTACAGGAGCTGCAAGATCTACAGGAGCTGCAAGATCTACAGGAGCTGCAAGATCTACAGGAGCTGCAAGATCTACAGGAGCTGCAAGAACTGCAAGAGGTGGAGGGGCTGCAGGATCTGCAGGAGCTGCAAGATCTTCAAGAACACACACATCCTGCACCTTAAGTATGGATTAGCTGTGTATGTGTACGTGTGTATGTGCATGGATATGTATGCAAATATGTAAATATGTGTGTATGTGTATGTGTACGTGTATGTATGTATGTATATATGCTTTGCTTATGCATACTTTTTTCTTGCTATTTATTAGTATTTTTTCTCTATTCTTAAGTCCATGATGCATACTGTGTATGCGGATCAACAAATTCTACGAATTTTGTTCATAGTGTTGTGTATTTTTATCTTTATAGCTTTTCTTTAGCTTTTTTTTCTTTTCTTTTTCTTTACTCTGTAACGCTGCAGTAACAAGCAAATTTCCCTGTTGTGGGATCAATAAAGTCTTATCTTATCTTATCTTATCTACAGGAGCTGCAAGACCTGCAAGAGGTGGAGGATCTACAGGACAGGCTACAGTCAAAGTCAAAGTCAAAGTCAATTTTATTGTCAATTTCTTCACATGTACTTGACATACAAAGGAATCAAAATTGCCTTTCTCACTATCCTATGTGTTTTACATGTACAACAACATTAAAGTGCAGCTGCGCAAGACGTGACAATCCTAAACTAGATTCTTAACAATGGTAAAGTGCAGTAGCTTAAGGCTACTTTTGCCTCGTGTTGCTAAACTAGGAACGAACAAACAGGTATGACAGGATGAGTACCCCAAGACAAGACATGGAGCAGGAGCTGCAGGATTTGCAAGATCTACAGGAGCTGCAAGAGGTGGAGGGGTTGCCGGATCTGCAAGATATGCAAGAGCTGGAAGGATCTACAGGAACTGTAAGATCTGCAGGGTCTGTAGTAGGAGCTGCAGGATTTGCAGGATATACAGATTATACTGTAGATTCTACAGGATCTATAGGAGATGCAGGAGCTACAAGAGCTGCAAGAGGTGAAGGGTTTGCAGGATCTGCGAGATATGCAGGAGCTGGAAGGATCTCACGGATCTACAGGAGCTGCAGAATCTGCAGGATCTGATCTGCAGGGGCCACAACCTTTTTTGGCCTGAGTAGATTTCAGGGTTTGACGCAGGTGATACTCACTCAACATTTAGAACACGTGCGTTTGTCTCCACCAAAAAAAAAAAAAAAAAAACAGAGGACTCTTATTTTGAAAATGTCAAAATATGCCTGCCTGTGTGTTGACTCAGCAGGGATCATATTAAATGAGAAAAGTTGATCCTCGGGTGAATAAATATTTGAACGCGTACCAAAATGAGCCTGACTGCATTATATTCTGTTATGTTATGAATTGGCACTTGGTGCCTGGATATTGTGTTTTCCTTTACACAAATAAAGACATTTCCACAATTCTGTGCATAAAGTGCATAAATAAAGTGTTTAATGCTTAGGAATACTGAAGGGAGGATCAGCAGAGCCCCTGTTTAATATGTTCTCCTTAATGTCAAAATAAATCCTGTACTCCCATGCTTGTGATCTTATAAAATAAAGTCAGAGAACCCTCATCACACATTGCACTTTAATGAAAGAGGACTTTTATTTTTTAGGGCCCCATAAATTACACTTCAGCTGGCTTTTTATTTGAAGTTGTGATATGCCTAATAAGATATGTTTTGGGTTTTATGAACAAAAAAAAAAAATCATCTCATTATAGTTTAATATCACTCTCTGGAGCTTTAGTTAGAACGGCTTGTTTTGTGTCTGTCACTTTAATATTAATGAGCCGCTCCTCCCATTGGCTGATCTGAATGACAGTGAATGGGGCGTCTGCGTATTTGCGACATAACGACTTTGTGCAAGTCCTGATGGTTTGGATTAAGCACAGTTTTCTGAATATGAGCCGTGTGCATCTCTCTGTGGATTGGGTGTTTTAAAACGTAGACAAATAGGCCCGTCCTTAAACAAAAAACTTTCTGGGCGACCCAACAAATATGAGCCACCAGTGAGCCCCAGTTCTTGCATGTCAATCCCTCTTTTTTTGACTTTTAATCTAAATAAAGGGGAAAAATACCTTTAAAAAAATCACACTTTCTACAATATGGGACCTTTAATAACTTTCAGATGTGATAAAATCCAACAATTCACAACAATTTTTGAGGATAGACTGAAAAAAAAAAAAGTCAGATGAGGTGAACCTCTGCAGATCCATGATGTTCAAATATTAAGTTGAAGGGATTTGAGAATCCGCAGATGAGCACGTGATGCAACGGAAAGCCCCAAAACAGCTGAAAAAAACATCTGCTTTGGTGAAACACATCAACAGATTTGACCTAAATTTGGAGAAATTAAATAACTCATTAAAGATTGACGCAAAGCCTCAGTTCACACGCAGGCTACTGCAGGTCTTCACCTCAGGCTGAGTCATAATCCAATTCTTCCCTACTGGAAGCGTTTTATTTAGCGTGATGTTGTTTGGCTCCAGGTACTGAGGTGAATAAAACATGAATATCGTTGCTGCGCTGCCAGGTAATCTCCCTCCCGTGACCTGCACAAGAATAATCCTAAAATTAATTATCGTTACACTCCCAGAATAAAACTTCAGCATTTCCATTCACGGTTGTAGAAATAAAAACAGCAAAGCGCCTTGATTACGGCCGGCTGTTTTAAGCAGAGAAACAGGAGAATTTTCTCAGCGTTTAATATGAAGCGGCTTCAATTTTAGAAGATCAAAACATTTTTTTTGAAGCATTGAAGCGAAGTGAAAGTTTTATTTGATGCGGTAGTTCAATTCCATAGGCGTGAATCTGTGGAATGTGTATTTCTCTGCTTTGGATGCATGTAATCTGATATAAAAATGTGATGTGAAGGCAATTTTTTTTCCCCCTAGCACTTTCATATACATAATCATTTTAATAGATCTCTCTCTTCATTAACAGGATTTCCCCGGGTGGATTAACTCGTTCAACTCGTCCGTTATATCCCTCCTCACATATCTGCTGCTGACATCAGCAGACAATTTACATCCTCAACTTTATGAGAAAATCCTCCACAGCTTTAACAGTCTACCTAAACACAAGAGCGTTTTAATAAAATATTTTAATTGGAACAAATTCAAAAATATTTACATTCAAGTTTCATTTAACATCGTCATTTCTTATTTAACAGACATGTAAAAACTTTTGGTCAAATCAGCGTATAAACTCACCGTACACGGGTGCTCAGAGTGACACAAAACATTTTAGAAAAGTTTTAATTCATTCAATGAAAAACGTGAAGGGTGAAATTCAACAGTTTAACCATTAAAAAAAAACAAAAAGTATTTAAAAAGTGGCTCCCACATATCACACAGGATCTGAAACGTGCAAAACTGCACAAAATAAAACCCAAAGCAATGTTTCACAGCATGTGGAGTAGGTTTGAGGTAAAAAAAACATACATATATAAAAAGGGACATTTTGACATTGATTCCATTGATTGTCAAACGTACGTTAAGGCATTTAATAAATAGTTTCACATTCTAAAAAAAAAAAAAAAAAAAAAATGTCAAAAGGTTCCATTAAAAACACAGCACGTGGTTCACAGATCAGGTCACTTTCTGTAGGGCAGCGGCGCTCACATGTAGGGAATGTTCGTTGGGGAAAAACTCCCTGAGCAGGAATGACAGGAGCATCTGTCAAAATAATAAGATTATTAGATAGAAGGTTCACATTAGATATAATATAAAAGAAAGTCTGGACACTTACATATACCAGCGTTTTATTTTCCTCACGGTTCTGGAACAGATTGAAAACCGACTCCACGTCCGTCTTCTTGAGGACGAGATAGCTGGAATCTGTGCACAGAACAGAACGTTAGACTTTAACCTGCAGCACTGACGTTTCCTCCTGCACCCACACGCCTACATTTAGCGTTGAAGAGGTCGTGCGCCCTCTCCCTGGTTTCGCTCTTCTCCTCGTCGGAGCGTGGCGGTCTGGCCGAGGCCGCCACCTCCGGCCACTGCTTGTCCCGCAGCGCGTCCACGTACGCGGCCACCTGGGCCTCCGTCGGGTTCATCTTGTTCAGGAAGGAGTTCACTTTCCTGCGGGAGAAACACGGCTCGGGATCAGAGGCGGGTCACGGATCAGGAGCCGACGGACGCTCGCGTGAAACGTGGTGGTGGTGGTGGAGAAAAACCTACTTTTTCAAGATGGGCATGACGGGCTTCAAAATGGCGTCGAAAATGTTTATGAGAATGGAGTTTCCTGTGAAGACAAGGACAGGATTAGTTTTGCCTTCGAGCGCTTCTCAGCAAAAATTAAGCATTTATAGTTAAAGATGAAATAATATAAGTAGGAGGGAAACGCTTCAAAACTGCATGATACAGAAACCACATACTTAAAGACTTACACATAATAAAAGTGGTGCCTACGATGTAAATGTGGTGTACATCAGTACAGAAGTCTTTTTAATCTATGTTAACACACTTTGTGTAATTCTGTAAAGCAGGGGTGTCAAACTCAATTTTGTTCATGGGCCACGTTCCAGTTTGCAATGAAAAATACGTACAAAATTCTCTTCTTTTTATGTAATGAAATACACTATACATGTTAACACTATTAATTAACTTTCAGATTGCAGAACAGGAAAGTACTTGTTCTAGTATAAAAAGTGCAATTGCAAAAACAGAATAATTGTTTTTTACAACATTTCCATTTTTGACTTTGTTAAGCAGCAGGTGAAGTTATTTCCTGCCTAACAAACCATTTACAAATCAGAAGTGTAGATGTTGTAACCTCTGAATGTGAAACAGGAGCTGGTCTATCTGGTAGAGTCATCCAGCGAGCCCGATCAGACCCTTTAGTGAGCCGGTTCTGGACCCAGGGCCACATATTTGACACCCCCCTCAATCATCAGGTGCTTAGAACTAAAAGCAATTTCATTTCTTCAGCAAACCCACTAGTTTTAGTTTTTATAGTACTATGTATGTGTCATGTGTTGTTTGATTAAATGTCGAGCGTGTAATGTCGGAGCTTGCCAGAAGCCCCTGAATGCACCACCCCAGTACCACCTGGTGATTGATAGAAGACACTGGAGGAGGTGAAACTTCTCCTAAACCAACCTGATATTTCTTTCAGCAGATCAAATATGGCCTTAGTGGCCTCCATCTGCTCCCAGTTCACTTGGCTCCTCTGCCACTGGGCGTCGTCCCCCTTGGTGCCGGACGCCTGCTCCTTCGCTTTGGGTTTGCTGGAGCCGCCCGACATCCTGAAACACATTTTCTCCTTCTTATTGGACCGCGAAGTGAACGCACGCCACGACGAGCCCTCGGCGCCCTCCCCGTGCGGCGCTCCGTTCCTGCAGTCGGAGGAAACGGGCGGATCCTCGTCAGCGGCGCTTCTCGTCGAGGCGAGGGACTCCTGCGACCTGGACCGCGTCAGGCCTTTGAGGATCATCTTGAAGTGGGACGTCAGGGGGTTGTCGGAGTCCTCGCTCTTGTCCTGGGCGCCGCTGTCGACCGGCGGGTCCGGGCCGGCGGCGGACGGCCGTTCCGTTTCCGCCTCGGCCTCCTCGGGCTCGGAGTGACACTCGCACTGCGAGATGACGATGCTGGGGATGCTCAGGCCTGCAGCAGCAGCAGCAGCATCGCCGGGCCTTTCAGCGGAGGAACCGGGGCTCTCTGGAGGCGGAGGCGAGGGGTCAGGAGGAGCCGGCGCGATGATTTCCTTCAGGGCTTCAGTCTGAGAGCTGGAGTTCTGCCAAAGAACGAGAGAAGAATCAGGCGTCGGAACCCCAGGCGCTGACCTTTACGCTGCTGCAACAGATAAATGCAGCAGGTTTTACAGTTTACACTGATTTTAAAGGATGCTCTGTTTAGGGAATGGTCACTTTTGCACTGTGACAGGGCTCAGCAACGTCACTATTATCAAACTATGCTGAAGTTCTTTAGGTGCTTTCATGCACTTTACTATAGGTGGAAATCACACAGGGGGCATGACCCCTCCCCCAGTTATAATCTGTATTACAAATAAGTAATGTTAAAACACACAACATATGTGCTACTCAATGCAGATTTCCTGCATTCCTTAATTGTTAAAGATTTATGACAGCCTCCTATTCCTCAGAGAGGTGTGTTCCAGATGCTGCAAACACATTTTGTCATTCAGAAACCGATCAAACTCATATGTAGAAGCCAGAAAGTCATTTATCAAACTACTTGTTCAAAATCAGCCTCTTCTTTAAATCAGACCTCGTGATCATTAACAAGCTCAAAGAGGGTTTTTTTCCCCCTCATTGATTCATCATCTTGTTGCCTTGTGTATAAATATAAATTATTACTAAAACATTTGGACATGCTTTAGGGTTCGAACCTCAAATGCAAATTGTAAAAGCAGTGGAGCCACATTATTATGCTACTACAGGATTTTTTTCTTCATGCTGCTCCAGAAATTATTCTCTGAAAATTTACTGTTTATTGTCCTCCCCACAAACCCCATCAGTGAAATTGCCTTTTTTCACCTCACAATCCTCCACCGTTGCACGCATTGACGTCTAACGGGCTCTCGTTGACCCGCTGCTCGCCACGTCGACCTTCAGGGGACGATCCACGAGGAGGATCTGGAGCGTTTAAACCCGACGTCCACGCCGCTGAAGGCCGATCACGCGAGCAGGCAATCAGCCCGAAGTCAGCCAAGCGGAGCAAAGCCTGTTTACCCAGAAGCTTTGTGCTGTTTACCCAGAGACGCCGCAGATTGAAGAGCGAGTCGCCGCCAAAGCCGCCGCAGCAGCAGCGACCTTCCCCGAGCCGCCATGACAGGGGTACAAATACGTAAATTGCTTTCTTGGCATTTATTGGGCTGCATGTCGTAATTTCTGGCTGATGCGGGTTATTTCAGTCAAAGCGTGAGAACTGAAAGTCTTTGTCACAAAACCGGCGTGGAGTTAAAGGACCCGGGTGTGCACCAGCCAGGGATTAGACCAGATTATAAAGAAATTTATTTGGAAGGTTAAAACCGAAAGGGTAACGGAGGAGGAAAAAACAGTGCAAAAAAAACAAGCACAGCACGAAAACGATGTCAAAACCGAACCAGGTCAAGTCTGTGAAGTGATGGAAGCTGGGAGTTGCTGTTCACACTGGCCAGGTCTGCTCATAAATCTTGGACGATGCTCGGGATTTGGCTGCTGTTACTTTTTATTTATTGGCAACAAAGCAAATGAAAAGCCCAAAAGCTAAAACAAAAAAAAAGGAAATCTACATAAGGGACCACGCATACAGGACACAAAGGAAACCTTCAAATTCAGCACTACAGAGGGAGTTCTGGTGGAAAAAGCCTTTTTAGGTTTCTCATCGCTCCGCCACAAAAAGACATTACACCAATTCATTTATATGGGAGACGGTGCAGGAGCCTCCAGGCGAATCATTTTCACATATTCCGGGCTTGTTCAATATTGTTCCTTTTCTGGCAGGTGGTCTGTAACCGTTTGTAAAGTGTTCCAGGCAGAAAACGCCTCCTCGAAAGACAAACACTTTGAAAAAGACATAAGGAAGTGGCTGAAAATTGGAAAACCTACAGTTGGAAAAGTCGCTGCATATGATTTATGACATTTTGCTTTAAGAGTATTGCAAATGCACCCCAATATTTTCAAATATGTATTTTATAAACATATCCATGAAAATAATAATAATAATAATAATAATAAGGAGAATTGAGAAAAGAGAAAGACCTTTTTTTGACAAATGGTAGTTTTTTTTTGCCTAAACCATTTAAAATAAATAAATAAATAAATAAAATCACCTTAATCCAGGTTGAAAGGATCAGCCTGTTTATCCCCTGTAGGACAAAGGACGTTATAATGGGCTTTATTTTTTTTTTTTTCTCGCAAAACGCAAAAATCTCTGACCATGACTGTTAAATCAGTTTCTACTGGTGAGTGATAACGTTTATTATCATAAAGGCTATAATGTTTTATAGTTTAAACTACAAATCTACTTATTGCTCGCTAGTCCACTTCTTTCTGTAACCTTTAATTTATTTAAATAAAAAAAGGGACTGCTCATTGCTTATTAATGAACATTTGCATGATTACAGTCATAGGCTGTAACGTTGCCTAAAGTCAGATTAGAATGTTCAGAGGTTACAACGTTCTACACACGTCCTGTCGCCTTTTTGATTGAAATTTCAACGTTTTTTTTGTTAACCTTTCCCCAAAACTTAAAAAAAAACTGCTCAGGCCATTATTTTAATAGGGTGAAGATATATTTTATAGCTCAGCAGAAATGTGGTTGTTCCAGCTTCCCATTTCCACTCTGGTTTTTAAAAGGTCTCATATATGCAAATACACATTTTATGAGTTCTCTTACTCTAGATAAGGCCTGTGGGTTGAATAAGAACCCAAGAAAAGAGGAACAGACGCAACCTGGATTTAGAAACGTGTGCAGGCTCCCAGCAATAAACACATGGTCAAAGTGTGATTGACAGCTGACAGAACGGATGGTTTTACAGCTCGGAGCAACACGCTGCAAGCGTGTGATGACAACAGAAATAAAAAGGAGCCAGTCCCCATCAGTCAAAACTACTTTCCTCCGCTTCTGCATTGGCGGTGGAGACAGTCGGACATTATTTTTTAGTTAGATTTTTATGTGCAGCACATATTCAGAATGGTTTCTTTATCTGAACAAAGGGAATCGGTCAGTCCAGAGGTCGGGGACAGTCTTTATTTATGAGCCTGGCTCTGGGAACCCCCCAGGAGGATCCCCATCCACCACCCTTCAGCTTTAGCTGCACCACATCAATGTAAAAGTTAAAATAAAATAGAAAGAGAAAAAAAATTAAATAAGGTGGCGGCTGCCAACCCATTTCAAACCTTAAAAAACAAGCAATAAAATTCTAAAATCAATCCTGAACTGGCCAGGAAGCGCGTGGAAGGAGTCCAATATAATTTGACACCCGACATGGAGCCAAGTATGCAGTGTTTCCCATGCATTCATTATTTGCAGCACCTCGCCATAATAAACTTTTTTTTTTTTTTTTGGAGCTATGGAGCTCTTACCTGCAGTCACATAATCTCCACCTCGTCTCCACTTAACACCAGATTGATTGTGCAGAGGCGTCTTTGAGTGGAGTATCGTGACTCTACTTGACACGTTTTTAATTAAAAGCGGGGTTTTTAAGGTTAAATAAAACATCACGGATGTGTCTGGAGGCCTGGTTGTGCATCACTGCATTTACAAGACGGACTCTGCTATGTTTGAGTAATCAGCAGATGTTAAATTTAACAGATCAAATCAACTGATGCTTGTTTGGTTTGTGTTCACTACATCTGTTGAATCTTTTAAAAGCAAAACTGACTATTCATCTTTTTTCCAATAATCATAAAACAGAGACTTGCCTGAAGCTCATTTGTCTCACTAAGATTAAAAAAAAGGTACATTTAGGGCAGATGTGGGATTAATTGATGAGTGGCTCAATCTCAAAGCTGATCTAATGCAGTGCCTCTAATGCAGATCGCTGCATTTAAATATACAACTATTATTTTTCTAACCCTAAACCCATGACCCTCCAAGAATGGCGTGTTCCTTGCCCTAAATTAAAATGAAGAAGCTGCATTCAGGTTCACCTCGTAAATTCCTAAATTAATTCCATGTGCTTTCAAGTGCACCTTGTAAACTCTGAAATCCATACTCTATTAACCACAGGAAAGTTTCAATTTTTTCTTATTTTCCTTTTTGAAACACAAACCTATGCCGTTAATTTCTTGTTCATTCACTGCCGAGTGAGTTAAAAATCACACCATCATCAGCATATTACTGTATATTCAGTAATTATCTGCCGTTTCTTTCTTGTTCATTCACTGCTGAGTGAGTTAAAAATCACACCATCATCAGCATATTATTGTATATTCAGTAATTATCTGCCGTTTCTTTCTTGTTCATTCACTGCTGAGTGAGTTAAAAATCACACCATCATCAGCATATTATTGTATATTCAGTAATTATCTGCTGTTTCTTTCTTGTTCATTCACTGCCGAATGAGTTAAAAATCACACCATCATCAGCATATTATTGTATATTCAGTAATTATCTGCCGTTTCTTTCTTGTTCATTCACTGCTGAGTGAGTTAAAAATCACACCATCATCAGCATATTATTGTATATCAAGTAATTATCTGCAATGATTTTCTGTGTTTTACTGCAGCATTTTTAATCATACACTTAAATAAAAACAAATTCTAATAAAAATTCTATAAAAAATAAGTTTAAATGATCATCATTAAAGGGTTTTTTTTATTAATGGTGTTTTACCTTTTACGATGTGAGGCTCTAATAACAGACAATGTTGTGTTGCTTGTGAAGCCCATTGGGGCAAATCTGTGATTCTGGGCTATACGAATAAAACTGAGTTGAATTGAATTAATGCAACTTGCTTCAAAACACTGACTTAAAGAACAGCGGGTACCTCGTCTTCCTCTTGTCCAGGCGTCAGGAAATAAGCCAAACCGCTCAACAGGCCCCACACGCCTCCATAATGCTCGTCCTCGTTCAGCAGTTTCTCCAGCGGGCAGAGGAACTGAAACACCGGTTGAGTGTGGCCCATCAGATTATCAGAGATTAATTCCTGGGAAAAGGGGAAAAAAAGAAGAAAGCGTTGAGTCAGAATCATCTTTTTGACGGAATCCTACAAGGCGTCTGTTTTTTACCTGCAGGTAGTGCTCCACCGACGCTCTCGCTGCTTCTTTGACCTCATCGCTGATCTGAGGCTCCTCCAACGTCAGGAGCGTCGGCAGGCTGGTGGAGTCCTTAAAAACATCAAATTAGTGCTTTATGGGAAGGCAGCTTCAGGATTTAATGGTAATTGGTAGACGAGATTGTTTCTGACATTCAGCAAAAGTTGAAAAAAAATATAAAAGAGAAGAAGAAAAAAAAAAAATCAAAGTTGTAACAGCCGTCAGGTGAATCACGGCTGAGTGAGGAGTCGTGGAGCTAAAGAAGCGTCAGGACTTGACAGAGAAGCAGCTCTGCCTTTACTTCAGGCACAAAAACAGAAACCCATCAGAATGCAAGTACATTTTTGTGGTAAAACTTTAGTTGCATAACAGCAAAGTTTCCCTGCAGCTCATTCAGCTGGCCACAGAAAGTATTTCTACTTACATTTTTTTTTTTTTTTTTTTTACTCCAGATGTTTTTTGTTCCCTCAGAACATGTGGCTGCATGTTGTCCACATATTTACACACGTTCATGCTGGGAGTTATTGACATTTCTTTAAGAAGTTCATACAGCAGAAACAGAAATGCAGCAACTCTGGTTCAGACAGAGGCGTGAACGCTGCACAGTATTATTTCAGGAGCGATTAGATATTATCTAAGTAATATTAAGTAGTATTTTCACTTTGTTACTGTACTTATTATATGCTTAAATTTAGGGGCAGTCATTACTGTGTTTATTATGATTAATTAATTGCAAGGATTACATTAGAAAATATTAATGCATTTTATCATTTGCATGTCAAACAACACAGAACATTTGTCAGTCACTGAAACTCTGAAACAGCTGGTGGTTCTGGTCCTGGTTCTGGTTCCAGTACAAACAAGCAGAACCAAACGCAGCTTCATCAGGAATAAAATTAGTAAATCATCATCGCAATTTCCCAGGATGGTAGACCACTGTCACCATTTAAAGATAAAATGTGCTATAGCGATTAAAACCCTTTACATAAAATACAAGTTTATTATTAACAATTATTGTTATGTGATTAATTACAAAACCTGTAATGTAATGCATACTTTTACTCCATTACATTTTGTGGCTTCTATCTGTACTTTGTGCTCCTTACACTCCTTACACACATTGTGTTATACTAACATCTTTTCTTCAAGATCATGCATTACATTAAACGTTGCCTCCTAACGGCGTTGCAGCGTTGCTCGTTATTTCCAACCAATCAGTGTTACGATGCAGATGGAAAGTGTTGCACAAACTCAGCCTCTATCGAACAGACATTAGTCGAGCATTGCCGACTCGTCTAAATGACGTTGGAAAGAAAAACCTGTTGAACAGAATGTGCCGAGTAAAAGACGGCACTTATGTGATCAGCTGCTGTCATGTAAATGACTAATTGAAAAAATATATATTTATTAATGGTAAATTAGCAAATAACTTGTCATTCGCAGAATTGTAAGTAGGAGTATGCACAGTATCTGTTCAGTACGCACATATTGCTTGTGAGCACTGCAGAAATAAATAAATAAGTTGACATTCTTTATCCTAATGGAACAGCCCAGACACTGACAGACCAAATATACAAGTCAGTTTGAATAGTACATGCTCAGCCATTGAATCTTGATGTAGTACTTCTACTTTTACTTGAGTAAATATTTTGCAGTGTAGTGGTACTTTTACTTAAGTACTAAACATCAATACTTCCTCCCCCCTGTACACGAGTGGTTTTATGTCAGTACGTTTAGACAAATCCCAACATTCTAATTTAGTATTAAAAGTGAGTGAAAAAAAAAAAAGTTAAAATCAACAGTATTTAAAAACATATTTTCCAGGTAAATCACCTCCTTTAATTATTATTTTAATATTATTTTTTTAATATTAAAAACATTCAATATTATTTAATATTTAAAATCATAGCCATCTCTTCAACTCCTGAGAGATCACGTCATATTTTGTGAATTTTTGTTTTTGTTTTTTACTTAAAGTCAAGTTGCTAGAGCTACCTGTAAAAGGTGTGCTGGTTTGTTGGATGCATTAATAACTCGGTGAACTTGATGTTTTGTACCATCTCTCTGGGCGTTAACTGCTTAAACCCAAACCACAACGTTTCCCAATAGGGTTGAAATTGTGAAAGAAATATATTGTGATGTGATTCACTATTTTCTTCAAATAATGTTCTAGAGCATTACATTTACACGCATCTCATAAACTTAAAATCACACCATTAAAACAATAAATGCCATAAGTCTGATGCAAGAGTGAAAGAATTGATTTCAAATGTCGTCCTATAACAAGGAACTGTTCATAAGCTGCATCGAGTATTTGAGCAACAGCATTTAATACAACTGAAGAACTAAAAGAGCATCCGTGTCTGAACTTATAATAGAGGAAAGAAGTATTTTTTTTAACTTATAGTGCAAAATCAGGCAGGATGCAACACATGTAAAATAGTTGATTTAAACAGAACCTTGGAAATCTCAATGTCACTTTGCCTGAAATCATGATTTCCCCATCGTCTGTCATGTCTGCTGTTACATTACTGCAGACGTTTGAGCAGAAAACCACACGTTTAAAAAAAAAAGGCCATTCACCTGCCATCTGTTGCGGAAGTGGATGACGTCCATGTAGCTCTTCCTGATGTCCCACTGCAGGTTCTCAGGGCTGTCCTTCTCCTCCAGGTGAACCGTGAAGATCAGCTCCTCGCCTTCCCAGTCCGCCTGCAGCACACACACACACACACACACACACACACACACACACACACACACAAACACACACAAACACACACACACACACTCGGTGTACAGCCTCCTACCAACCACAGCAAACGGGGCTGCAGGACACGGACATTTATATTTGTAACTCACCAGAGGGATGCTGGCGACCCAGCTGCCCACGCGCCACATCTCGTACGACAGCTTGAACTCCATCATGTCCTCCTGGACGCTTGTCAAGTAGTTCTCCAGATCACTGTGCTCCTATTCAGCGTTTGGCCCCCCCCAAAAAAATTTATATGAATAATGAGCCACAGTGAATCATGTTTCATGTCTTAGGAAAAAAACAAATCATCTTCAGTTTAATACACCACATTCTAGGGACAGGCCGGTTTATGAAAACTGTGAGAAATGTTCGGTTTGTGTGTGTATGTTCTGTTTATATTCACTGTTCCTTTTTTTATTTCCTCATAGGCTAAGTGATTTTATTTTCCCCAGAAACTAAATATGCATATGCAGACTAGCTGGAAAACAGCAGATTAGTCGATCCAACTATCGTTTCTGTCACAAATTGCTCATTTTTGAAGACGAATGATGCAATTCAATGTAGTAAAGTTATAAAATTAATCGATAGATATCCCTTACTGTTGCAAATAGCTCATTTTCAAATGAGTAACGGCGCTCCATATGGGTTTAGTGACCTACGACGACGGCGGGAAGTTCTGCAAACGTATGATTAAAGCACTGGAGCCATGACATAAAAAACCCTCCTCAGCTACATGCACTTCCTGCACTTTATGAAGAGACATCATTTCAGACATAGGGACCTGATCTAGTGCTGATACAGAGTCTATGCTGCTTTGTCTCTCGACTCTTCTCCTGCAGCCAGCATCAGCTTTTAACCTCAGACTGCAACAAAAAAACACCATGACCCCCCCTGCCCGCGGCGTCCTCACCCCGTCAGAGTCCTGCAGGCTGTGGATGGAACCTTCTCTGCTGCTGACCTCGTCCTCGTTGGACGCGTCGCCCTGGAGGGACATGAGCCTGTTCATCAGGTCCTGCTCCACCGATTTCATCTTCTTCTTCTTGGCTTTCTTGTTCTTCATCTTGTCCACGAATTTGGACCATCCTTCTTTCAACTTGTTGCCTAAAAACGTCACATATTTAAAAAAAAAGGGGATAATATCAGTCATCAGTATTTTACTAAGTGAGTCTAGGTGTTTTATGAATATAAATACTATCCTATTTAAGCCGTGCCATACAACAAGACACAGCTATTCAGAATTCAGCCAATCGGAGGAGATGCTCATTAATATTAATTAAAAAACACAAAACCAGCTCTAGAAAGAAGCTTGAGAGGAGATGTACAATTATTATTTGAGATTATTTTTAAATTCTTAAAAACCACAAAAAGAGAAAAAAAGTGCATGAAATGGCATCTTTACTTTTTTTTTCATATCCAAGTCGTCCCCATACAGAGAATAACCAACTCTAAATAGCTTACCTTTGTAGATGAGTAAAATGAGTAAGAAAAACCGTAGAGAATTTAACCCACGCAGGCAGTTTTCATGATTAACAATCTAAGTTTCAATGCTACGATGTTCTGAGCCTGATCATTTTCCATCAGTGTGATTGTCGTTCTTTTTCAGCAGAAGACGTGAGCGCGTGTGTGTGTGTGTGTGTGATATCAGATGGTTCATTGTCGCTCTACAATCAATTCTCATTCAGTCGTTACCGGCGAATTGTTTGCAACACAAATAGATGTTCGGATGCTTGAAGACGGCACAGAAACCGTTTGCCATTCAGCTTCCCCGTTTGTGTAATTAACGGGGGGGGGGGGGACTAATTATGCAGCGAGCGGCACGCTCAAAAGGAAACTGTTAACGTCTGGTAGCCGACAACTCGTCGCTATTCAAAGAGTTGTCGGAGAAGTTATGCGAGCACAGGCCTCTATTGTCTAAACACACAATAAGCACTCCATCCGCCTCTCTGAAATCCCCGGCTGCATTTGAAAAACGATTTGCAGTGTCACAGGGTGAGAAACAAAAAGAGAGGAAAGAAAAAGAAAAAAAAAAAAAAAAAAAACACTCACCTTTCCTTTTGCCTTTGGTGCTGATACTAGTTGAAATCCCTGCTCCCTCCAAGCTCCTGGAAAGACAAGCAACCCCCAAACAAAACCAGGTAAGCTCCCATTTAAAGTTTACAGGAGGAGGCGTGTGTGTGTGTGTGTGTGTGTGTGTGTGTGTGTGGGGGGGTGTTTTAGGAGATGACAGCCACTCACACTTGGCTGCCCTCGCCCTCCTGTGAAGCCAGGGAGGCTCGTTCCGGGTCGGATCCGCACAGCTCCTCCGCCGAGCCTTTGGGGATGCCGCTGTCCAGCTGGCTCACCAGGAGCTGGTTCAGGTTGTCGGGGTCGGACAGCCACGCCACCAACAGGCCCAGCCCTGGAGACCAGACACACGCCCAGACCCCCACGCTGAACCTCCACCACAAACAGCATGTGGTGCAAAAACCTGGCTCCAGACAGCTTTAGAATTTATATTATGTAAATTAAAAACATACATTTAGCATTCCTTTTCAGGGTCTACTAATTGACATTTGTCTTAAAAAAAATTGGTACAAATGGACCTGAAATGCTTTTAAAACTGTATTTTCCCTTCATGCACCTGCAGTCAGTGACAGGACTTTTACTTTTTAACATCATGAAACACATGAAACCTAATATGTAGAATATAGAATGTGTGGCCCTGAGAGAGAATTTAACCTCATGCAACCTGGTAAAGGTAGAATAAATAAATACAATAATAACGTATAATTGTGCGCCACACAAGCAAATAATCATATAGATAATAAATCATCCCTAAGGTTTTTAATTTAAAAATAAAAAAATCATGAATAAAACACATCTTAAGGTTCTGTCCTTTGTGTGTTTGGATTACACCGACAAATATAAAGCTTTATTGAAGTAGCTTCATAATTGTTTGCTTTCTGCTGAAACCTCGCTCCTGGCTCCAGCTGCAGATTATTCCCACTGATACGAGAGGGATTTCATCTGCGAGCAAGAAACCAAACGTCAAACCATTTATTCAAACATCTCTTTTGACTTCTAATAATTTCACAGTGCTGCTTATTTACTATTGGGAACATCTTTTTCTTTAAAAAAAAAAAAAAGCCAACCAATAATGTCTCTCAAAGCATTATTGCTATCAGCGAGAGTTCCCTTTTTCCCCTTTTTACTATAATAAACAAGAATATCGCCGCTGGTTCCAATTTATTTAAAAGCACTCCATTGTATGTGGGAAAACCACTTATCAGAAATACGCCGCTTCGAGCCAACAAAACGAGGAAGAGCTTGGACCCGCAGACAGAGAATAAGCGAGAGCTTGTCGTAGCTGAGCAACGGGAAGACTCCCCAGAGATAACGCGTGTTATCTTCCCTTAAAAGGGGATTGGCGAATCACGGCAGGATCATTCCTTTTATGACCCAAAACTCACAGCCTGGGCTCTACAATGCTTCTGATGATAAAGGATTACACACAATTCACACTTATGGAATGAAACGCTCCTTTCACCTTTTAAGGCAACGATCTCTTTCAAGGCACAGTGGACGACTTCTTGGCCCCGCAAAGAGTCGGGGAACAGGTTGCGTACCAGGGCCTCGGAAAACTCCCTGAGAACTGCAACCTCATCGTCTCTGGAGCTGAACAAGCGCTCTCTGAGGAGAAGGAGGAGAAGAAGAGACGGTAAATCCACCGATTGACAAGCACTAAACATGGCGATCACAACAGATCTGATGATCAGTTTGATCTACATCTCCGGTCTGAAGTAGGGGCACTTCGCGGGAAACGGTTCCCGAAAGGAAACACGATTAAAATGTCACTGTAGGTACGAGCCAATAAAAGTAGGGTAAATTATTCATTGGTGATAAAAATATTGGAGGGTTTTATAGAGTTGAGAGACACTGCTGAGAGCAAAGAGTAGCTGAAGCAGCACCGCGTCTGGTGAGAGAGAAAAGGAGGAAAGCGTGAAGTCCCACCTGTCGGAGCGGCGTGCGTTGTGCAGGTGCTGCGTCAGGACGCGGATGGAGCCCACGGCGGCCTGAGCCACGTCGAAGTCCTTGGCCCGCTCGATGAGCCGGTCGATCACGAAGTCCACCTCCCTGCTCAGCACGGCGTGCAGCGGCTGGAAGTCACACGGCTCGGGGACGCCGTACCAGGGCAGGACCAGCTGGGCGTAGGCGCACTCAAACACTGGAAGGACACACACACACACACACACACACACACACACACACACACACACACACACACACACACACACACATGACTAAAGTCTATTTCCATGCTGCACATCAACAACAATCTCAATTTAATATGTGAGAGTTTAGAGTTAAATCCAGTTACATAGACACAGCGGTGATATCAAAAAAATGCATGTGGCTATCAACTAGTTTTATATTCTAGTTTTTGTTTTTTTTTGGTTACGCTGTTTTACATTTTGTGACAAATGGGCTTTTAAATGACATGGATCCAACATGAGCACAACATGCACATTCTTAACAACCAATAGGATAGTATTTTGTACAAACTGTAAAGTCTGTTCAGCAAATCTGGAATTTGTGATTCTGGGCTAAACAAATAAAATCAAATTGTTTTAATGAATGCTGTAAAACTGTATTTTAAAAAGTCATCTTGCCGTCCATTATTTGTTACTGACCCATATATATTTTTTTATTTTACTTCTGATCTCATCAAGTCCAGAATTCCTGATATTGCTCACATGTGATACATCTAGAAATAAAAGAAAGCCATGTTTTCATCTTTCTCTCTTCTACACATTTCCATGATCTGCAGGAACATTGAGTAATTTCAACAGAAACTCAGACGTAGACAGCACCAAGACTGAGGTTTAATAAAAAAACAACTGATAACGCACAAAAACAAGTGAACCGACGCTGCACAAAAAGAAAAAAAAGATGCAAAGCCAACAGAGCTGATAATGAGATATGAAAGGCCAGCTCTCTTATTTCCTGTTCTCACATCGTGTACCGGTGGTGGGGGTGGGGGAGTTTCACCCTTTTCTGCCCTAAAAGCTCCTCCTCGCCGTGTGTAACATGATCTACAGCTGCAGCTGTGTGTTTGAAAATCCGTCCTCATGTGTGTCAAGTGAAAACATCTCCTGAATAACACCCTGAAGCCAGGAGGAGCACACCGATCAACTCTCCTCACCCTGCTGCAGAGACCTCTTCACGTGTGGATACTCGGAGTCCGGTGGTTCCGCTCGCCGGAGACTTTCATCGCCGCCCGAGCAGCAGCAGCACGACTGCTCCTCAGCAGTTTCCTGTGAAACAGAAACCTGCATTAAAGTGGGAAAGGGGTTCCTCTTGGGGGGGGGGAAGAGAAAGTTAGAATGTGACAACGCCCATGACATGTTTAACACTTGATGCAGATTTGACAGCAAAACCAGCCCCAAAGCCAAAAAATAAACCTCACCCCTTCAGAATTGAAATAACAATGTGTCTCTGCCTTCAGAGCCACTGACTGATGCTTTATTCTGTTAAAACTGGTGGTTTCACGTAACTCTGGTCTCAGTCTGGCCGTGGTTTTAGCTTCACCACCACTCTACTTGCGTAATTTGCAAACCTGTGTGAGTTCTCTCAAAAATCTAAACATCTGAACTTGCTGATGGTGCTGGTAATTACTGCTATGATGCGTTTAATGACCACAGGAATTGTCCTGACAGTTGCCTGAGCTTTATGTACTATAACCTACTACACATGATCAGTTAAGGTAACTGCCACCAAATAAAATAGTCTCTTATTATAACAATTAGTTTGATATCTTTAATTAAACCACCTGCTTTTCCATCAATGTGAGTGTGTCTATGTCCACCCATCAGGATTCTGCAAAGGATTTTATTTATTTTTATTTTATTTTTTTTGGGGGGGGGGGGGTGTCTGGATTTGAGGAACACTTCTCATGCTGAATATTTTTGAAATAACCAGATGCATCAACACTGAAATGTGCGTAATCAGCATCCAGAATGAAACTGAACTTTCTCCCACTTCCTAATATTGTATCAGCTGATAGGTGGGTATGCGCCTTACACCGTGGTTTATTACTGGGTTTTAAAAACACCACTTTCCCCCTAACAACCTACTCGTCTCCATTGTTAATACAGCACACATGTTGTTCCAGTGGCACTAAATTACCGAGACTTGCCCCAGTTTTTGGCGGCGCGAGCCTGTGCGTAAAAAGCCACTCGAACTCGTGCCAGAGAGCAGACAAGGCGCGACGTGCAGCGTGTTTATTACCTGCTGCTGCTGGCTCTGCTGCTGCTGCTGGCTCTGCTGCTGGCTCTGCTCCTCGGTCTGAGTGCCGCTCTCTCGGCCGATGTTCCCGAACAGCAGCGGAGTTGCGAAACAGAAGAGGAAACACAGAAAGTACTGCGTGACCGTCCGACCGCAGTCCGAGAAACACCACACCAGGCCGAGCGTTGCGGCGATGGAGAGGCGCCATAGAGACATGTTCCGCCGCTCACAGCTGCTCCTGTCTGCTCCCGTCTGCGGGCTGCTGCGTGGCGTGCGTGGCGTGCGTGGCTCCGGCCGCTGTGCTCGCCCTCATCGTTCAGGCCGGGAATAAAGACGCTGCGTCCGCGAACTCACCAAGTCAAACAGCGGAAAAACAGGAGAAGTTGAGGTTTGAGCTGCGCTGTGATTGGTGCAGACACCCCCCCTGGTGTGCTGTGGAGTATGACAGGATGCCATCTACAGGTGAAATATTCTATCTATCTATCTATCTATCTATCTATCTATCTATCTATCTATCTATCTATCTATCTATCTATCTATCTATCTATCTATCTATCTATCTATCTATCTATCTATCTATCTATCTATCTATCTATCTATCTATCTATCTATCTATCTATCTATCTATCTATCTATCTATCTATCTATCTATCTATCTATCTATCTATCTATCTATCTATCTATCTATCTATCTATCTATCTATCTATCTATCTATCTATCTATCTATCTATCTATCTATCTATCTATCTATCTATCTATCTATCTATCTATCTATCTATCTATCTATCTATCTATCTATCTATCTATCTATCTATCTATCTATCTATCTATCTATCTATCTATCTATCTATCTATCTATCTATCTATCTATCTATCTATCTATCTATCTATCTATCTATCTATCTATCTATCTATCTATCTATCTATCTATCTATCTATCTATCTATCTATCTATCTATCTATCTATCTATCTATCTATCTATCTATCTATCTATCTATCTATCTATCTATCTATCTATCTATCTATCTATCTATCTATCTATCTATCTATCTATCTATCTATCTATCTATCTATCTATCTATCTATCTATCTATCTATCTATCTATCTATCTATCTATCTATCTATCTATCTATCTATCTATCTATCTATCTATCTATCTATCTATCTATCTATCTATCTATCTATCTATCTATCTATCTATCTATCTATCTATCTATCTATCTGTCTATCTGTTTTTTTTATTTTTTTTATTAAAGGGGTTAATGTTTAAGTTCATTGAGGGTTTGGTATAGTCCCTGTTTGACGTGTAATAATTCATTAAATATGTAGAAAGTGGACTGAATAAATAAAATTCAACTTGAAACAGATTCATCTGAACCTTCACTCATTTAAGGCAGTTGCGGGTTGTGACCACACGGGGGCGCCAACGCTGATCAACATATAAATGCAGATAAAAAAAAAAAAAAAAAACAGACCAAATGCAAAGTTTACAATAGACATGAAGAAGAGCCTCAATCCAGATGTTTGGTAAAGTCAATCAGAACGCATAAAGATATTATTAACCTTCAATATATAATAAATAAACTCATGGTTAATTAATTATGGGATAAAGTCATGATATGAGAATCAAGACTTTCAGGTAAAAAATCTATATTGAACAGACTACATTTTTTTAAGCCAGATGTTAACATTTAAGAAGATATGGGAATAATTACATGACTTTCTTTGGTTGACGTTGCCCTCCTCAGTAATTTAATAATGATATAACATGACGTATTTATGAGAATTAATGAGTATATGTGACACAGTGTTGCTTTGTTTAAATAGGTATACAAGATAGAAAATTATCAGGAAACGGAAAAGGTGCATTGTAATGTGGATAAAACACTACACCGTCATTTTAATTAATATTATATTATGCATTCGTATGTATTTATTTTATGTCTGTTATACAGACTCATATTTTAAAATGCAAATGACCTCCCCATAATCAAAAAAAGGCAGATGTTAAAAATATGATCAGTCTTAACTGGAGCAGCTTTAATGCGACAGATGAACAGATAGTCGTCCAGCTGTGTGTGTAAAACCTCCAAGGTCACGACGTAATTCACTCTAACAGCCGAAAATTTCGCATCAGCGGGCCTGACGGGAGACTTCTAATAACCCGGTGAGAAGAGGAGCTGCAGCGATCCGGAGATGTCGCCCACATAATCAAATTCATTTTGTTAACAGCAGGCTGTAGATCTTCGACCTCAAACGCGCGGATCGAACAGCAGTTTCCATTTGCAACACATTTAAAATAGAAATGTAGTGACCCTCGGAAGTGGATATTACTTTAGAAAAGTGGAAGCTTAAGTAGATTTTCGGCTAAATGAGGTGATGGACTGTTACATAGTCTTAATAGACAATTTGTGTATTGCATAAGACATGGACATAAGTTGACATATAAAGTTATTGTAAGAAACTTCCCAGAATAGTGTAACATGTTACTGTTGTATGTTTATACATGAAGGAGTTTAGGTGCTGTTGGGTTTGTAAATGCATCTAAAGCAGCTAACATCTTCATGTCTGTGTTTTTTTTCAGACTTTACTTTACTTAAGCTGCATGATCAGTGCAGGAATAAATGGGACAACAGAGCTTTGAATTGTAATGGAAGTGCTGGGAAGCAGCACGAGGAGCCGTGATACGGAGCTTTAACCCATTAATCCACAGTGACACCGGTGTAACAAGAACTCTGGTTCCCCCAGACTCTTCCTGATGAGACTTTATGTCACAATACAGATATATGGGAATAAAAAGTATTATTCTGAAAAAAAAAAATTTAGAAATGTGTTCTATGTGGCCCACTTAGTCTATAGCATAACCCACATAATTTCCTTTAAGGATAAATGAGTCTGGGTTCTTATGGGTTAAATGCACAAGTGATGCACAAGTCTATGGGATTTTAGCTTTAGCTTTTATTATACAGTAGCCAGACAGGAAGTGAAGGGGTAGAGGGGGGATATGCTGCTCTGGCTGGGACTCACCTATGGGTTTACTTTAATTATGTTTTTGAATATCTATCTGAAAGATTCCGCAAAAATGCATGCACACCATCGTGCCATGCACAAGCTTAATACAAAAGTTGAGGTTGATCCGACAAACAGTCCGAGCGATACGTGAGCCACAGACACACAGCTGCTCCTATTCTACAGCTAGATAGATAATGCTACCACGACACCATGATGATTTGAAAATAAGTTCTAATCAGTATCCTTCTGTGTTGCTGTGCAGTTCTGTGCAGGGTTCCTCGGAGAAATTAGAGACTAAAGTCTCTAAATCCTGGGAAGCATGAATGAGTTGTGCTGTGAGCGTTTGTGTGTCACTACAGATGTGCAGCCGCCTCTTGTCTGACTCGTTACCCATGTGACCCCAGAAGGCAGCGCGACGCGTCTGAAGCCACGCAGACAGACAGCGTGTGAATGGCTGCGATCCCTGTTGCTTCTGAATCATTAATCCCCGTTAAGAGTCGTAATGGAGCGGCCGCCCGGGAGCCCCGCTGAATGGAGGATTAACGGCGCTACCTGCTGAGACGGATGCACGGGTCAAAACTGTATTAAAACTGATTTCTCCGGGGTCAGGGGGTCACGTCCGACACACTGTTGAGCGCTAAAAGGATGAGACGACGCCCAGCCGAGTAAATCATGTAATCAGATAGCGCTGCTAAAACGGGGATAGTGTGGGATGAGCGTCGCAGACTGTGTGAACGCTTCATCCCGCTCAGCATACGCAGCTTTTCTAGGTTCACACAATGATCTCAACAGGCTCATCAATATGGATGAGACTGACACAAAATGACCCGTTCATTCCAGAGGGCCAAGAGAAGCTTGAGGGAGGATATGACAGAAAAGTATCTTGTTCGAAACATCATAACTTCAGATAATTCAGGACCATTAATTTGAAGCTGTCTCCCATGATCCATAATGAAGAGCCTCACTCGGAATAATGAGGACAGAAAGGGTTTTTTTTTAGTGACTTGAATTAAACTTTGGGTAAACTGTGAGCGGGAAATAATGGCTCAAAGTTGGGCTAATGTGTAGATGTCAGTGCGACGCATTTTAAACACTCAATCATGTGGTCACAGATTCAATAAGAGCAATTACAGCTGCAGTGATTGGTGAAGGGGAAGATTTCTGCGATGATCAAAGCCTGCGGCTGACAGCAAACGCGACTGTTTTCTAATCAGCCCGCAGGGTTACATACTTTTACATCATCGCTAATAAGAATTTCAGCCCACATGTCAAACAGTCGCCTCCTAATTGAAATGCAGTCTCCTCATTTACTTAAGATTATGTTCCCGGCGAATCTTTAACTGGCCATTAAAAATGGCTGAAGGACGATTAAAGCTGCCAAGTTGTCCTGTAACCTCATAATCAGCCAGCGGCTCATCATAAAAACACAGCATAGTGCTGTGATACAAGCATGTCAGAGTCCAAAAGGACAGCTTTTTAGAGTCTTAAAAAAAGTCAGTCAATATATAATTGAGCACAACTATTTTTGATATTCAATAATTCATTTTAAGCAAGTTTTCCCAACTTCTCCGATGTGATTATTTGATCTTTTTGTATGCAACATGTGATTTAAGTCATTATCTTTGGGTTTTGGACTGTTGGTCTTTGAAGAAGCTGCTCTGGTACTCTGGGAAATCATTAGTATTTTATTTGTATTCGTCTAAGGGGAAGCTAGATTTTTTATCCACCCAAAATAATAACAGACATTTTCTCTCTAAGTTGGTCTCACTAGTCAAACCACTCAAGGTTAAAGTCCTCAGACACACCGGTTTGAGGCAGGAGATAAAAGTATATTTAGAATGTCGGAATAATCCACCTCACTCCAGCTAATCCAGGCCCTTTCCCTGCACTGAGCATTTTGTGCAGACATTCTGCTAAACTATAAAAATATAAGCCTCTAAACTGTTAAATAAAAGCGTAGGCTTCCCTGTAAACAGGCCTGTGTATCGCTCCCCCAGCGAGAGGCTCGGAGGCCGCGTTGCCAGCAGGTATTAAAATTTCTCAGCTGATCTTGGCTCCCCGCCACACACGCAGCTCGGCGGGGCGTTGCACACGCTTGCATTTCGCAGCAGAGGGTGCCAGAAACCGCTTCCCAGAAGGCAACAGGGCTGGCACGGGGCCGCTAAGACAACCGCTCACACGCCCGCAACATTACACTTCAACACCAGGCAGGAGATTCATTCAGTAGGTTGCCTTTATTTCTCTCTTTTTTTTTTTTCCTGGCAAGGTTCCTGTGTTCAGGGAATGACATTCTGATGATGGGAAGAAACAAAGAACGGGGGGAAAAAAAAGAAAAAAAAAAAAGCATGGGCCAAGAGAGGAGTGACAGACAGATTCCCCCGTACAACTAGTAGCAAAATACTAGTTGGTCCCTATAAATATATAACCGCGGCATTTCAGTCCATCCAAATGTACAAGATATGTTACAGTTAACAACATGAACGTGGATATTTCTATATTTATAAAAACTACTTTAGATGACTTTCTTAAGCTCATCATACAGGACGAGCACAAAAGCGCCGCCCATGCCTCTCAGCACGTTGGACCACGCCCCCTTGAAGAACGCCTTGCTGCCTTCGTCGCGTGCGATCTTCTTCCAGCAGTCGATGGTGCCGCTGTACATGATGTCGGCTAAAGACAAAAAAACAAAAAAAAACAATCATACCTCCATCCTAGCAACACATTAGCTCAAACGGGTGAATATCTTCAGGGCAGTTACCTCCTTTGCGGCCAGACTGCATCATCATACGACGACGGACGGTGTCGAAGGGGTAAGACACGAGGCCGGCGACGGCGGTCACGGACTGAGCGATCATCCAGCTCACCACGATGTGCGTGTTCTTGGGGTCTGGAAGCATGCCTGCAGAGAGGAGAAGGGTTAGAGTCTCACAGAAAAAATAGTCCACGAAGGAGGAGCGGGTCGGCGTGGGCGGACTCACCCTTGGCCGTGTCGTAGATGCCGAAGTAGGCGGCTCTGTAGATGATGATGCCCTGCACAGACACGCTGAAGCCCTGGTACAGCCCCTTGATGCCGTCCGACTTGAAGATCTTCTTCAGGCAGTCGCCCAGGCCCTTGAACTCGCGCTCGCCGCCGGCCTTGCCCACGTCGGCGGCCAGACGCGTCCTGGCGAAGTCGAGCGGGTAGACGAAGCACAGCGACGTGGCGCCGGCGGCGCCGCCCGACGCCAGGTTGCCGGCGAAGTACCTCCAGAACTGCTTGCGCTTGTCCACGCCGTCCAGGAAGACCTTCTTGTACTTGTCCTTGAAGGCGAAGTTGAGGGCCTGGGTGGGGAAGTAGCGGATGACGTTGGCCAGGTTGCCCCTCCAGAACGCCAGGAAGCCCTGCTCCTTGGGGATGCGGACGATGCAGTCCATGATGCCCTTGTACTGCTTGTCGGCGGTGATCTGCTTGCTGGCATGTTGCACCTGGATTTTTGCGGAAAAAGGGAAAACTAGTTGAAGAAGCAGGAGAAGGAAAAAAAATGCCAAAGCTGTGGTGTAAAGTGAACCTTCACCTTTCACCCATTTAACCTTTCAGCCACTCAAGTTCTCATGCAACTGTCCGACAGGCACTTTCAGAGGCATGCGCTAGAGTACACAACTCTGTCGGCATCCACTCAACTATTCACACCCCCCCTCCCCCTCCTCCTCCTCCTCCTGAGCCAAGGCCCAATGCAGCAGCAGAGAGCCATGCTGCAAACCTTGCTGTGACCTTGTCTGCTAACTTCTCAGGCCCTGTCGTGGCAGGGGAAAACTTTTTTTGGCCGTTCAGAACCACATAAGTCGCTGAGCGGTGTCTCTTTAAGTGACTGGATTTGTGACTTGTGCAGACTGCAGCTTATTATTACATAACCCCCCCTTCTCCATGCGGCGCACGGTCCCTGCAGCAGCCTGACACAGCTGCTGCTCGTCAGCCAACGCATCATCTTCACGTCGCCTTCTCCAGCAGCTCCTGAACTGACCAAACTGCTGTTTTACTTAATTAATTAGTCAATTAACTCCATGTCTCCTTACACCACAGAGGAGACCAACCCACGGAGCCTCTGCTGTACAGCTGCAGGCCGTTTTACGCGTCGGTAGTAAAGTGCGTGCAAAGCGAAGAAATGACGTCTGGCTTTGGAGAGAGAGAGAAAAGGGGGGGTCACCTGCAGGAGAAGCTTGACTCTCTCGATGGGGGCGACAGCTGTTTTGGAGACGGCGGCAGCGATGCCGCCAGCCAGGAAGTCCTTGGCGAAGGAAACGGCGGTGTCAGTCATCTTCCGTCTGTCCGTCTGTCGGTGGCTCGGTCGGTGGGGTTCGCCGGGTGAGTGGAAATGGCCGAAGACAACCTAGAAGTGAGGGGATTTAAGGAGACCGAGCGCGAGACAAAACGCGAACTTCCACTCTCGCGCGCGATTGGTGCGCCGCGGGACGAGTGGGCGGGGCCGCCGGCGCCCTCTTATCGCGGGCCCCGCCCCCCATTGCCTATGACGTCACAGCCGCGCTGCTAAAACCACTACCAACTTATTTAAAATATCACTGATGGCTCAATCAAATCTAAGCGTGAACGAGGAGGATCAAAAATTATATTTTTCTTTATGGTCAGTTTTGTCAAGGTCACGTTAAGCGTCATTTCTGGAGCAGCCGGAGCTGCAGGCCCAGGGTTGTGGCGGGGAAAGGTCATCCCAGCTGTTAATGTCCTCTGGCTGTCACCGTGTTTCTCACCTTATGGAGGAGGACATGTTGGATCAGCTGACTGCTCCCCACACAGAGCAGGACGTGATTGAATCAGCTGATTGATTCCACACAGACAAGATTGATCCAGCAGCAGCGATTAAAGTCAGAACAAAGTCTTAAAGAGAATTAAAGTGGAGGTTATCACAAGAGTGTGGATGAGCTACTCTGATGCTTTACTGAGTGACAGCAGAAGTAGAACATACATAAGTAAAAGTACTGAATTGAAACTTAAGTAAAAGTTCATTATAAGTACTAATAATACATTATTAGTACATATTATCAGTAAAGGAACTTCTTATGCAGCATAACTGCAACTTCTTGTTCCAATAATACATGTGAGAGCATTTTAATGTTTAGTTTATCAATGTGGAGCAAATATAAAATATTTTGATAGAAGTGTAAAGCTTAATACATTAAAGTATATTCATTTGATGTAAATATGATTTTCACCTGAAAGATTCAAGGATACTTGAGTAAATGTACTTATTTACTTTCCACCATTAATCACAAGATATGCAAATGACAGATTACAGATCCATTGATCTAATAAGGTCCTAAATTGCATATTAAATAGAAACGATCAATGACGCTTTAATTAAAGACAAAAACTAGAATCTAAGAAAGTGTGTTAAAGGTTAAAGTTTATGTTCATTTAAAAGCAGATCGTCTATAACAAAACATCAAAAAGTACAATTGAACAAATAAAATGTGTCAGTAAAAAGAGATTTTTAATATTTTAAGCACAATTCTCCAGTCACAAACAACATTCTGTCATCTTTATACATTAAAAATATAATCTTTCACACAATATTGGATATTATACAACAATGTCATAAGTTCATAATGGTGAAATATTAATTTACAACATGAAACAGCGTTCGCAGCCCACTGCATGTGCGCACACACGATGTAAGAGAAGAACTGAAATAAGCCCTAAAACATGTCTGTAACTCTCAAGGCACATGATATCAGGTCCTAGGAATACATTATGGTGGAGTGGATGAACCGCTTGCGAGTAGCAGTCAGATGAACTCGCTTTGTTCTGAGAGAGGTAGACTTTCCTTGTCGTCAAGAGATACAGTAAATGTGTGTTAGTCGCTGTAATGGAGGAGAAGGTTATGTAATTATCACTTCTAGTCTCTGAAAACTCGTTCCTCTGGTCGGGTGTTGTCGAGCCGTCACCAGCGGTTTCGCAGCGAGGACTCCCCCGACCCAAAGTTCCTGTTCCTCAGGTAGCGCTTCACCTCCTGCAGCTCGTTGGGCCCCAGGCTCTGGTCGACCCCCGGCGCCAGTTTGTAGCTCAGCGGCGAGATGATGTAGCCGTTGCGGTAGAGGCAGACCTGCTTGCACATCTCGAAGCAGGTGAAGAGGAGGCCGAAGTAGGGGACGATCTGTGAGGGGACGACAGAAGGTCAGCGGATAAAACCTGACTGGATTCCAAATTCTCTAAAAAATAAAAACGGGTGAAGTTAAAACTCACTTCACCGTAGACCCGTGACAGAAAGTTAACGGCGTGTTTTAATGTTTCCATAACTTTTTACGAGCTTTATTCTCTTTTTATTATCTTTTATTTTACATCTATAAAAACAACGCACGGCCGCAGTGACATTTGCGGCTGAAACCGGAGAGCGGAGCGTGCCCTTCCAGAGGCAGACTTTGTTCACCTTGCTCGTGATATTCCTGCTAAGAATTACGCTCTGAACATGGCTCTCCACGCCCTGCCTGCCCTCTCACTCCCCCTTGTCCCGTAGGCCAATCACTCTTTTACAGTCATAGGCTCATGTTCCTGAGAGCACGTGCAGACGCACTTATTTTAGTTCCTATTATGCGCCTGTTACGCAAGATATGGTAGAGCGGTGTTTCAGCTATATGAATTACAAGAGGGTATGAATGTGACTGAGTTGATGAATCAACAGGCACCGTACGGCGGATCGTTCACAGACGCCGTACCTTGATGGTGTTGGCAAGCAGGCCGTTCCACAGGGAGAGGACGCCCTTATTTCTGACCACCTGTATGAAACAGTCAGTCACTCCGCTGAAGTGAACGTCAACGCCGCCAAAATGAGGAAGACGGGCACTCTGTGCCTGAGAAATAGAATAGATAGACGTTATTAATACAGCAGCAGCACTGCACAGTGATTACAACATATAGAGTAACAATATAAAGAACAAACTATACAATAAATATTATAAAATGTAATGTATAGTATATACAGCAAATTCATATTGATTTGAGTGCAAGAGTAAAATTTCAAAAAATTGAATTAAGGTGAAAATGGATAAAAGTGATGTTATGTGTGAAGCAGGATGAAGAGAAACACCAGGATTTGTGTTTGAATCTATATAAGCAGCATTTTCACTCATATGTAGAGCAGTAAAGGACATTTCTATATCATATATATATTATTCGTGTTAGGGATGGCTTTTGATTAATTTATCAACTTCTCTCTCGAATTATTTTGTCATTTTTTTTCTGATTTTGGATTTCCAACTGAACATGAAAAGTAGGACTGAGAACTATTAGTATGAGCACGCTTTTCGACGTAGTAAGCAATTATCTTAATTAAGTTACATATTAAAATGCTGATGAGACATTTCCTGTGTGGAAAAAAAAGTCCAGCTGTTGTTAACCACACTGAAACTCTATAGCCCGACTGTCTTGTGACAGAGGGAAACATGTCCTCAGACATTTCAAGGTTCCCAAAAAGAGATCCAGACGCATTCTATCCAAACATTCGGAGATAAACAGCAAGTTACCTAGTGAGTTAAATACTTACTTTGCCTAAATCATTACCCGAAGCTTTTGCAAATACACACACACGAACACGAGTTTCGTCATCTATTCTGTGGCTGACGTTTAATGTTTAGCTCTTTTTTAATGACAGAGGCCTTAAAGTGACGCAGTGTTTCGGTGTGTTATAAGGCCATGTAATGCTTTCATAAACTGGACATAATGCTCTCTGTTCGCCTACTGTCTGATAGTAACCGTCTATCTTTAGAGAACTTATCTATAGCTTTAGCTGAGCGGGGACACATTCACATTCCCAGCTGCTGTTGAACCTTGCGCCGGCTAATAATAGGCAGACAACACCGGATGTAGTATTCTGTCCTTTGCGGCGCCATTGTTCCCCCCTGAGTGTCCTTCCAAAACCTAAAGAATCTCTGTGTAAGGTGATACCTGCATACCTGCAGGCCGAGCGTGTTTACCTACAACCATGGTATTTTTGAAACACACGTGGAAAACGTCCTGACTCTTTAGAGGTCTATAGTCTCTGTCATTTTCAAGGGACACAAAACAATAAAACAAATTATATATATAATAAAAAAAGAAAAAAAAACACTACTAATGATATTATGATTGATTTGATTAGTAAATTAAACTCTCCGTGTACAGAAACATGAGTGTCAAGGTGAGGTTAATATTAACCTAGTAACAATTAAGTAAACCCTCACTGCCCCCTTATGGATGCTTTTCTACATTTACATTTTTACGAACACACACACACACGAACACAAACACACACACACACACACACACGAACACGAACACACACACGAACACACACACACATGAACACACAATTGTTTTAGGTACCTAACTTATTTATTAGATAATGAACACACCTTCAGCTTGTTTTGTTGCTTTATTACAATTAGAAAACACTTTATTGTGCATTTTTTACTAGTTAACTTTACGTGTTTGCACTCTAAGGCAATGACAATGCCTCTCTGAATTTAGTAGATTAACTATTATGCATTTATTTTAATTTTATTTAATTTAAACGTCTATCATATTATCTCCAGCATTACTCCTATGTTGTTGAATGCAGTCGCATTAAAATCTCTCAATAATATATTTCCCTTCAAAGACAACTGGTCGCCATGAACAGCTATGTGCAATCAAGAACCGGATGATGATTAATTGAATAATTGAGTAAAAGTTTTCATGTCTTCTGTTTTAATGAATTAACCTGTATTCATTTTAACAGTCTTCATCTCTTCTTCATGCGGATATTATTGCACTAGTTGGCTGTCTCTCCTGTTATTCGTCTTTTAGGCATCTTGTTGTGCATACTTTTTTTTACCATCACTTTATTGTTTTCAGACTATATTTTGCTAAAGTACTGCAGTTAAAAATATGCTGAGTAACAAAGGCACATTTACAGAAATGTTGATTATTTGAGTGTTTTCCATTTAAATAATTGTTTTTAAAACCTGGAAACATACCTGCATCTTCCGTTTTACAGTTTCAAACGGGTATGAGAGGGTTTGAGCCACTCCTGCTGCAAGGCAGCCATTGATGAAGTTCTGGAGGGAAGAGAAGCGAGAAGGAGGCTCCTGCCACAGCCTGTCCAAGTTCATGTAGACCGCATAGCACCCGAGCGAAAAGGGAAACGCACCTGCAGGTCAGAAGTAAATGTATTATTAGTGAAATGTGTACAGCAACCAGAGCTGTACTCACTCACCCACCAGAGATAGTCGACTCTTAGCTGTGAGCCAACATCATTATGCTGCATTAAAACCTATTAAGTGATAAGCAGAGTTTCCCCTAATGTCATTGTTTGAGATCTTACAGTGTTTATTCAAGGATTACAGATTTTTAATATAGATTTGCATTTCTAGACTGTAGATTTTTCAACCTGTTATTAAATTTAGGAACAGTGTCTGCCTCGCCGGACTGAACCAGGGAGCCTAAACCATCAGGAGCTTTGTAGGTGAGAAGGAGGGTTTTAAATTCTATTCTTGATTTCACAGGAAGCCTGTACAGAGAAGATAATAGAGGTGAGATGTGATCCCTCCTTCTAGTGCCTGTTAATATATATGTGCAGCTGCATTCTGGATCAGCTGGAGAGTCTTAGAGACTTTTTGGTGCAGCCAGATAATAAAAAAAAATAGCTATATCACTGGATATTGAATTTCTTAGGATTTCTAGTCAAGCACAATAACTTCATTTTTTCTGAATTAAGAAGAAGAAAGTTGCAGGATTTTATATCCTTAAGACATACTTTGCAGCTGGTTGGCCTCATTTACCTTTATTGATAGGCACAGTTGTGCGTCATCTGCATAACATTGGAAATGAATAGTGTTTCATAATAATTTTCCATAATGGGAGCATACAAAGGGCGAAAAGTATTGGTCCGAGCACTGAACCTTGCGGTACTCCATGTGTAACTTTTGTACGGATAGAAAAAACATTATTTCTGAAAGATAGGACTTAAACCAGTTGTTTGTACAATTGTAATACCTTTTATGCACTGAAATAATATCTGAAAGTCGATAGTGTCAAATGCAGCACTATGGTCTAACAGAGCAAGAATGGATAAATCCTTTAACAGATGCATTGAGAATGTAATTTTAATTTAATTACAGCTACTCTGTAGGACGAGATAAAAAAGGAACATGTTGAGCATTTCCACCAAAGAAGTGCTAATCAAAGGTGAATTTATTCGAGCAATCCTGATGGTATAGGGTCCAAAAGACAGGTTGTGGATGAAGAGATCAATGAAGCTGTTTCAGAAAGGTCGAATGAAGAAAATCAGTCTAGATAAATGTTAGTTCTTTCGTCTGTCTCAATAATGCCTGAGTTCAAAGGCAGATTTGTGCAAATTATTGGAACAAGGTGATAAATTCTGTCTCTATCTGTCATAATTTCATCATTAAAGCCCATGAAGTCGTTGCTACTGAGGTTTGTAGGAATAGGTGGATCGATAGAGTAGTTACATGTAGTCAGCTCAAGTGTTGAAAGGGAACTTTGGGCTTTTTTTTTTCCTATTAGTTAGGAGTAATAGGCGTTTCTGGTATAATGGAGACCCTTACTGTGCATTATTTAAGCAAAGACTCTATTTCCATGTGTAGAGAGCTTCTTCCACTCTGCTGGAACATCATATCGAGTCTTCCTAAGGTTGGCAATCGCAATATTTTTAAATAAATTAGGAATAGTCAATTTACATGTTTAAGAGTGATAATAAATAAGACCATGTTCTTGGTACCTTCATATTGTTTAGTCTCTTTTATAAAAAAAAAAAAAAATAGCCTGGAAACACAAATAATATCCCTTACCTTCTTTACTTTTTTCCATATTTATTCAGACTTGAAAATCACTCAAATCAAACCCCACACTGCCTGAGGAGTTAATTTGTATTCAAACCCATACGCACCCAAGACAGTGAGGGTAAAGCCCCTGTAGAGCGCCGGCAGACCCTCACTCCTGGAGATCTTCGACAGCGTGTGTAGGACACCCACGTACGTGGGTTCTCTGCAGTTCTGCACGATGAACCTGGTCTCCGCCACCTCCAGAGGATACGTGACCAGGGCCGCTGCAACACCGGCCAGACCACCAGCGAATAGGGCCCTCCACTGAGAGATGAAGCCCAGTTCATCCATGTGAAGATGGACTATCCTGCACAGAGAGGAGGGAAAAAGCTAAATGCATTGATGACCATTGACCAGATTTATTTGCTTGAGATATATATATATATATATATATATATATATATATATATATGAAATTTTATTATAACATTTAAATTCATTGATATACACACATTCTCCTTTGCCTTTATGTTGTAGGGCTGCAACTACGGTAATAAGCATTTCCATTTTCCCAATATGAAGTTGTTTGATCGATAAAATATCAAGAAATGGCGAAACAATGTCGATCGCTGCCTCTTGAAACCTAAGACAACATCATCAAATGTCTCTTTTTTTGTCACTCCCCAAAGATATTCCATTTTTTTGCAGAATATTCACTTTTGAGAAGCTAGAAACATAATATTTGGACATGTTATAATAATCGATTATCGAAATAGTGGAGATTTATTTACTTGTAGATGTATCATTACAGCACTACTATGCTGTCAGTGTTTTTTTTTCTCCTCCTTGCCAATAAATACCTCAGATCATGTGTGCAGAAAAAGAACATTGTGTACCATAAAGAACAGTGGCTTATCCAATCAGGAAGGGGAGGTGTTTCTGCAACAGACATGCGATGGTGTATCTAACTTCCGTCCACAGACAGCAAAGAATGTATTTATGGCTTTAGGCATGGCAGATTACACGCTGCCCTGTGTGTTTATTCATCAGCCATGCTGTAGGCTTCTATGTTTTGTCCTGTAGTAACCCACCAGAAAGAGGCAGGAGCTCACAGCCCTGAATTCAGCCTTGCAGGCAGCACTTCCTCTGCTGACAAGTATGAATGTTTCCTTTTTACACAGGACTGTGAAAACCCAAGAAATAAATAAATCTATGTGCAAATAAGCATATATATTCCAACTGCAAAAATAAAAATCATGAAATTGAATTGTTGAACAATGAATCAACAGTCATCAATGATTCCTTGCATAGAATGTTGTGAATTATTAACTTAAAAAAGGTCTATACCCCCCATTATTATAACCAAGTTGTATGTTTTTGTACAACCAAATTTAGTAGTTAATTTTACTTGATAATTTAAGAAAATTTATAGTCCAAAGGTACTCTCTTTTTTTTTTTTTTTTATTCAATCCACCTAGAATATAAAACTACAATTTGAGGGCATTTAAGAGAGTTAAAATACTTTCAAAATAAAAGTCCTCAGCTTTAATAGAAACTATCAGACTTATATTAAACACTAGAATGAGGAGATTGTTGGACGCCAGGAAAAAAAAACTGCGAGACAAATCTCAGGACGAAAAAAACACGTGACACTTTAAATATCGACAGAGAAAATGAAGCTCTCTGATTGGCGGAAAATAGAAGGCGTCCAGCTGGCACTTTGAAACAGGAAGTGGGTCTTAAGCTGCCAGAATGGAAGTAAACAACATACTTAAACGGACCGTTTGTGTTATTTTATCACTTCGAACAGCTATTAACTATTAAAAGTGAATTTCCTTGTTCCCTTCTAGAAACATGGCGCGTCTTCCTCGTTGTTTAGCGCAAAAAAAAACAAGCTAAATTAATGTCAGCTGACCGAGTTGGTTAACAAGCTAAAAATAAAGCAGAACATCGAATGAAACAACCACTTAAAACGGTATAAAACACACGTAAAAGTCAGATAAAGACAGTAAAATGAAATGAACTTACTTTTTATACGTGGCCATATGAACCGCAGAATAAGGAAGCAACCGGAGACAGGAGGCGAGATTTCCCTTCCAAAACCCCCGAAGTCCTTCATTCTGGTAGATGAGGATGAAGCTCTGGCAGAAGCCCTGCTTACAGTGAAACGTGCCCACCTGGCTTTTGATTTTCACCACCTCCAGGGGCGACGTGACGCTTTTGCTGAAGAATCCGGAGAAACCGACGCACAAAAAGCTCTGAGACCTCGTCAGTCTGTCGTCTTTTTTAACAGACGCCATCTTTATTTATAAAAACAGAAGAAAAAAAAACACCCCGTGGTTTCCCGAGATGTTTTCAGCTTGTTCTGCATAGGTTAATCATCTAAATATAGCGGTCGACGAGCGTTATCCGTCTCCCGTCGTGTCGAGCGGTGTTATGACCTCATCACGTTGCTGCAGGAGCTGATGTGACGTCACGGCGACGCGAGAGGGCGCTGTCTGACACGATTTACAAACAGAGAGAGATAGACGAAGCCTTTGTTTTAGTAAAATAATGTTGTTATCTAACACTGATCATAGACTTAGAGCATTATTTATAACAAGGTTACAAAAGGACAAATCGATTTTTTCAGATTATAATATAAAGCTAAGGTTAAATAATATTACTTTAAATACATTTAAAGAAATATATATAAGTAATAACTTTATGTGCAAATAGGATTTAACTTTGGTAAATTTATTAAAAAGGCTGAGAAATTTTCATACTCATATTCCAGTTCATTTTAATTATTTTTCCTGTGCTTTCTTTAATTTTATTAACCTGAGACTAATTTAACATCACGTGTAGCAGCAGTGCTATGGTTCTGCAGGGAATATAAAATGTCATAATGTGATTGTGTTATGACGGAGGTTTATCATTACAATATTCAGTCAGGTATTTACTGAAATAGATTTTTATAGCACCAGTGATATGGAAGAGATAATACAGAAGGATCATAAAAGTACATTTTAAAGGTCACAACTGCATAGATATAATAGTAAGTATTAGTTCAGAGATTGCAGTGTTGCATTAGATACACGTTCAGATGCCCCTTTAACCTCAGGTGCCACTTGAGGAGCCACATAGTTGTTGTTTTTTTTCAGAGGCGAGTTGGATGTTTTTGTCACCATAGGTGGCGCAATAGTCCAACTTTTGGGGTTGATTTATTGGTAACTGAGATGGATGAAGTGCCAGAACATCCCACTGAAGTAGAAGTTTGTAATACAATAAAACTTATAAAGGGTTGTTATCTGGAGGCCAGACTTATTTGGTTATAATTACATATTTGGTCAAATGTGTGTGTGTGTGTTTTTTTTTTAAATATTTCCATATTTAACCAGGACAGTGTCTTCTTTTATTGAAGTAACTGTAAAGAGACAGTATATTCATGTATTATTGTATCACGCTCACCATATTTAACTTTGCTCTAACTGCAAAAATACTTAAGCATACAATGATGTAATATCCTTCTATTGGGGTTGTAAAAGCATAACTGCAGGCTGTTCTTGTTTGTGTATTTCCTTCTTTTTATGAGTTGTTGAGAACAACATATTAAAGAAATCTACTCAAAAATACAATAAAAAACAACAGTTAGTGGTGTGTTATTTTCATATCCTATTTTTCTTTATGTGAATGTGTGCATTTACACGCAGTGAAGTTGTCACCATGTTCATGCAACTTCCAGACAAATTCCTTTTAATTTATTTCACCATCAAGACAGATCCAAAGTATAAGTGCGTTTATCTGCAGGGATTCGTCGTCGCTGTCTTGTTTCAGCGCCGTGTTTTGCTTCCTCCTTTTCTTTGCCAGCCAGGAGACCTCCCTCCCCTGCCGGGCTGACAACCTCAGATGCATGTGAGGAGCCCACCTTCTGTCTGCGGCTGGACCACTTGGCTCCTTCACAAAGGCTGCTGGAATAACAGAGCAGAGCAGAGGAAATGACAGCCTGATCACAAGAGGGTTCCCTCACTCCCCCTCACCCCTCACTGGCTGCCTACTGGGGGTGGAAAAGGGTGTGGCTGTGCACGTGTGTGTGTGTGTGTGCACACGTGCACTTGTGTGTAATATTGGCTTTTGACTTTAATACTCTCAAGGCCTAATTCAAATATATAGAAATAACTATGCAGTATGGAAAGAGATGGAATTAGATTTTAGTGATTTCCAGCTCTGAATAAGTATGGGAATACATTAAAAATTTGAAAACATTTGTGTTTCTAGACTATTTCCCTATCTTATTTTTTCTAAAATATATATTTTTTCTAAAACCTTTGCAATCAAAATAGTATATATATATATATATATATATAATATATGCCAAAAGGTCTTTAGTGATCTGCATGAGGTGACATTTAGGACTGTGTCCATTTTTGTTTCCCTGAATGCAGTGAATTAAAAACTGCAAATTGGAAATTAAAATATTTAAAATTAGAAAGCTCATTTTGAAAAAATAGACTAAAAATAATAATATAATCATATTTATTGAGTATGCTAGGGGTAAATGAAAAGTTATTTGTATTCAGATAGGGTTAGAATGTGATTATGTGATTTTTAAGTATTAGAAAACAAAAAGAGATTATACAAAATGTTTGTGTTTCCAGACTATTTCCCCTGTACTGAAATTTTCCTAAAACTTGAGCGATCAAAATAGTTTTTAAAAAAGCAGATATTCAGTATTGGAGTTTTCAGAAAACTAAACTATATCTTTTCTGCATAAAGTAAAGGTTTAAAATTATGTCCAGTGCTGTTTCCATGGAAATAATTATCTAAATTAAAAATTTAAAAACATTTTGTAATGCTTTTGTTAAAATAGACCAAAAACAATTGGAGACACAGTATAATATTATTATAATCTTATTTGTCGAGTATGAAAATGGGGTTATTTGTTCTCATATGTGAATATGGTTCTGAGAAATCTACAGAGAAGAGTAAAATGTGACTCTGCAGAAGCATGGTATTTCAAAATGGAAAGTATGTAGGAACCTGCTGTGATGATTAAAGCAAGTGCAGAGGTAATTTCTGCTCTGAGGAGTTCATCATGCTCATACTCTATTATCACACTGGCTATTAAGGCAACTCAGGGGTGTTTGAATCAGCAAATCAATACAATTTTGGGAACTACAGGGTGGCGAGAGGAGATAGAGATAAATGTCTGGCACACAACTAGATGTTAAAGGAATAATGTTTTTTTTTTCCTTCTCCAGAACAATAGAAGAGCACGCCTTGAGAATTCTTTGATCTCACTGTCACGCGTGTTTGGTTTGTAATACAGCAGATAATGGGATGGCTGTTTAAAGATAAGCGGCGTGATGCGGACTCACGCTGTATCTTATCAATAAATGCTTCAGCAATCAAACAGGACCCAGCCTGTCCTTCCTCTGTCCCTCACACCGCCCTGACCAGCCAGTGTTTGTGGACAGAGCACTGCCTTCTTCCTGTATGTATATCCCGCTCCTGAATGAGCACTTCCTCCACGCGGCCAGGCTGTCCTACATGTCTTTGTGTCTCGGGGAACCAGGCGCGTAGCGGTAGGTGTAGGCAGGCCGGGGCATTGTCATTCCCTGGATGTCATGCGCAAGTCGACCCTTGATCTCCCACTTTGAAGTGCATTGCCAGGAGGACCCGGGAGAGACGGGGAGCGGGTCGGCTGCGGCCGGCGGCGGTCAACAGGGGGCGCCCGACACCAGGGAGCAAACGCACGCACCCGAGGCCAGAAGTGGCCGCGGTCCTCACAGACTGGTGCCAGGCTCACAGACTGCGGCAATAAAATTCTCACCTCATTATCTGAGACAGTCACATCACAGGCCTGTGTTGGCAGGGGAGGGGAAGGAGAAGAAAGGGTGGGTGGGGGGAGGGGAACCGGCATGGGTGGGTGACACCAAGAGTCTGTCTGAATGTGAGTGTGTCCTTTTTTTTTTTTTTTTAAAGGTGGGGGTGTACTGGTGAGAAAAATCAGGCATAAGTACAATTCACTGAGGCACCACGTTCACACCTCTACCAACAAGGCTCAGGCTGCAAAACGCCGCCCTCCCCGGCTCACTTAACGGCAACGGGGGAGACTTGTTATTCATCGAGGGGGGGCTAATTTTGGATTAACGGTTTCTGTGATGGGTCAAACTGTGAACGGTTGCCAGTGTTTGTTAGGAATAGTAAACCTCATTAATGGGAACAGGTTTTATTACTACAAACGTTCAAACCCGCTGTTCAGTCCTGCAGAACAATAAATGTGTTTAAATGCAATATATAAAAGTGTCAAATCGGCAATAAATTTGCAGCATAAAGATGTTAATTGCAAGTGCAGATCCAATAAATATTAGGGAAATGTCAGGTGAATACTACTATTAAATGTGATTTTTTTAAATATAACTTCCCTGTAAAAACTTATCAAGGAATGACGCATTACCTATTTAGCCAGGATGTGGATGACCAGGAGGCCCATTGTCTGTGAGGATGCGGAGGAGAACCTCTGGCAGCTGGTGTCCCCTTATCTTCCCATGTACAGCCAATAAATCAATATCAAATCTAAAGGATGAGGAAGCCAGATGGCCCTCCACCGGCCCACTACAGACCGGGGCCCTCTCAGGGCCTCCTCGACTACTGTACTGCCGGAGCATGCAGCTCTGCCCTTTGAAGACATACACATTCAACAAGCGGCTCAATGAATGACTAAAGGGAACAAATAAGCTGTTACGACTCTGCTCAAATCAGTGTTTGTGTTTCCATCCACATCAAAGGCCCCCGGCGTGTTTGATATGCGGCCCCCACACCTTGATCCGAGCCGCGTACAGGTAGAAGGGGAGGAGCAGCCCATTGAGGAGGGACAGGGTCATGTGGCCTCTCCTCTCAGCCCCGGCTCGAGGGTAGTTGACCCAGACGAAGGGTCTGATGTGTGTCTCTTGTTCCCCAGGGAGCTATTGCTCCTTATGCCCATCACAAGACACATTATTTATTAGGCAGCCTATTGATTACACGCTTTAAAGGGAACATTCCCGCTAATCCGGAGCGGTAATTACAAAACCAGCGTGCACCCTTGCCTTTAAAATGCGGAAATAAATATATAATGCTGACTGATGTGGAGATGGCAAGAGTTTTTTTTTTCCATAAGTGGCCGGCTAGGAGTAAGGTCAATGAGGTCAGTTACCTAAATACATCCCGCCAGACTCATCTTGATTTCTGTGTAGGCCAGGGGTCAGGTTAAACAGTAGTTTGATTGAATGGCTGTTCACAGGCCAGTGTGAAATGCCAGCTCTATTGCAATGTGGGAGCGGGAAGGAGGGGGCTCCCCTGGCCTTTGTGTGGCCCGCGGTCTCAGAGCACGGACCCATTGTTAGAGGCCGACCAGCCAGCCCCTCAGACTCTCCTTTGCCCTGCTTTGTCTCGAGCAGCGTGACCATTTCCTTCATCCAGGTCAGGGCAGGGTCGTGACTTTGGACACCAGTCCTCCCTGTCTGTCTGCACCGGCTCGCATGCTCATAAATGCGCGGAACGTCGGGACAGATGCACAGCCGTCACGCGTCAGGGGTTCACAAAAACAGGAGCAGCATAGACATAAAACAGCAGAATAAAAAAAATAAATCTGGACACAAAGCAGCACAGTGAAATGTGCCGTTTCATTTGTTTCATTACAAATGAAATAAAAAAAAAATCCAGGCTAAATCACTTAAACTGATCTGTAAGGAATTAACCGGAATACATTCATGATCAATATAATTTATACAGTGAGAGATGTCTCACTTGTGGCTTTTGCGAGCGTGTAAAACACGGTACCACATACACGGAGCGGAGATAACCCCTTCACTGCCCCGAAGTGTCCGAGTTATGCAACAGAAGAGGTTTAGAAAAGTGGACAGCAGCCTCCTTCTGTCCCGAGGCTGGACCTGCCTTATCACGGCCTGGCCATCACCGTGATAAGAAGAGGAAAGGCCAAAGGGCCATAAGGAACAGTGTGCATGGTTCGGGTCAACAGTGTGAGGAGGCTGGACTCAAAGGGGAGGGAAGGAGGACAAGAATATTATCTGATAAGAATCAGCCAGCTCTTTTGATCTGCAGGAGGGCTGATCCTGGGCTACAGGGTGTCATGCTGGGTGGACGAGCAGAACGACACGGCAGGTACAAACAAGCAGGCCCTTGAAGATCATCTGGGGCTGAGCATATTTACATAGGGAAGACTGGAAAGACTCTTCTGGCGCGCACGCAAACAAGCCAGTTGTCCTCGGGATTTCACACGACCAGCATTCTTAACATGTGTTGGCTATCTTGTTTTTTTTTTGACCAGTCAATTTCTAGGCTAATCGTATCATTTGTATAATTAAACAGCATGTCTCATGCCGCTGTTAGCCACAATTGAGCAAAATAAATAAATAAATAAATAAATAAATAAATATGCAAACGCCGACAATGTCGAGCCCACTGAGACATGTGAATGTCACAGTGTGGTCTGCTGGGTTCGGTCCCATAAGTCACTGATTAAAAGCCGTCATGTGGGGGCCAGACAGGACCCGGGGCCGCGGCGCGAGCTGTGGCCTGAGCCGAATGCCTCGCCATCACCGCTCCGGGGCAAGACGGAGGGATTCTGTGCGTGGAATGGCCCGGTCGATCACATGCTGGCGCGGAGTTAGAAGCGTCCTCGGTTTCCCCGTAGCAACGGACGGTAGTCGCTGCACTTGTGTCTGCAGCCTCTCTCTGTCTGTATGGTTCTTAGAATACAAAACAGCACAAGTCTGGAGATATTGAATATCCTTTTCATTGTTAGAAATCCCACAAAAAAGGACAGTACCAAGAATAAGAGACTCCTACAACAACAAGTCTAGCCTGATTGTCTATGAGCCTCATGCACCTGATATTCACTCTATAAAAACTATAAAAATGTTAATTTCTATGAAAACTAAGTAGTGCACACAATTCTAAAGCTGTAAATAGTTCCCTACAAATGCATGTTTTACTTTTTTTTTTAAGTATGTTCTCTAAAAACTACAGACAAGTCAATTATCTTTTTAAAAAAAGCAATTGAAATCATATATTTAAAAAGGTTTATGTTTTCAATAGGAATGAACAGGCTTCAAATGTTGAGAACTGAGACTGCTGTTTGTTCGTGGGATTTGTTGACAGTGGTAAAATCAGATCAGATAACACACTAACACACAAAACAAAGCTACTGAGATCTGTGTTTTCACACATGGACAACAGGAGAGGTATCACACTTTCAAAAATACATCAGTATCAGGAATTATGATTCCTTTTATGATGATTTAAACTAAAAAAAAAAAGGAAAGGGGAAAAAACTGCCTCAGTTCACACAACGCGAACAAGGTATCAGCAACCTGTTACATCCACGCTCCAATTAAAAGAATTAAGATGTAAGGGGCCTTCATTATCAGCTCTCTCTGAAGGACTTCAAAGCGGCGTGGAGTGAGATGCAGCTGCCCTCACGGTGTGAGTTTCTCCTCTCTCACTCCGGAGCAGCTTGTTTGTGTTGATCCCAGCAAAGACAAACAGCAAACAGCCCCCTTCTCCCGTTGGTGGCCGCCGCCGCTCAAACACAGAGTCCTGGGCCGAGGAGCGAGACAGGCGAGGCGTCATGGCGGCGTCCTCAGGGCCGCCGGTTTGTCCTTTTTATGTTTTTTTTTTCGCCTCATTTCCAGGTTTCTGCATGAGGAGTTAATCACATTCAACGCTGTAAAATACAAGAAAGAAAGAACAGAAAAAGACACAACCCTAATATATACAAAATATAATCTGAATATAGTAATTAATTCAGATAATATATATATATGTATATATATCATATATGATATAATTGATGATTAATTCACATACTTCATGTCAATAATAAATATTCATCCTCTATGTTTATGGGTCAGTGATAAGTTGTGAAAACATAGTAAAACACAGTTTGAAGAAGATTTCATCAGGTCACTCAAATCTTACATTTTGTGTTCATTGGCTTCTTGTCATTTAAAAGTCCACTTGTATATGTTACAAAAATCAAGATTTTGTGGGATTTCTTTGACAAAATATGTCAAATGGTGTAACCAGAATGATAAATCTCAAATATAAAATATAAAACTAGTTGACACTATGTTTTGTTTTATATTTTTAAAACCTTTTTAGGAGATTTGACATATCTGGTAGGACGTTTCCAGGCAGTTTTATCATCGCCCCTCATGTGTCCTACGTTTCTAAGCATCTTCAGTAGCTCACTTCTTCTTCTTTTCCTCCTCTCAACACATGGTGTCACTCTTTCTCATTTTTGCTGTTAGTTTCCTCCTCAAACTTCTCCCCGACTGTTTGTAAAACTACTGAACATTTACCACAACATACTGACATGTTGTTTTAAACTGTGCATCTGGAATAACAAACAGCCCAGAGTTTCCCTGTCACACAGGAATAATTGTTTAACTTATTTAGGATGTAAAAAAAAAAAGAACGATCTGAAAAATAAATAAGGAAATTCCCTTCTGCAGCTTCTTAATGTGCAATATTTTCTATTTTCGTCAGATTTCTACGATAGTAAACTGAAAATCTTTGTCTCGAGGACAGAAGAAGACATTTTACAGACGTTTTATAGACCAAACAAATACATACATTAAAAATGAAAAGAATTAGTTGTAGCAAAATAGAAGTTTTACAATGCTTTAAAATGACTGGATAATGATAATAATTATAATATATATATGCTATAAAGTTTTATAGAGCTTTTCTTAACCGACTCAAACGTTTAAGGATAGAAGGCAAATTTATGATTTTGTGCTATTTAAGTAATAATAATTGACTTGACTTGTCATGTCATGTTTTTAATCTTTTCAAGCCTATTTTATTGTAAAAATACATTTTTATTTGGGCAATTGTTGGGTTTATGACGGCTAATGAATATGTCCGCTGGCTTTTCAGCGCGGCTGTGGGCCAGGCAAGAAAAAATGAATTATGACTCCTCACATTTAACCCCACAATTAAGCTTATACTAAGAAGGGGGAAAAGAGATGTAGTGGTGCCTTCTGGTCCCTTATGAAATACAGACCAATTGACATCTGTATTGCCGCCGTGGAGTGTCTCGTTCTCCGAGTTTGTATCAGCAAATGTCACTCCGCATTGAGGTTTCCTAGCACGGCTATAAATCGTGGGGGAAACAGGCTTTCACAGAGAGAGAGGTTTTATGGCACAGAGACTTCCCTTCCATTCTGCAGGGGGTCGAGCACTTTACACCGCTCATGTGTCGCAGGCCTTTTAACTGGCACTGTCCCCGAAAACAGGAGGATTGTGCTATTCAGCATCCTTCAGGTGACCGAGGAGCTGCCGCTTTGATATTTCAAGAAATTTGGTAGGATGATATTGAATGAAATTAAAATATTCAGTGTTTATTTGCGGCGTAAATGAGTCAAGTCAAGTTAGTTTTATTTGTAAAGCCCAAAATCACAAATTCACTCCAATGTACGAAAGCAACACAACATCTGCTGTCCTCAGACTTTAACATCATGGAAAACTTCCTAAAAAAAAAAAACTTTAATAGGGGGAAAATGAAAGAGCAGACTGCAACTCAGCCAGATGAACAGCAACAATAATCATTTTCTTCTACTGAATAGATGGACTATTCTTTAGTTAATAGGCCATTTAGTCTATAAGATGTGTAAAATAATAATAATCAGATTGCTTATTTAGTTTAATCAACTCTCAAATCCCCAAATGTATTCAGTTTAATATCATACACGATTTGGAAAACCAGTGAATGAACATATTAGAAGCTATAGGGAACTTTAAGATAATGGTCCAAATTTATTTTCTGCTAATTTGTGGGAATTATTTCTCTAAATAAAATATGAATGCTTTAATCAATGAAAAACTTGCAGATGAATCTCACAACTTGCTGGAGTCTCTGCAGCCGCATGCATCACAAATCTTTACACATTGACTCTCGTCCTCAGAGAGAACAGGTGTCTTATTAATACACAGTCTCCCCTCTGTCCACTCAGAGCCCTATCTGTGCTCGACCTCCAGAGGTTTCTTCCTCTGCCTTTATCTGCCGAGAATGAGAGTTAATAGTTGAAGACGGAATGCACAGCTTGACTTTTTGGTTACCTGTAATTAGACATTTTCACACGAGAAGCAGAAGAGTATCATGTGACCCAGTGATTAACATAAGAGAGGGAACATGATCATATAAGACTTTCTATAAATATGACAGTATTAATATCCAGTACATCATTTACTTTTCAGTTCAGTTTCAGCTTATCATTTTACGCAGGGATGAATGACCTGAAAAGATCGAGGAACAGTTCTGAGTATCAGGCTTCTAGCTTCAAAACTAGTGTGTAATTTTCTTGAAAATGTGTTTGCACCATTAGTATTTCTTCACCCAACATGATAAAAGACCTCACAGATAGATCATTCTTTACTAGTACTTTAGTGGTTGCCAACTCAAATAAATCGCTATTAAACTATTTGGATGCATTTTTTTTAAGAAAAAAAAAGTTCTTAATTAATATTAATGATATCATTGACTTCAGTTGTTTTTATTTCATACACAAAATGCATTTCAACATTTGAAGCAATAAAACAGTACATAAGCACAACAGCATAAATGAGAATATTGAACAATAATAAAATAAATAAATGGCATAAATGCACAGTTTTAGTGCATAGATCATAGCTTTAGGTAGAATCACAAGACCAACTGTACAGGATGGCACGGCTTTGTGTGAACATCTTTTATGACAGTAAAGTGAGTATCTTTGGCTGGAGGACTGGTCGGGCCAAAGAGGACAGTTTGGGACATCACTTTGTGTTTTGTGAAACAATGCACTTTTTTAATTTTATTTTACCAAGAAAATAACCAACAGAATCACCCATAATGAAAATAATGTTTAGTTTTATCTTTAACTTAGCAAATGACACTGCCAATACTATTTGCACTACTTAATCCATGTATAAAGTTTGATCTGTATATATAGAAATATTATATAAATGCGTCAGTGGCAAATCATGGTTGGCAAATGTGAAAGTCAAAAACCTTTTTTTTTTTTAAATACAAGTATTCATTGGGTATTCCAAATGTACAATTTGTGTTCATGATGGTTTAATGTCATTTGAAAGTCTATTTGTACCATGTAAATGATTTCTTATGTGGTAAAAAGTATGTGGTACCAAAGTTTTTAGGGCTACACAACATAGAATTAAAAAACTTTTTAAAAATACATCAGGTACCATCCATCAGGTGTCTAAATATGTATATATTTTGTGTGGTTATGTGTTAAACGTGTAAAAGTCCATTTATTATTATAATTTCTTTTTTGTGTGATTTTTAACACACAATATCAAATGGTGCAACCAAAAAAGAAATATAAATATTAAACCCACCTAGAATATAACACTTGATCACATGTGTTTTATAATTTTGTTTTACTTTAAACCCTTTTAAAGAGAGTTAAACTATCCTATATGTAATATAATGCAGTATTTCATTGCTCCATAATAGTGAACAACAATAAAATCAGGAAGATAATATATAATAATATCACACAGTCCGTATAATGATTACTTTTACTGTTAATGCTTTGAAATACATAATGTACTTTTACTTAAGTATGATTTTAAACACGTCACTATTTTAATAAAGGGGAATAATACAACAAATAAGCTATATGTGTGTCTGATCATTCTAATGGCAGAGCTCCACGTATGGACACAGAACGCTCACATGGTGCACGTGGTGTGGTTGACTTCCACCTGCCTGCTCCTTCCTGTGCGCTCGTGCGTCGCTGCTCGAAAACCGGGAAAGTCGCCGCGTCCTCCTCCTTCCTCCTCCTTCCTCCTCCGTCCTCCTCCTCCGCGGGTCGAGCTCCACCTGGGACCGGATTCACCCACGGCACTGCGGTAAATTCACGGAAGGCGAACAACTCGATCGATACCGGCCGGTACGAATTATGGAGTTGTTGTTGTTTTTTTTCGTTGTTTAAATGAATTATTCATCAGTTCTTACAGCCTCGCTTTGTTTGAGCTAGCGATAGGTTAGCTGCTGCTTCCGGGACTTGAGTGTGTGTGTGTGTGTGTGTGACGTGCTCACAGGTAAGACGAGTTTCAGTCTCGACTTCTGTTCGTACACAAACAGCAAACACCACAGATTCAGGCTTCGGGCCTGTTTAATTAAACGTATTACAGCAGAAATGTTCTTTTTTAATATTATAATAATAATAATACTAATACTGTAATTAGTTTCCGTGGTGAAGCAGCGTCCTGAAGGTGAAACCACGTCAGGTACCAACCTGATCACTGTCGCTTTTTTTTTTTTTTTTTTTTTTTTTTATTGCCTCCTCTGTCATCGGGATCTGTCACGTTCGTGTCGCGATTAAAAGGAGCAGACCAACGCGACATGGGCTGACATGAGGGCGACAGCTGAGTTATTTATGGTCCTGGCGACAACAGACGACCAGGCAAGGGCTGCAAGGTGGATCCCAATTGGTGGAAATCACCAGTGAATTAGAAGCAGCTTGGTTTGTACCTGGTTTAGGTCAAGATCAGTGGGGGGGTGGAACTTAAAAGATCCCCTTAAAAGATGTGAAATACTCTGCTTTTAATAATAATGTGTGTTTAATGTCTTTTTTTTTTTACCCACGAATATAGATTATTTCCTTATTAAAGTCCTTGAAATTACATCTACTCCTTCTCCCTTGTGACAAATGGTCAGAATATGTGAATAGAGGACTGGGAGTGGTCTTTTATTGTTACCGGCTGCTAATTGGGTCACTACCAGAATAGAGATAAGCTTTCAGAACAAACGGGACTGCCAATGTTATTTAACGTCATTTTAATCGACCTCTAATCGTGATGAAGTCGTAATTATCAGGTGGTGTTGCAGTTGAATGCAATAATGCTATAGGTAGAAAGGTAGTTATAGGTGTCTGTGTAGATTCTCATTCATCCAGGTCATTGTAGTGTCAAAGGAGTTACTTGTTGTACGCAACTGGACTTCTTCTTGTAGCTTGAAGTTGTTTCACCTCTCATCCAGAAGGCTTCTAACTCCTTTGACACGTAGTTATAGGTATAGGGGGAAAAACTTGCAAATCAATCTGAAGCAGTGCTAATGTATAGTTATAATTAACTTATTAATACACTAAGATGTAAGCCGCATTTAATTGTTGCCGTTGATGCCACATTGACACTTTTTAGTGTGATTTTGTGCAGCTACAATACATATAGTTACTTTAAATGTGTGTAAATGAGTACGGTATTTTTACTTTACTTTAATAGTATTTGCGTCATTCCTATAGTGATTGCTTTAAGTTTACAGACAACATACCCTAACGAATTGTTGTGAGATAAAGGGCTGACCGATACGTTTTGTCAGGTTCCAAACGGTCATGTTTGACCTCTTTTTTTTTAATAAAATCAATCATCAGCTGGCTGGGTAACTATTTAATCTTAGTATTCAATTGAACATCCAGTAAGTGACTCACGCGCACTGACAATATCAGAGGGTCTTTGTTAATGAACTACTGTTCTTCATGCTCGATACAAAGGTGACATTCTAGACTGATAAGTTATGTCATAGTTGGCATTTGGGCCTAGTTGGTACGTACAAGCTGTCATTCAGTCCATGGGAGGCTCAGACTTAACCTTTGTGTGTTTTGAAGGCGAGAGACACTAGCAGCACAAACACGTGCACACACACGTGCATGCACATACACACACGCACATACGTTTTGTGGTGTGACAGTTGTTGATTATTTCCTGCAGAGATACGCCTTGCAAATACTGGTCATTGTATTTAAAGCAGCAGACTTTGCATGCTGTTTTTAATAGAAGTTACATAATGTTCAAACACCGCTCAAAATAGCCAGGTAAATATGGTGTTTTATTGAAGTGGCGCTCTAAATTTATGACAGGCACAGATTCAGGGGGAAAAAAAACATCCGTGAGTTGATGCCACTTTACTGAGACAAGTTGGAGCTTTTCACCTGATTACTGCATGCGATAAACACGCCACAGACAATGACACACCTCCTGCCTCACAGGCTGAAGATTTTATTTGTCTGACACGGCGTTACCTGTGTTCACAGAGGGTGTGGCTGTGCATGTGACTCACACCGACTGTTGGAGCAAAAGCGATTGGGCCGGTAATCCCGTACGGACACTACAAGGCCAGAGACATTTCCCTCGAAAGCTTAGACCGTCACATGATTACGAGGCACTTACTCTGGTTGAAGCGTTCCCTCGTTAAAGCTGGTGGCGTTGAGCAGATATGTTGTTTGACCCTAAATCTGTAAAAACAGATTTAAGCTTATCAACCAGCGACATATCTTGTTGTGGGTGCTACAGATATGAGTTTTAGTGTGAGGTATTTCTTTAAGCCCTGGATTCCTGTAATATAATGTCTCTGCTTTGGTTTAGGATTAGGTTTAATCCATATCTGTGAAAGCCGACTTGTTATGTTGAGGTATTACAAATTTCTCAAAGAAACCCCAGAATAAAGAAGGATTTCTGAACCAGTGATTGACACTTAAATCCATCATAAAATGTTTTACTTTTTGGGTTGCAGTGAACAAAGATTTCATTGATTCTCTGGGGTTAGAATAGTGAGTATACACAGTTCAATGTTAATTAAGGCTCTCTTCAGGTCAAAAATAGGTGCTGCTATTTTACATGTTGCCTCAAAGAATCAGTGAGATTGATAACGTGCGTTTACCTATTTCATGTCAGTATGGCAGAAAAAAGGCCTTTATTTGCTTTAAATGCTGATGCCGGTGTATATTTTGATAAATAACCTCTAAGGAAGGAGATGTGACCGCTGACGCTGCACATTTTTCTGCCTCACGTCTTTGATCTGCTCAAATGACGTTAAACAACATCCTCTGTGGAAATATTGAATATTGTTGATGTCTATGGCTCCGGTGCAGAGGAAAAAAATAGGACATGAAAGTCAAACTTTCTGTCATAAAATAACAAGATTACAGTACTGTAACCTGACTTTTAAAAACAGTTATATGGTAATCTTACTCGTTTAATAACAGAATTCGAGTAAATTTCCATATTTTTCCAGTTTCAGGAAAGGATTAAACTCCTGTCCCAAATTTCCACATGCTCTCAAATAACTGCCTCGGCTGATATTTGGTAATTTACGGTAAAATGTTAAAGATATTCAGTTACAGTTCATAGAGGACTTGAGGAAACAAAGCAAATATTTAAGATTTGAGAAGCTGGAACCAGAGAATTTCGGTTCCATTTTGACGTCTATGTTTCGTGTGGGGAAAAATCTCTTTTCGCTTTGGCAAACACTGGTTGGTAGTAGCATCTCCAGCGTGGCTGGATGTCTGCCTGCCGTCATCTACACTTCATCATGAATGCATCTTCAGTAAAAAGCCTTTGTGAGCTCTCTGTGGAAAACTTTGACTCCCTGCAGGTGTGTGTCCAATGTTTCACAAAGCAAACAACACACCTTCAGTATAAAGGAATTTGATAGCAGTAGAGAACTAAAACTGCAGAAGTTTGATAACTGAGCATGTCACAGTCAGGTAGATTAATGAATTGGTGTTATTTTATTGTTTACCTCTAGTTTCACATTCTTGCACCATGTCATGTTTTTTTTTTTTTTTCCAAAAAATAAATGGAGCAGAGCCTGGTTTCTGCTCTGCTTCTCTGCCTGTGCTACAGTATCCATGACCCCTATCTATTACAGAGGTAGGTATCACTTGTGCACAGTGAGGACAAAGAGAGGGAGAAAAGGCCTGTATGACCTCAGCGTGTGTGTGTGTGTGTGTGTGTGTGTGTGTGTGTGTGTGTGTGTGTGTGTGTGTGTGTGTGTGTGTGTGTGTGTGTGTGTGTGTGTGTGTGTGTGTGTGTGTGTGTGTGTGTGTGTGTGTGTGTGTGTGTGTGTGTGTGTGTGTGTGTTGGAGGACGCGTATTTGTAATCATGTCGTTTGTGTTTGCAATCAGTCGCTCGGCTATTGAGAGAGTACTTTACCTGTGGTTGTGCAACATCAGCAGCCTGCACGCACACACACACACACACACACACACATTCCCCAGCCCTGAGAGGGGGAACCGTTCTGTCCTCTCAGCTGAGCTGCTCCACTCTGCCTAGTTACACCAATTCCCTCTCTGCATTCTTTGCAGCGGTGCAGCCAGAACTCGTCCACATTCTCACACACACACACACACACACACGTAGCGTCCAACACCCACAGACCTTATCCTGTCGGTGTGCAGCAGGGGAGGCAGGGCTCTGGTTTCATTGGGGCTGGAGGCAGCTGCTGGGTCAGAGGCTGGTGTGTTTGTGGCAACACAGATATCGTCTGTGGGTGAGTAGCTGGGCGCTAACAACACAGGAGCTGAAGCTTCGTACCTGAAATCTGAAGAGAAAACAAGACTTTTCATAGACTATATCAATGTGCATGTTTTTTTTTCCTTTTTGCTCCTCTTTATATGGAGGACAGCTGGAGGTGTTTAATGGCATTTTGTGCATTTCGGTCACATTTTAGCTCCTGAGTCTTGTAATGATGCCTGTCGCAATGTCTCAAAACTCTGTTTATGTTGTAGAGAAGCCGTTTACTGCACTTTAACTCCTAATATTTATTTATATTTGTATCTATGGTGTTACAATGTCAAAACAATGTAGTCATTATACACAAAGGCTAGGTTAGCCTGAGTCTATTATAGATATTTCAGTGTTTCTGTACATATTTTTGTGTGATGTGCTAATTGGGTGTATGTAAAAGGTACCATTTATTTCAGTCTACTGTGACATATGCGTTACTATTATCAAGATTAACTTTAATGACTACAATTATTACCAGATGCACTATGTCACATCCTATTATGGGTATTTTGACGGTGACTGTGTTTCAGAATCAGTGTGAGGAAAAGCATTGTGCTCTAAACGTTACACAGAAAACACAAACTCCTATTCATTTCGTTGGAAGCCCTCCACACTCACGTTTTATTAAATGCTGTTTACCCTAAAAGCTGGGCTTGGAATAGATCGAACACGAGGTATTTGGTGCGATTCGTCAAACGTCTGTTAATCTGATTTATTTGTTCATATGTGAAGTAAATGACCAAAAGTTTTTCAAAAGAATGCATTCCTAATCAGCGCTCTGCTTATGAGAAGGAATTAGAGGAGATTAGGAGCTGCACAAAGGGATGGAGACGACCGCTGATTGGGTGCAAGGGGCCATTAATGATGGGAATTGCGTTTCTGCCCGGTCCATTCAGAATTCTTACTCCCGTGTAGTGCCGTGCCTTTGTTCCTTCCCATTAGCGGGGGTTTGACTTTAGTCTGCTTTCTTTTGCCTCGTTGCACAGAGTTTAGCTCCTTCAGTGACATGCACGGCGACTTTTAGCTGAGATAGAATTCCTTTTTGTCCCTCAGGAAACTGGCTGAGAGGAAGCAGCTGCTGCCGTGTTGCTGTTGCTCCGTGGATTTGTCATTTCCTGTGGAGTTGGCCGGCGTGAATATAAATAGTCCCGACTCCTGCAATAACGCTTAAACCGTGTTTCTTCTTCTCGACAGAAAAATGAAGACATGGAGATAACGTCGATGACTGCGGATGGTTGTTTCACTTTTACTTCTTGAGCGGGTTCACATTTTGCGATGCAGACTTCATGAACTACGCTGGACGCGATTTTTAAAGGAGATAAGCAGCTGTGTTGAAAAGCAAAAACTCTCACTGTTGAACAGACTTCAGGACTGAGCTGATGGCTACTACAGAAACTAAAGTTGCTGGCGGCAGCACGGCCGGCCTGTCCTGGGCCAGGGTTTGTAAGGAGTGCGGCCAGCAGCACGAGGGCCAGGACAGCCACCTGTACGAGTACCAGGACGAGGTGGACGACGAGCTGGTGTGCCACATCTGCCTGCAGCCCCTGCTCAGGCCCATGGACACCCCCTGCGGCCACACCTACTGCTTTCACTGTCTGAGCAACTTCCTGAAGGAGCAGGACTTCTGCCCCGTGGACCGCCAGCGGCTGCAGCTGCACCAGTGTCGGCCCTCCAGCCTGCTGGTCCGGAACCTGCTGGACAAGCTGCTCGTCATGTGCCCCCATAGCGCGGACTGCCAGCAGCAGATGCAACGCTGTGAGCTGCAGCCTCACCTGCACAACAGGTAACACGTCTCTGGCCGTCAAGGTTCTGTTGGCTTTTAATGACTGAAAGTCTAAAGTATGATAATGTGAGAAATATCTACCAGTCAAAATGGTCAATGCAGTTATGAACATGTATTATGAGTACCCACCTTTACCATTAATGCTGGAAAAAAAGTACATTACAAGAAGAGAAAAAAAAAAACATTCACTGCAATGAGAAAGCGACAATTTTGACTGTATTGCATAATTCTATTTCATATGAAATTAACATGTTTTAATTAAGAGTATAACTTGTCTATTTAATCTCTGCAAAAACTGAGGAGTAAAATTGAGCCTCTGCTGGTTGCCTGGCAACAACACGGTGACAAAAGGACCACTGACTTGGAAGTAGGAGCAAATACCCCCCTGTAAGATTCTGGTTTATGCTAAGCTATGCTAATGCTGGCTGTAGTTTTATATCTAGAAGGAACAGACATGAAATAACAGATATGATAGTACTAGTAGTATTGATAATTACATTTTTACTCTCAGCCAGAATATGAGCATTTCCCAAAATGTCAAACCACCCCTTTATAGTGAGTATATTGTAAATGATCAAATGTCTCGTACCAGCATGTAGTACATGCAGGTGTCTTCACTGGAAGGTTATTATGCTCCAGCACAAGAAATTCCCGCAGCTTCTTAGGAATGTACGACGACTGTCATTAAAACTAACTGTTTGTTCCTGTTCTGTGTCCCTTCGAGGAATGTGTTTTCCCCTCTTTTTAAGCCGTAACGTTTATTTCTGGTAACGGACTAAAGTGCAGTTTGCTCCTCGGCCGTGCAGACTTGTAATTACTGAGCTCAAGACAAGCTGCAGGTCAGGCGGCTTGTTTTTTTTTCCCTGAGAGGTGCTTATCATCTGGGCGGCCGGTGTTGACGCGGTCAGCTGTGGGCGGCAGATTGTCCGGCTGCAGCCTATCTGTGCAAACAATGAGGAAGCAAAGTTCAGACGTGAGGAGTGAGCGGCTCTGACTGACTTAATCAGACTGGACCCGTCTCATCCAGACACACTGCAATGCAGCGGAACCGTCTCCTCATCTGCATAGTGCTTCTCTTCTGAATTCTGTGCATACGTAGACACGTTCTCTCCTCTTTTGTCTCCCCTTCAAACAAAAAAAAAACATGTTTAACCTAATCTCTAGATTTCTGTGTGCTCACCCCACCCTGGCATGTCAGGATAACCCGAAATATCTGAAACATCCCTCCGTGTTGTTCCTCATGTCATTCACCCGTTTCCTCGTGTTCCTGTCTTCTCCCAGATGTCCTGTTTTCAGGAGACTGAGGGAGGAAGCGGAGAAAAGGAAGAGGCCCTCCTGGAATGAGTTAAAGGGACGTAAGGGTGACGGCGAGTTGTCGGGTGATGCTAAACACTCGGCGACCATATCCCGAAACCCCGCCAGAGAGCAGCCTGAGCCCGGCCTGATTAACCCTGCCTTTGAAGAAAGTGAGGATGGTATGAAGTCATTTTTTCCTAGTAACAACAACCAGCATAAAAGGGTCCATACACATTATCAAAATCACAACTTCTTGGGAAATGATTTGCGCTGGCATGTTGGTCATTTACTGCCGCGGTGATAATGCATAATGTTTATAGAAGCTGGGAAACGGAAATAGTTTCCTTCCTGGCGTAACTGCTGAAGACCCTAACCCGTGCGCCCACTCCCTTCAACGGGGGCTGTTGTCAAAACAGATAAGACGTCGCTGATGTGTTTTTGTTTTTTTTCCTCCACCCCCCTCGAGGTTTTGATTCTTCGTTTCGCCATGAGTGAATCATCAGCTCAGCCGTAGGAACAGATGTTTCAGCCAGACTGTCTCATTCGCGGGGGAAAAACCCTCTGAGAGAAACCCACGCGTCTGTTCCACGGATCAAAGTCCGTTCAAACACGGTTGCCAGGCAACCAGTAATCAGTGTCCACAGAGAACCTACAATTAAGTTATCTTCCTATTGATTGATTAAATAATATTCTCTCGCTTTAGAAACGTCAACGTGTTGACTCGCTCAGATTAGTTTGCTTTATCGTCGCTGTCAGATGACGATATTCCTTTGTAACGCTGGTGGCAGTCAAAAAAAAAGACGGAATCAACTCCAACATGTCAATACTTGTATTGTGTGTGTGTGTGTGTGTGTGTGTTGTCTCTGCTAATCTGTCTAATGTAGATTTTGAAGGTCAAATCATAGAAAGTTTTAATTATAAGGACATATGGAGGCTATTTATTTTATTATTATTTTTAACAGCCCATATTCAGAGACTGAGCCATCAGGACTGTGATGTCACACATATAGATATGGTCATCACCCATCCACAGCCAATCAGAAGAGAGGTTCATTGTTATTATTGATGAGACAGACACACAATAACCTGTTCTTTCAAAAGCTCCAGACAGAAGCTTGAAGGTGTAAAACTATATTGAGATTATTTAAAAATATATATATGAATTGTTAGGGAAACTGTCCTTTTTAAGGTCGTCTCTTAATCTCCATAATTTCGAGCCATAAAGGTTTCGTTTTCTCGGAAGTAAGATGAGTGTCAATCTCTCTGCGTTCAGGAAAGAAACAAGATACGGTTGGTGTGAGTTATCCGAGCACAGAGAACGTGTCTCAGTCCCTTTAATTTACTGTATGGGCGGCTGAAGGATGTGTCATATCAATGAAAACATGTTAAAATCAATTTCAGTTTGTTGTAATATCATTAAAAAAAAATGTTAAACATCCTACCAACCACTATCTCCAAATTGAAAGAAATTCCAATTTCTTCAGATTATGATACCTAAAATAAAAAAATTAAAAAAACAGCATTAGTTAATTTTGTTCAGATAGATAATCTAAACCACTTTATTTGGAAGTAAAACAGAAATAAATTCACCAAAAATGTTTGTAATAATCTTGCACTGCATCTGATAATATACACGTGTTAAAAACTATTCATGTTTCTTCTAGACAGGTTCGTAAATCCCAGAAATTACCTTGAATGCAATGTTTTATATTAATATATCAAACCAGTATAGATATCCACCAATAGTTAAACCCTGCAGACAACTAGACGTATCCTGAAGTGGTAATATTTGGTCAATGCAGAGTTTGTGTGTGTTTAAAGTCACCTGGTTCTGTGGTTCTGGTCCCCCCCCCCTCCAGACAACACCCCCCTGCGCTCCAGTCTGGTGGCGGAGGCCAACGTGGTGGAGCTGATCCGGGACGAGCCCGAGGAGGAGCTGGGCCTGCGCATCGTGGGGGGTAAAGACACGCCGCTGGGCAACATCGTCGTCCAGGAGATCGTCCGCGACTCGCTGGCGGCCCGTGACGGCAGACTGGCCCCGGGGGACCACATCTTAGAGGTGATGTAAGCAACGTGATCCGCATGGGAAGTCAGGGGGGGTCTGGCAGCGTCGCGTGAGATCAGTCTGTGGAGAAGTTAGTTAGATCAGAAGGTTTGATTTTACTGTCAAAAATATAGACTATGAGGAGATGGCATAGGAGTCTACGGACTGTTTTCCAGATATTAGCCAGAACCAATGTCATTACATGGAAATAGAGAAAAAGATTTTTAATTTAAAAGTGCATTTCCCCACAATATATTCATTATATCTAATTTAATATTACTCAAGGTCGATGTTAACTGTTTTTGTGGCAATAATGACAGTAAAGTACAACCTCTCATATAATGTTGCTTAACTTTATCTCCAATTACACACACACAAACACTCTAATAATACCTCCTTTTATCTCAATAACAATTCTGTGCCTTTTTAAAATAATCCTGCTTTATGTAAGACTTAAATGACTTAAATATGGGAACAAAATTGTTTTGAGTTTAGCTCATGGGAAAATATAAATTAAAAAAAAAATCTGATTCTATTTCTGTTTCTGCACTGCTGTCAAAACAAAGGGCAACAATTTTCCGTATCAGAATGAGATCTTTTTTTTATTTATTTCTATATTTATTTATTTATTTATTTAAATGTTTAATCAAATTGCCAACAAACTGGATGTGCCAAATGCAGACTGTCAGTGAATTCAGGACATTCACATCCACTTCAACGCAACTCCTTTTTGTAATCACATTGCCAAATATCCTCAGAAAAGACAAACTGGTGCGTCCACTGTTTTACTTTCATGATTCTAATTGTTGGAGTTCTGTCGAAGGTCATTTAAATCTGTATCATAGTGATCATATCGCTGTTATTCCTGGGTTGTCAACATGTGAGCTCAGCTTCCACCTTATTGTTCCTTTTTTGAGGCGAATGCCGTCACAAACCGTGTCTCTCGTCAGGGATTCTCACGGTTCTGTAAACACTGCGCTTTTTGCAGCAGAGAATTCAAAGGTGGATAATCAGGATGAACAAGTTTTAGCTCCGTGGAAACTGGGCGTAGTTAATTCTGCTGAGCGTGTTTACGTCGCTGTAAGCAACTTTTTCTGGCGACGGTCTGTTAACACTCATGTCCTTCAGTTTTCACACAGAGTATAAAACACATGTATGAGTTAAAGACAATGGATTTAGATGGAATTAAGCAACACAGCATTCCAGGGATGTAAAACAGCCAAAATGATCAACTAATTACAAAAAGTAGATGTTTGAGGACATGTTTATCCGTTGACTATGGATTTGTTTGAACCCAAATATAAACTGGGAAATTGAAAGTGCAGAATATGACTTGTAGGAGATAATGAGTGGTTTCCCCCTCTTCCAGTGTCCTTGTCCTTTCTGTATTTCTGCCCCCCAGCTCTCCTGGAATGTGGTACAACTGTAAACTGAGCTTATAGACACTATCTGCCTTGTCTGGGCTTCGGTTTGTCCTCCAAAATGCAGCTTTTCCTCTAAAACAAACCTGAAAGTGGAAACTAAAACCAGAACGGCTCATGCCTCCAGGATCTGTAACATAAACCTCGTTTTTTTTGGGGGCTTTGTGAGAAATCTGCTGGATGTAAAGAGATATGTTGACAATAACATCTGTGTTATCTTCAAACTCAAACTTTATTCTCCACTGGAATTCATGAATTTTTTTCCAGAAAATTTGAAACGGTGCAACAAGTTTTAACAAAATGAAATGATGCTTTTTGGCTGACTTCAACATAACCATTTAGTCCAGAAAGTAAGAAGTTTGTTTTTAACCCCGAGGACCTCCTTTAATTAAATGACACCTTTTCCTCTAAGGCCCTTTTTCTTCAATGGATCATTTAATAAAAAATAGTGAATCACTTTACATAATTTGAACCCTCTTAGTGACACTTTTTTTTTTTACACAAAGAAATGAATGAAGTTGTTTTTTTTGTTAGTGATTATATATATTTTTTAGCTTCTTATATTTTTGAGCCTCTGAATAGCAGTTTCTGTATTGCAGTGGCTGTAGAATGAAGTGGTTTCTCAATGGGTCCAAACAGGCCTCCAGGGGGAGTGTGAGTTTTTTGTGTATGTGTTAAACACAGTGTTGATGTTCTAAACTCAAAAAAAACCCAAAATCATTGAATAAAACCTTTGCCAGATATCCTCATTACAGCCGAATAACCAGTGGTTCCCAAACTACGGCCCACGGGCCGGATACAGGCCGCCTCCACATTTGGTCCCATCTGCTGAACAATACCAGAGAGCATTTAGATGTTTTTTTTCATATACCGAATTTCACGACTATAAGGCGCACATATAATTCTTATATTTTCGTGGATTGTAGATAAAAGAACAGGGATGTGTGTTATGCAGAACATTGTTGTTTTAACAACCCTGAAAATGGTAATGCTCATAAAGCACAGTTTAAACTGAAGAATTTAAGATTAATGAAAGACGCAGCTGAGTTTCCGCAGACATAAAGCGAGGTGGCCCGAGTTGGAGGAAAGACTCGATCAGTGGATCATCGAGCAAAGACTCGATCAGTGGATCACCGAGCAAAGAACGAGTCGGAGAAGCGTTCCGACGGTCACCAGTTGACTAAAAGCAATAAAGCTAGTGGAAGAAATGAAAATTGAACATTTACGCTTTCATTTGATCAAAACGGTGCGATTTTTTTTTTTTTTTTTTTTTTAATTTCGGACCAGGACTATGGTAGCTCTGCAACTTCCAGCAGATTATAGCAGCATGGAAAGTAAAGAAAGTGAAGCTGGCATGTTTGATGGAGATTTAGCTGCTGTTGGAATCAGAAACAGAGGATGAGGACTTTGATGGTCTGCATGATGACATTACCCTGCTCTATTTTTAAATACACACACTTGTGTGCTTGTTTTATTTTATTTTTAACCATGCGCGTGATGATTAAATAGTGTTAGTACTTTGTAATCAACACTTAAAGCACAATCAAACTCAGTTTAGCTCCGTTATCCATATATAAAACCTGCACCCTATAGTTAGGTGCCTTATGTGTGTGTTAAATACAGTAATAACTTATTTGGTTATTATTTATTTCCTGGCTTCTTTTCTGTGAAAAACCCAGAGAGGGTTATTTGATTGTGGCTTTCTGGAAAACAATACATTTTTACATTTAGGCACTCCTACAATCATCACACTTTTTCTGTTACTGTTCATCGGAGAGGGGAGAAGTTATGTGGCCCTCACAGGAAAAAGTTTGGGGACCCCTGCTAATAACGTCAGAATAAGAGCAAACGAACCAACTGAAAACCCTATAAAAGGTCACAGGGCTAAAGTTGATTGTACTTTAGTGTTTTTCAGGACTTACCGTAGCAGGGCTCATGTTCCTGGTCTCGCTGATAGTTGCCTGCTCCGTTGTTTGACTCCTCCTTTCCGCCGCCGGTGTCTCGTCTCCAGGTGAACGACGTCAGCCTGGCCTCGGTGCCCCACGCCCGGGCCATCGCCGTGCTGCGGCAGCCCGCCCTCCTGCGGCTCACCGTGATGCAGGAGAAAGGCTTCAAGCCGAGGGACTCCCGCCCCGACCACCACGCGTCCTCCTCGTCCTCGACGGCCGCCGCCGCTTCCCACGGTCTCCACGGCAACGCCCCGTCCAATCACAACCCCGGCACGGTCCTGCAGGTGACGCTGATGAAGAGCCTGCGCACCGAGCCGCTCGGCATCAAACTCATCCGCAAGTCGGACGAGAGCGGCGTTTTCATCCTGGACCTGCTGGCCGGGGGCTTGGCGGCGAAAGACGGAAAACTGAGGAACAACGACAAGGTGCTGGCTATTAACGGACACGACCTGAGGCACGGCACGCCGGAGAGTGCTGCACAGATCATACAGGTATCCCCCAAACTAGGTTCAGACCATTCTGAAACAGTAAATTATAACTTTTTTTTTAGAAGGGTGGCAAAGCAATCTGAATAACTGGCACTAATGGTAAAGGTGGATTTTGTCTTAAAGGTAGATGTCCATTCATATGGTAGTTTAGTGCTAAAAATTACTCATTACTACTTTAACATTAACTTGTAGTATAAATTACTCAGAACACTTTCTACAGCTGCATCAGAAGGTGAATTACCGTCCGCCATGTTGGATTCATAGTCTCTTCTGTGTTTTATCATCATTTTGCTGCTCCCTCTTCTGTCCTGTGATTGGCAGAGGAGAAAATCGAGTCTTTGGTGTCCAGACTGAATTTTACAGCAAAGAGAATTTACGTGTAATATAAAAAAAAGGAAAAAACCCAGGCTACTTCACACCCAGATTGTGACTGATTATAAATACTCCGACACATACATCCTCCACATTTAAATATTTCATGTTTGTCCATCGATAAAACACGTAAAACTACAAATAACTGTGTCACATTTATTCATCAAATGAGTCACAAAATGAATATAAAATATAGTCAAGACTTTGACATGGTTATAAATAATGATTTCTATTTGAAATAATAATTTTCTTTCATCAAAGAATACTTATTCTAACCAGATAAGCTATTTTTAGCTGTGCTAACATAACCGTACACAAGGTTTCTAATCATCCATTAGCTTCTAATGCAAATAAAAAACACAATGTACATTAGAACACTGGAGACATGGGCCTCTATACACCTATGTAGAGGTTATTATTTTTCAGCTAGAATAGTCATTTACCACATTAACAATGTGTAGAGTTTATTTATGTTGTCTTCTTTGAAAAACCAGTACTTTTCTATTAAAAATAACATTTCTTAGTGCCCCCAAGCTTATAAACAGTAGTGTAAACTTTTAATCTCTTTTTTTTTTCCAATTCAATGAAATACCTGCGTCCCGTGTGCAGGCCAGCGAGGTGCGTGTGAACTTCGTGGTGATGCGGCCTGCAGAGCTCCAGGAGGAAGGAGGAAGCTGCAGAGAGGGGCAGCACGGCCGAGCCGCCAGGCGGGCGCCAGAGCTGCAGTACTTCAGGCGGCGGTCCACCTACATGAAAGTAAATCACCACGTCTGCGCACACAAAAAAATCAGCATTCAAACTAAAGATTGTTTTTAAATAAAATATATATTCATTCAGGTTTCCCAGCCGGGGGGTGCGTGAGTTTCACCTCTTGTTGCATCTCTCTGTTTACACTGTGTAATTGTGAATCACACTCATTTGTACCATGCACGCCGTCAGCAGGAATAACAGCAACCCCCCCCCCTCCTCGAGAGTGAGAAGCTTTGAGAGCAGACACCTGCGTCAGAGCGGAGATGAAAGCCCTGGTGGAGGAGGGCCTCCCCCTGTCCTGATCAAAAGGCCCCGGGTGCTGCTCCCTCCGCCGCCACTCTTGTTTTTCTGCCTGTTCCTTTGGGTGGCGGAGGATCAAAGCTAGTGACAGTTAGCTTTCGCCTGCGGAGTCGAGCCTTTTCGTCTTGCTGTGTGTGTGTGTGTGAGGGGAGGGGGGGGTGGGTTCCCTGCTGGGGGGGGGGGAGGAAGAGCCTCCCCACCTCCCCCGAGCTTCCCTTCTCATGCTTTACAGACTCCAGAGAAGCAGCAAGGAGGCCGGTTCCGAGCCGTCACTTTCCACACATCTTCTCCACTACGAGGGCTCGGTGTTGATCCTCACACGTTGACTCTACCCTTTACCTCTCAGCTCCGTCTCAAATGCTTCACATTTGTTTCTACGAGTGGAATCAATTAAGTCAAAGGATCCTAGAGGGGGTTCATTTAATTGGACAGCACAGATATCAAACAATGACGGAAAAAATTGAATTTAGAGAACATGACATCCTTAAAAGAGAAAATAAATCTATCAGCAATCTTGATCACTATGTTTGTCTTAAGCACTAATTCCGTCTCATTGTTCACACAGGATCCTCCGGGGGGCTTTTCCAGCCAGGAGAAGACGGTGAGCATGAAGAAGGAGCCTCGTCTCTCTCTGGGCATCACCATCGCCGGAGGGAGGGACTGTCGCAGCCGCCTGCCCGTCTACATCACCAGCGTGCAGCCGGTCGGCTGTCTGCACCGGGACGGCACCATCAAGAGAGGTGAAGGAAACCCCAGGCTGCGTAGCGCGTCTTTAAGATCGGACATGTTCAACCAATAAGAACCCAGACATGTGGGTTATACCATAGACGTTGGCCACATAGAACACATTTCTATTAGGATGATTAGTATTTATCACTTTGGGACTTAATGAGTTAAGTTCAGACTTAAAACCTCATCAGGAAGAGTCTGGGGGAACCAAAGTTCCTGTTACACCGGTGTCACAGTGGGTTTTTATGGGTTAAATAAAAAAAGCAGAGGAGGTGTTTTATTGTAAATTTTAGAGCTGCAACGACTATTTGATTCATAAATTAGTTGCGGTTTATATGGTGATATTAATCACCAACTATTTTGATAATCGATTTGAAGAAAATGTCTAAATTCTCTGGAAAACTTCCTAGTCTGATGATTTTTGGGTTGTGGACTGTCGGCCTGGAGGGAAAAAAATAGGTTGAATCTTCAGATTTAAGAAACATCAATCAACATATTTTATCAATCAAATTAGTTATAGAGCACATTTAAAAACAACTTGCAATTGATTACATACAAATAACATATGTAGAAGAGCAATGAGATAGTGAACACATTCTAATCAATTAATCGATTCAATAATAGATGAATCGAATATCAGAATAGTTGTTAGCTGCGGCTACAATAAGTTTATAGATGTAAAATATCAGATCATTTGTGTAAACTCAGGCTTGATAAACCCTCTGTAGGTGACGTGCTGCTGAGCATCAACGGCGTGGACCTGACCCAGCTCACCTACAACGAGGCCGTGTCGGCGCTGAAGGCCCAGACGGCCCAGTCCCAGGTGGCGCTCCGCGTCATCCAGACCATCTCCGAGGAGTCGGAGGAGGACCGCGAGGCCGCCGGCAAGGAGGAGACGGACGCCGCGGACGACCTGCGGGAGGACTCCCTCAACTGGACCCCGCTGTGGACCCGCTGGCTGGGTCTACCCAGGTACAGGGGGCTGCTGGGTAATCCCCAGTCCACCCGCTCTCTCTCTCTCCCACCATTCAGGCCTCTAAATCTGGCGTTGTCGTTGCAGCCAGATGCACTGGTGCCGGGACATCGTGCTGCACAAGACCAACAACGAGAGCTGGGGCTTCAGCATCGTGGGCGGCTACGAGGAGAGCCACGGCCAGCAGCCCTTCTTCATCAAAACCATCGTGCCTGGAACCCCCGCCCACTTCGACGGACGCCTCAAGTGAGTCGGTCTTGACCCCCGTGAACGCGCCGCCGCGACGCACCAGTCACCGTCACTGACAAGCCGTGGTTTGTTTCTTCTTCCAGGTGCGGCGACGAGATCGTGGCGGTGAACGGGGCCACGACGGTGGGGATGAACAACTCGTCCCTCATCCCCATGCTCAAGCTGCAGAAGAACAAAGTCACACTGACCGTGGTGTCGTGGCCTGGAAGTCTGGTGTAGCTCACGTTCATGCTTCTTTTTTTTTTTGTCTCCTCTCACCTGGTTTGGCGGGCACAGGTGTCCCTCCCGTTTTGTTAGGTTACTTTATCGTTAGCGTATATCAGTCTTTTAAATCAGTTATGTAATCCAGAACAGGCTTAAGGAAATGACTTTTAACAAGCAGAATCTCACCTGGTACCTGCAGGTTTTTAATGCCCTGTGCACTCAAAGGGCCATTGGTTGCATAACTGGATTTAATCAGGGTGTGAACATGATGACAATCATTGAATTATATGCTCACAACAAACTGGATGGATTGTTTTTTTTTTTTTGGAACGCCTTTTGGATCCTTTTTCTGAAGCTCGGTATATTTTTGCTTACTTGTTAAATCTTATCGGTTCGTAGTCTTGATTTCAAGTGATTGACATAAACAGCATCCAAAGATGAAATACAGCTCAAATACGTAGACTTGTATATGGAGGAATCTCGACTGTATAGACTGATGCCAAAGACAGAAAAATCATCCTGTCATTTAGCTCTCGTTACCACTAGTGTGATTTTATCAACTTTACTTTTTTGCACTTGCAAAAGAATGAATTATGGAGAATGTTGAAGCCATGGATGGAAATTTAAGTAGAATAAACCGATAAAGACTATTTTCTGGAGGTGACTCAAGCTGCATTCAAATGCAAAGTGCAGTCCTGTCGGTGCATAAATAGTAATTATTAAATCCCACAGATTCTTAAAATAAATAGGAAACCTATAAAAAACATCAACTGTGATTGCATTGCAGGGAACAGCTTGAGTCCAAGTAAATTTTCTGTCAGCGTCGGGAATGGAAAACACTACAATACATTTGGACATATTTAGAAACTGTGAGTTAATGAATAGGAGCTAAGATTTAGATGTTTTTTTTTTCCTCTCTTTAAAATCATTTATAATACATAAGTAGACATTCAGAAGCTTCTCATGTATTAATCAATACATTTACCAGTGCTCTATTTATTTTCCAGTGACACAGTGGTTGTACTGAATGGCTTTGGTAAGTGGTGCCTTGTAAACACTGAAGGACAAATCAGAATGTAAATCTGCCTTAAATTGCCACAGCACCATTTTTTTTTTTCCTTTACCCGTCAATGAATTTGTCGCTGAGATAATTTGTGTTACCTCGTTCTTTTTACGTCAACACATTCCTGGTGGCCTTTTCTTGTATTGATGCAAGACATTATCGGACAGTTCAGGCTGTAGAATAATCAAGTCGGTAATCTGTGCGTTGGCCCGTCTGTTTCATCACGTTCAATAAAAGCGTAACAAAGCCTGCTGTTTCTCTCTTTTTATCATGGTGTCAAACTGCACTGTCTGAAGTTGTTTTGCAGAAGAAAAAAGCTTATTGTGCTGTATTTTAAGGTATCTGGAATGACATGTGTGTTCTTGTACACAAATAGTACAGACATTTGCAATTTACATGTTGTTCTCAAATGTATAAAATATTACTTAATGAGCTGATCAGCTGAGCTGAGCTGACATCTGAAAATAACATTAATAGAAAACCACAGCATGAGTGCAAAAGGTTGAAAAAATTTGAATGGTTGAAATATTTACCACAACCAACAATTTGTCCACTAAATGTTGCACAAACTGTTCATAGCTCAGCCTGACCCCTAGTGGACAGAAGCTGCATGAGTGCAGAGATGATTCAGGTTATGTTCATTCTTCAGGCATCAAAGATGAAGATTAAACAACTGGAACACTCCTGCAATGTACATGTATTTTCACACGTCATTTCATCTTGGTATTTCTCTATGCAGAGTTATCAAACTTACTGTGTGTGTGTGTGTGTGTGTGATCTTCTGTCTGCAGTCTGCAGCACTCAGGGTGAAATGAGGCGTGGAGTTTATGGACGGCTGTGAATCCTGCAGAGTGTACACAGAGGTGGCAAGGTTCACAGTGAACATCTGCATGTTCAAACACACACACACACCAGTTCTTGACTTTGTAATGCTCCCCCTATCACACACACCCAGACGCAGTTTATGTTTGTGAACACACACACACACGACTGTGACTAGTACAACTTGCTCGGAATGCAAAAGTTAAACGTGTAAGTTTACACACACACACACACATTTGCACATTTGTTATTGATTTGCACTGTGAGCAGAAACCATCCAGAAAGTAGTGCCGCCTAGTGATAAAAGGAAAAGTGGCAGAAGAATATAAATTCAACAAATAAGTTGCTTGGCTGTTAAATATATTCCAACTAAGACTCGTGGTGACAGCTACTTGAGTTCAAACCCTTAAGAACGCTGGAGGAGTAAAGATCACTGCCCTGAAAAGCTCTGTCTAAACAAGGGCAGACAATGTGAAAACAATAAAACAAAGGACCATAAAACCTACCACATTGAAGTGAAGCTGGCTGGCTTTAAGTGTTCGGGGGTTGTGGCGAGATCCAGCGGTCTGGTTCAGGATTCTCTGCTCCCTGAACACTGATCCGCTGGAAGAAAGTAGCATCGGCACTCATTCCCGACTTCTACAAACGTGGAGAGTAATTGCAGGCTGTCTTGTTAAAGTTAACGATTCAACACCTTGTTAAACATGACAGATAGCCGCATTTCTGATAGTGAGGCGGCAGGCGTCCATAATGATCAGTTTTTAACAAAGATGGCACGTCAGTCATGAAGCTTTTTAAACAGAATTTGTATATTGAAATAAAAGAAAACGGCAAAGAAATAAATCTAAAATCTACAATTTATTTTCTCTCTCCATAGGGATTAGGTCATCATGACAAACATGTACAAGAATTGTAACAGGGACAATACTGGAAGGAGGATTTTCAAATCTCCTTTTTTCCACAAGAGATTTAAACCTGTAGTTCAACAAGAGGTTCAGAGGCACTCTAATACAAAGCGATGCAGGAAAATAACACTAACACCGGACAGAATGATTGGAACAAAGGAGCCATCTGCTCGATACGTCATGTACTGTAGATGAATGTGCTTCCTAACACATCAGGAGGATTGAATACAGCCCAGGGAAAAGTACAAAACTATATATATATATATATAAAAAATTATGCAAAGTTGGGATAAAATAATTATAAAAACAAAAGAGTGCAGAGTTTAAATCGTCATCTTCCGACTGCACAACAACCATCTGCATTTTTGTTTTGTTTTTTAATAGTGTCATCATCATTGGCAGAAAAAAAACAAAAACATGGTAACATGCACTGTTGTTGTCACTGGATGAATATTCATGATGCATGAAAGTCTGGATTCTGACTTTCTACTGGGCTCAAGTGCAATTATCAGTCCTAACTCTGGCACCACGTACATTTTAACTGTATGGCTCACAAGGTAAACAGGTCCATATAAACTAGAAAGGTACATAGACATCTTTCATTAATCAAAAACTATGGTACAGCAATATATTGGCAAAAAAAAACAAAAAACTAAAGAGCTAAGTAACTTTATGTAAACGATGGTATACCACTGTACAGCTTATCCTAACATGGTATTTACAGGTCAAGTTCTTTCACTAGCTAGTTTCCCATGTACAGAGGGTTAAATGTAAAGAGAAAACACAAGATAATGACGTACACTGTACGTTAGGCAATTTCAACCGTCCCATCTACTTGCAAAGATTCAAAGAAACCCAACAAACAGCGATTGAGTCGACAGCCTTGTTGAATAACCCGATGCCTTCGTCCTCCTGTTACATGAGTGTGTTTTTTCCTTTTAAAAAGTCATACATAAGGCAAGGATACTTGAGGAAGGTGGAGGCATCACATTCTTTGCAAGGGATCGCTGATATAATAGATGGGATACAGGCTGAAGGTTCTTTGGGGTAAATGCACTTTTCGAGTTTTTTCACTTATTTGTCACATATAACAAAAAAAAAAACACATCAGAGTGCAACGAGGGGGGGGACATGTTCTAGTTCTGTCAGGGAAAATGTGCAAAATCTGCTCTAAAGCAAAGTGACAGTGTTGCAAGTTCTAATGTACAAGGTACTGGGAGATGTACGGGGGTTGTCACCATAGACACCAGTGCAGACCCTTATTCCAACAGACTGTATATACAAGGCACTAAGGATAAGATTCAAGGGCCACACGTCTGGTTTAACGACAGCCTCCTCAGTCCGGTCGGAATATAGGATATTTGGGTAAGAATTCTATAAGAATCACCTGCAGGACACAAAAAAAAACAATGTTCGTTAAGTAGAGCTGCAAAGATAAATTAAAATATACATTATATATATTTAATTGCTTTTTTTGGGTTCAGGCTACTTACATATTCCATCATGTTACTGCTTTCACATTTTCTTTTACTGAGTTTCCAGTGCAGCCCCAGCTGAGGAGAGAAAAGACACAGACACAATGAATGAAAATCCCAGTCAGACAGACACAAAGACGCACACACACACAAACAAACAAAGGAAAATCTGTCTGAAATCTCCCCTTCAGTGTCAGGGGAATTTGAGAGCAGGGCTGTCTGGTCTCGCTGGGGTCAAACTGTGGCCAGACACCCTGAAGAGCTTCCTTTATGCCTTTGCACAGCTACTAGCTGTAATTTGTTGCTCCGAGACAAAACAAAATTAACATGGCATTTCACCGCTGACCCCGCGGCCGTCTCAGGCCCCCGCGCAGCCGAGCTCACCCAACACCGCTTTTGAAGAAGGAGAGCTCGTGTTGCGGCTTAAGAGTTTACAGAACAGCCCTTATCCATCACAACGAAATTCACCTTTCGCTCGCCACTGACAAAACACTTTCACACAGGTGACGACGTGCAATTTGCCCCTTACTTTGTGGTAGAGTCGGTTATTTTCCCACTCGAGCAACTTCTGAATAGACCTTCTCGTCTGTCGGAATAGAAAATAAGATGCATGTAGGTAAGGAGAGCAACAGAAAAACAGCAAGTCATTTCACACTTTACCAGGTATCAGTAAAGAGGGTTTGGATTTATGGACTGAACTCTCAATTGGTAACGCAACCTTTAAATGACACACCCTTGAGTCGGGTGGAAGAGGAGCTGTGCGGCGCAATGCGTCATTTCTACACACAGCCACTAATTGAACACGGGCTGTTATTACCCTCTACACTCAGACCAATGCGGCTGAATTGCTAGAACAGCCCCGGAGTAATCAGCGCTGATGTGAGGGCGAGTTAAAGTGTCCCAACTGGTGTGGCGGGAGGTTTCGGGACTTACTCTCTTGTTGAGGCAGATAACGGGCCACAGGCTGCAGCCCACTGTACAGCAGCAGCACAGGCAGCCGCAAAGAAGCCACTTCACATTCACAGGCAAGTTCTTCTTCAGGCAAGCGTTAACCCTGCTGATGCTGGTTTTGAATTCTTCTGGCGCTACCTAGGAAAACAAAAAAAGATGTAAAAGATCGGATGCTTGTGTGTGTGTGTGTGTGTTGTATATCAAAAAATGAACAGTGTGGGATGAAGGGGCAGAAGGAAAGATTCTTAGTTGCACAGAAAGATCAGAGAGCTTGAGAAAACCAACGGGTAGATATTTGCAGATGTCGTCCGGAGATGAGATGAGATCTTTAAATACTCCGCTTCTGACTTGCTAACCGAGCTCTAGACTGTTCAAGGCAAGGAGGGACTCAAAGGAACAGATAAGCCCAGTGCCTGTGGCAGCGCCGGCCAAACAACTTGAATGGATGCTCATTCCTCGCCGAGTCTGTACGCCATAAAACGGGGGTCGTAATCTTTTATGACAGGATGCAAAGGTCTCTTTGCAAACAGCCAAAGACCTCGGAATAAAGCCCAGCAGGGCCTGATCTGCACCCTTCAATCATCATAATTGTGACCTCATCCATCACATGTCACCCTGGGTCACAATACTGAAGGTACTTTTTATTGCCCCACACTTCCCTCGGCCTGCTCTTACCCCTGCAGCCTTTTTGTGTTTCTACGTCCGACCCAGGAAGCTTTCCTTTCTTGTCTGCGGCGGAGTCTTCATTTCATTATTTTATCACCTGGAGCTGGACCCTCCGACACACTGGGGTCCCCGACAACCGGGCCCCATAGACGCAGGCTTACTCATTTACAGAGCCGGACGGCGGAGCATTCAGGCTCTTTTCTATGTGCCGCGGCGCGCTGCTTGAAATGCATCTCCATCAGATCAAAACCACTTGGAAAGGTTTGAATGGGGCGATTTGGGGAAGTCAGGGTTGTTAAAGCCCCCAAAAGAACAATAGAATCACGGCGGCTTTAATTACTTAATTCTTCCCACTTGGAATTGAACAGAAAGCAGCCTGCAAGACTGAAGTGCAAGAAAGCTTAAAGGCTAAATGTACCTTTCCCGTGAGAACAGATGGAAATTCGGTATCAAATCTGTTGCTCAGCCCAAACCTGAAAGAAACAGAGAAAAAAACAGGATGAGACAAATTATCTAGAAAATAAACTGAGAAAGACAGGAACGAAAATGAAAAACAGACAAACACCAAACCAAAGATCGTGTAAAAGTTTAATACGGGTTTAAAGTAATTCAGTTTATTGATTTGCAACATTGCAAAAGGCAACTAACGATTATTTATTTTCATTATCGATTAATCTGCCAAGTTTTTTCTTGATCAACCGCTTCTTTTCGTTTCAATTTCAAATATCTACGACATGCAGTTATCATTTCTTAGAGCCCATAAGTGACATCTTTGAACGTGTTCTTTTGTCCGACCAACTATCTAGGTATTATTCATTGTATTTAAAAAAAAAAGCTTAAAATTCTCACATTTTTAAAATACGCACCATTATGTGATTATAAAAAATAAAATTGCTGGATAATTTTCTGCCGATCGACTATTTGTTGCAGCTGCAACCAACTGCACCTACAGATGTTTTGGAAATATCATGTATTATATTATAATTCTATATTTTATTTTGTATTGTATGCAAACTTAGAATAATCCTGTTTCTGATTCCCATGGTATAAACAGAATCCGAGTTGAGGAATTTACATCATTTCATTATATATATATATATATATATATATATATATATATATACACACACACACACACACACACACACACCTATTTTATTTGGTTGTTTTTGACTAAACATTAGGTTTAATAATAATAATAAGTTTGTGTTTAGCATGAGCACAAATTCAGATAAAGTTAAAGCAGCAAGTATCTGCACCAGGTTCAAGTCGCCCCCCCCCACCCCCCTGAACCTCATCCAGGACATCCTCCATCCCTCCTCAGCTACTAATCTGGTTTTAGGGCTGGTTTTACTCAGTCACACTTTCACACAGCTAGTTGCAGGCTCCAACTGAACTTTTCCTGCAATAATAGTTAATTTCACAGAAAATAACTACACTTAATCAGTCATGTAATATTTTGTTAGATTATATAAAGTGGGACATATGATTGTAACAATAGCAATTGTTGTGTTGTTTTTTTCTGCTGGATAATATTAATTCAGGGTTGTATTGCTATTTTACAGAGGAAAAAATAGTTTATTATCATGTGGTCATCAGAAGGAAAAGAAATTTAAGATTTTTTAAATTGCATTCTATTTTTAAGATGCAGTCTGTTGAATAATTTAAGTGTTGTGTGATAGAGATTGCTCAATTGCCACTCAAGTTTGGCCATATTTCCTTATAGTGTGTAAAGACAGCCATCACAAGACGTCGGTTTCTACTATCTTAAAAACAACCTGTCTCTGAAGTTGCAGAGAAACTCGTCCAAGCCTTTATCTTCTTTATCTCTGGGAACAGCGCTTCCAGGATCATGAGGAGAGTGACTACAAATCCTGCTACTTACATAAAAATCCATCAACGGACGTGCACCTCCCAGTTCCTCCCTACAGGAACTGATCCCACTACAGCTTCTCCTCCAGGCCGCCGCCACTAAGCTCGTAACAGTGATCACGGCTGCAGGAAATTACCAGTTAAATTTGTGGGGAAAGTTATAACATTAGTGGGATAAGTGCATTAGAAGATGCAGAATCGTATTATTGTTTGTGTGATGTTGTCACATTGGTGAATCTAACAGTGCAGAGCAAATTAAGTGGATTAAAAATGTTATCAATTTTTTTTCCAGATGTAAAGCTGGCTAAAGTAAGTCCCCAGTCTGGTCAGGTTAATGTCCAAGGTCGTAGGAATCCTTTGAACACCAGGGGAGGAAACATTCAGTGGGGGGTCTTGGGGGTCCTCAAAGAAATTACTTAAGTGTCAAACGCTTTTTGCGTTCTGGTGAATTTTGCAGCATTTAACTTTGGTGTAAATTTGTTTATTTATGTAAAGAAAAACAGATACCTGCATACAGGTACACACGTGTGTGCGTGTGCCTGCAATACAATATAATATAATATTTTAATACTGTAATGGAACTGATCAGCTGTGCGGTTTGCATTGGTTACACATTATGAAAAGAAAATGTATTAAAAATTATAAGTCTATACAAATAGATGGATGAACCAAAAGGTGTGTGTCCTAATCACTACAATATTCATTGCTGATGATGAAGAATGATGATGATGAAAGTTTGCTACTCCAAATCTGTTTGTATCCCACATGCCATGGCTTATGTTCAGGAGAACCATTTGTAAATCTAAAGAAATGTAACGTGTCAAAAAATATTTTTACACTACAGATGCTTTTCTTGGAATATTCAAATTTAGTAATAACTGATTACTGATATTATACTGGTTTTACTGAAATATGAAGAGTAATTCACCAGTATTAAACATATAGTTAAGTAATAAAAGTAAGAGTTATGTAAAAGAATCCCGAAGTTTATTCTCAGTGTTTCTAGAAGCTTCAGGTTTCCACATTCACTGTAAAGTGAATATTGAACCCAAACTGTTTGTGATTTCACAAATCGTGCTTGCATCAGTTCAATGTTCCCACTTTATTTTGCCCTCAGGTTTCCACATCACACTTGTTTAAACTTAATATTGAACCAGTATTCCAAACGGTTTGTCTGGAGTCTCTTTTCACCAAAATACGTTTTTTTTTAAATATATATTTGTATTTTGTAGTAAGCAATAAATAACTACACCTACGTTAACATGGCTCAGTTTTTGCAGCGGGTATAGACTGTACTAAGTGACGTCACGTGGGGGGGGCCATGCCGCACGAGCCTCACAACGATGACACATAATAAAAACATCCGGGAGAAAACTCGTCCTTTCGCCGAACAATTTAACATCGACGACGACGTGTTTTTGGCCGGTTCGGAGCGTCACGCGGGCGACGTTAACGGTTGCCACGGCGACGCGGGACGGTTAACGCGAATCTGTCCGCGTCGCGGCGGCGTCGGCGGCGGGTGAATCCTGCCGAGACCGAGCCGAGAGTTGTTGTGATTAGCTAGCGGGCTAGCATTAGCCGCATGCTAGCCGGGCTAAAGGCGCGGACAGGCGGCGGCACGCGCGGCTCCACTTACACTGTGATGTGTCCGGCCCCTCGCATCACCACGGGCTCCGGGCAGTACCTGGGCAGGTGTTCCTCGCTCACGACGCGCTCATCCTCCTCGTCTTCTAACTCGTAAATGGTATCAAAGTCCGCCATGTTGGGCAGTAAGACGCTCATGACGTCTCAGCCGGCGGGCACGCGCACGGACGCACGAGCGCGCGCGGAGCCGGAGTTTGTGAAGTGATGTGATCGATAATCAAGAGACAGACGGAGTGCTCAGGTCCACGTCCATACATGCAAATTCCAAAATGTATCAACATCAATTAAATTATTTATGAATAAAAGTCTTATTTAAATCTATTAAACTGATAAAATAAAAAACACATCTACAAACTAACTACAAACAAATCTATAAAACACCTACTCTACCTACTAAATGTTCAGTCACAATTATAAAATTATTTAGAATAAACTATACATAAAGTCTGCCACACGTCTATATTTTTTATATACACATTTGTTTTCACTTCATTTATATTTAGATTAGTGCAGTATATGTGAGCTGGAATGACTTATTTGTTTTTACTTTGAAAATAAAAGTACTCAGATCATTTGCTCGAGTACTCGAGTAGTACGTAGAACTACTGTCATACCAAAATACTTGATTACCAGTGAAAGCCCTGAATTGAAAATCTTGCTCATAGTGGTACGGAGATATTATCAATAAAATGTACTTAAAGTATAAAACTAAGCCTACTCATTATGCTGAAATCCCATCATAACATCATTAACAAACATTTTAGTTCATTTTATTGTTTTAGTTCATCAATATGGAGCCATTTGTAGATTCTATGTGTATATTAATAGTAAAAGTACTGCATCATGTTAGTATATATGTATATATAAGTGTAGCTACCACATAATATATTTTATATTGCATGTTACACAGTGCTTAACATTAAAAAAAAGAAGAAAAAAAAAACAATTGACATAGGTTTAAATAAAGATTTCAGGGAGATGCAGGGAGACATGCCCTTTAAAACAAGAAAGATGCAGAGGACTTTTATTTTGAAAAAATGTAGTAACTCAAGATTATTTATTTTACAGATGTAAATCATCATTTGTTTTATTGTTCTCATAATCATATTAAACATTTCATTGCATTTTATGTTTATTATTTATTTGTTTTCATTCTTTATTCCTGAATATATCTTTGTTTTACTGTGCTGTGTCCTTTTTTCATACCTGATTTTTTTTTGTTGGATGCAAAATAATTATTGTAATTCTATCAAAGAAAACTAATAACTGTAATAATATTCAATGATTATAATAATAAATTATTATTATTATTATAAATAATGTGACATTAATTAATACAACATACCAGGAGTAACCTAAGATAACTGGTATATTTACATATTATATATCTAATACATGCTATTGGAAATGATGTGCAGTTTGCATCAGAGATAATTAGGTTCTGTGGTCATGGACATGAGGTCAAAGTCAGGAAACTTCCTTTTCCCCCCAAAATAGTCAGTCTAGCCACATGACAATTAACATGTCACTTCAACTAATTACGCATGAACCTACACTTTGAACACAAAAGCCTGAACTTTCATTGCTTTAAGTTCTTAATAACCTAAAACAGATAAACTATGCCAAGCAAATAAAATAAAACAACAAAATATTTCACAATAATGTCTAATACAGGACTGATTGGCAATAAATGCAAATGCATTCTAACATAGTTGTTGCACAAAAGCCAGAACATGTTATTCTGTTTAAAAAGTGCAGAGATTAGTGCCATGTAAAGTAAAGTTCAGTTCAGTTTAACTCTGTAGAGTTAAAGTAGGTGACAAATTCACCATGAATGTAGGATAAGATAAGATCCGGTGCTGTATAACGACTGGCATTCTTCTGCTTTATTAATAATTAATTACATCTATTCTGTCACAAGTTTGGAAAGTTTAGATTAAAAGTATAAGCAGTGAATGGACATATATGTCAATTTTATCAGTGTTACACGTTAGTTCTAATAGGTTTGCTTGTTGGCTCCTTTTTTTTAAAACTTTTTTGGTTTTTGGTTTAAACGTTCTTTAACTTAGCAGCAGGTTAAAAACACCATTTGTTCTAAAACTCCAGAACTCAAAGGAAAAGATAGGCTCATATTTGTCTTACATTTCAGTTTCTATCCTTCAGGATGTGTAGGTAGCTCACACTACAAACACACATTTCAATAAGAGTAGTGTTGAACATGAAAAAACATTTACAGTTGTTTTTTTGTTTTTTTTACAAAATGAGATTAATAATTTCTCACTTGTTAAAATATTTTTCCTAAATCATATGTGGTGCATGAAGTACTCTGATCCTTTACTTGAGTAAAAGTTTAGATACAAATTTTACTAATGTAAAAGTACAGATTATCAGCAAAATGGTTTTGCATTATAGTATATTATATACATTTCCTTAAGCATTAAATACATGTTTTTTTATCATCATTCATCAAAGTTTAAATAGTTGTGTAGATTAATAGTAAACTGAATGTGCATAAAGCAACAATTTAAAATAATATAGGATAGAATATAGAATAATAAAATGTATAAATTGTCTGTAAATGATTAAACATCTTCATCTGAAAGCAATAAGAATTATAAAAATGCATTATTTTATGTAAAGGCTGCATCTAAAAAGCCTGATTAAAGCTGTCAAATAAATCTAGTGAAGTAGAAAATCAACTAAAGTATAAGAACCTCAAACTTTACACCTAACCTATAGAACTTGGGACAAAGTTGTTCTTCACACTTTCTTTCATTCATGCGCATCAGACGTAGGTGGAGACGCTCAAATATAAAAAATGCTGCAAAATTCCAGCATTGAGAAATAACAGGAAACAACAGGTTTACTGCAAAAAAAAGCTATTTATTTACATTTTGAAGGTTGCCATTATATCACCAACATGCTCACTTCCCTCCTGCTTTACTGAAGCGGATAAAATGTGCTGAAAAAAAACTGAATGATTTGTCAGGTCAAAGCAGTCGAGTCCAGTGAGCGACATATAATCCACTTTAAAACTTCATTAAAAAGGTCCCTGATTTTTTATTTTTTTGGTTGTTTTATTCACAAACACATACACTTCATCATAAGCTACAAAAAAAAGGATATTTATATCTTATTAACTCACAAACAATTTTAAAGCTTTTTTTAAAAGTTTGAAACACGTCGATTTTTTTTGTATACCCCCCCCCCCCCCACTTTATTAGAACTATTCTATAAAAAAAAAAAAAACGCGATATTTTTCAAGAGCCTCCAGCATTTCGTTGCTATAAATGGAATCTGTATCCACAGCTTTGTGCGTCAGGACGTGCGTTCCTCCTCTGGTGTCCTCAGCGTGTCGGAGTGCTCGGTTATGTGATGTGGGTCCAGGGTTCGGACTGATTCTTTTTTATTCATTAATATTATTATTATTCTTACTGATTCACAGTCACTTGCTGTATATTCCTGATCGATGGCAAGGTGTTCATTCCCTGTGGCGGGTACAGGGACCCGTGGATGTCTGAGGGACTGAGGGAGCCCGGCACCGGCAGAGGGCTCACCGAACCCGGGTCACTGTGCACGGACCCCCCGCTGCCGTCAGACTGACCCATCTTCTTCTTGATCAGTTTCCGCTCTTTGGCTCTGCGGTTCTGGAACCATATTTTCACCTGGAAGCGCAAAAACAGGCGAATAAGAATTTAAGTGTTTGAGATATTTATATGCTTGTATATTACAAAATAATATAAAATAAAATAAATAAATGTTTTCACTATACCCAGGGAATTAACCAATGAATTAAATCAGTTAATATTTATAATAGGCTATTTCTAGGCTACTTCGTTTATATTATTTTTCTAAATTACATATATTAAAAAAACTACTATATATGACATTTAGGGGCTCAGGTGATGAATATATAATGCAATTGGAAAAATAAAAAAGGATCAGACTCAAGCAGTATTTGCGCATCACTGCGCATATTTCAAGCTGCGTATGAGCAGACAAGCTCAGGTTATAATTTCAAATACTAGGGATGCACTTTTGCATTTCAAAGCAGCAATAGCCTTGTTCATTTAATGAAATAGCAGACAGAATATTTTAGAATCACTAAAAGGTAAAGGCATCCCTGCTCCATACTGGTCCATACTGGTCCATACTGCGTCTCTTTCCACACGTGACGAGTAAAAGCTGAAAATGATGAATTGCATCGCACACAGGAGGAAAACGCAGCTTTGGGACGTACCTGTCGTTCCGACAGGCCGAGGTTCACAGCCAGCTCGGACTTCCTCCTGATTGTGATGTATCTGTTGAAGTGGAACTCCTTCTCCAGCTCCAGCCTCTGGTGGTCTGTGTACACTACCCTGTATTTCTCCTTCGTCCTCGTCTTGCCTGCGAAAGTGAGACAGAAACGCAGAGCAGAGGCGGGTCAGGGCTGCTTCTCTGCAGGTTTGCTCTGCTGCCTTCCAGGCGGTTTGACGCGGGGCGGCTGTGGTGCGGGGCCCCGCAGGCCAGGAGCGGCCTATCTGCGCATAGCATCGTGCGCAGCGCGTCTTTAAACACGCGCGCCTCGGCTTCGCCTGCTGATACGCAAATTGGGCCTTTTTGATCTCGCTTTGACTACAGATGTAGTTCAGTGAATTTCAAACAGTCGCCAGTCGGATCCTCCAGTGACATGTTAAAAAGCAGGAGGCCCACATGACACAGGAGATAAGAACACGGCTCACACACCTCCAGATATAATTGTGTCACAATTACGCACAAAACTTGTTACTAAGGGACATGTCTACTGTTTTGTAGCTGCGAGTTGTGGAAAAAGTTACAAAAATGCAAAACAATGCTAAAATAATGTTTAATTGAAAACGTGTCTGAATGTATGGCGACATGTCGTCGATTTGTAAATGTTATTTGCAGGCCTCGAGAGGAGCCTGCAGCCTGCTGCTCTTCTGGAGACGTTAAAGCTGTGAAAAACGTCACTCTTTCCGGCAATATAACCCTCCAGAGGAAGGGAGGCTGGTGCATATCAAAGTGAAGAGGTGTTGAAAGCAAAGGCCACCGCCTGGATATGACGGATAACACTCAAAACACGGAACAATGTGACAGGGAAGTGGAGCTCAGATCTACGAGGAATAATGACATTAACATCACAACTGCGCCTGGCGCCGCGGCCTCACACCTCCGCTGCTGTTGTTATATTCCCACAGCAGACCTGAGCTGCGTCTCCATCCAGGTTATTAGCTGTGTACATTTTATTGATTCCTCCCGCTGTGTGTTCCTACGGGATATGACTCATAATAAATGTCACCATCTCCATCGTGGTCCTTTAAACCTTTGACGAGCTTCTTGCGCACTTTACACTTTAGTCATCATTTTTGAACAATACACTTCTTAATTTGATGAGGAAATAATCTCACTATGTTTGAGGTCACATAAGAAAACGCAACTTGGTCTTGCAAAAAAAATAAAAAGAGGAATGAGACTATTACAGCGGCTTAAATGACATGACAGTGGGGAAAGTATTTTGCGCACAGCTGCGTATGAGATGTGACTCACCTGTGGAAGAGGACTGCGCCGTTTTACTCATCCACTGGAATGAATTGCGTCTTTCTCTGTCGGGAGAAAGTTGTGCAACTGTAACGTTCTCCGGCGGCGGCTGTAACACCGCGGATCCTGGAGGATGCATATGACTGTACTCAGGTGAGCAGTAAGGAACCTGTCCGGGAGAGGAGTTGTTCATGGGTGTAGGAATAGTATTAGGTGGTCCCAGATTGTATGCACCCCAGTCCTCCCGTGGGGGGCCATATGTAGGTCCCCAACTCCCCGCGGATTGTGCGTGCGTATCCATGTTTGGCACATGATGGTATCCAGTAAAGTCTGGGTACTGAGGCGTGGAAACAAAGTTCTGTGGAGGCAGATTGATGCTCGATCTTCTTACTGGCCCTTGGTGATACATGCCGCTTTCTTTATCCAGTAGGTATCCCACATACATGATTTGTATTAAAAACTATGGAATATGATAAAACAGCGAAGGGGGTGTTGTGGCCTGTTTTAAGGCGACATTGCCCTGGAACTGTTGGAAAAAACAATCCCTCTGCTGTTTGGAGTAGTCCAAATGGGCTCCCGACGTGAAATGCGGTAGTTCCAGCCTTTCTCCAGTCTCACATGATGTGGCTCTGTTGACAAGATGGTAAAAGTAGACTAAGGCCTTCCTGACGTCAGCCGACTCCTCAGCGCTTCGAGATTTGCATCCAAATGAAAGTGGTCGGCGGTGCCGGCCCAGCTGCCCCTTGCGCCTGTCCTGTGGCGCGTCATCACCTGACAGGGGCCTATCCTGGACATGAGTCCCCCACTTCATGAATAAATTAGCACCAGGGCCTATCAGCTGTACACGCTGCACAAACCCGCAATAAACCGAGGAAGCAGGTCCACAAACACAGAAAGTAAAAAGCAGGGAAAAGGCCCGTGCGTAATTGCGCGCGGATACATTTTATTATGGAGATTCTTAGAAGAATTCACTTTCCATTTGTAAAAGAGGCACACTAAAGCTCACTAGACCACAGTTAGATTATTTTCTCCATTAGCCCTAGGGTTATTTTCTTTTCCAACTAAATCCAGCACATCCAACTTATGTTTGGGATTTTTTTTTCGATTCAACAAAAAAATAAACTGTGAATGTGGGAACTCAGTCGTTCCCAACCACGCTTCACGCGTACATTCCACTTTATTTGTTAAGATATTCACTTGCAAACGAGGTGCAAAGTATGAGAGACTTGTTCTTGAAGCAAGCCGGACCTTTCGTATTCCGCGTTCACACCTCAAGGTCGCACTTCACAGCTAATTCCGGTTACAAGGAAACTCCAGCAACCCCCTCGTGACAAACAGCGGCCTTCGACACATCAGGAATCTTTACTGACCCGTGAAAATACGGAGGATTTATTCCTCTGTGTGCTTTGCCTTGATTCTGACGCGGCGAAGGCCCACAGCCAAAAACCCGGACAGTAACGTCCTGTCACTTTGCGCATGAAAAGCGACAATTTCAGACGCGGCGGTGACGCAAACTAAGACATTCACGAATCCACACGTCAGATGGGATGTTTAGGAGTCATTTAGCAGTGTTTTATTTCCTTGAGGCTGTCATATATCAGGCTCCTGCACTCCTGGGAATCCGTGAAGCTCATAGTTGGACAACTACAACTACAGCGCTGTGAAGCCAAGTTATTTATGTGATCCAGATGTGTCTGTCGCTTCTTGATATTTTTCATATCATTTAGCAGGTGCCTCAGGCCCCATTTAGCAGAGCTGACTAATTTGCTTGTCTAAAAGTCCAGCGCAAAGTCATAAACACTGATGGATGCCTCTGAAGCATCTGTTTATTGACCACAAAATATTTATGAGACAAGTCTAATCTGACAGTTCACGGTCGGCTCTGATTTGCTGTTGCAGAGCAGATCTGAAGCCCCTGACACGTCTGCAATGCACTTTTTTTTTTGCACGTTATTTCCATATATCCTGCTGCAGGGATTTAACGCTGTGGTGCGGGGCCACGTTAAAGATGGAGAAGATGATGTTACAGTCACTGGAATAAATCAGCCGCTTAGTGCGGCCAGGCAAACATAAATCCTCTATCTCTGCAGCATCTGGATGTTATTAGTGATTCAGAAAACACTCAATTTCTTATATTTTTATTAAAGCAACAACACTGAGCAGGTCAGTAACTTATTGAACCAGAACATGGACATAATGTACATGCCTTCCCAATGTGCGTTTTTATTATCCACTCATTTATACATCTTCCACATTTATCCCCACACATTATTCTGTCCTGTGGATTCCACAGGGTGAAGCTGGTGGTGATTGTGACTCACTGCTGCCCTCTAGTGGTTTCCACAGCCACAGCAGCTGTGACCACATCTGGATAACCCCTGCCTCCAGAGGGCAGCGTCCACCAAGCAGCAGCACACTTTGCTTTTCTGCTGTTTTTTTAGGTAAATCATTAAAGACACATATTGGCCACGTGCATAGAAAACCAAGAGACAGTAAGTTTCTGTAGTTAAGTGTCTACTTGTGCATTTCAATGTGATGCTACTTCACTTACACACACTTACAATGAAGACCTGGGCCATATGTGGGGGATATGTGGATCGTTTTTGGGGCCGCTGACTTTTCCAATGAGAACATGTTGTAGGTTTACAGTTTTTTTTTTCTTCCTCCAAACATTTAAACACCATTCCAGAAACTGTTGCTCAAAAAAACCTCTAGAACACAAAACGGAAAATAGTTTTAACCACTTTGCCAAAACTTTTCAGTTGTCTCGGGAAATGAAAAAAAAAAAAAACAGATTCTTACCCCCAAAACAATACACACAGCGATTATGTGAACATCGGTTAAACTCAGGTGCCACAAATCTAAGAATGACTGCAAAAAAAAAGGCAAATAAAGAATAAAAGTCTGCTGAAGCCGCTGACATATGATCAAGTGGTGATCAGACCAGGTGAAAACAATCAGGAGAAATGATGCACATTTTACTATGTAGATATATATATGTATATATATGCAAATATGTGTGTATATATATGCAAATATGTGTGTACGTGCATGTATGTATGTATGTATGCTTTGCTTATGCATACCTTTTTTCTTTTGTCTTGCTATTTATTAGTATTTTTTCTCCATTCTTATGTCCATAATGCATACTGTGTATGCGGATCATCAACAAATTCTACAAATTGTGTACACGGTGTTGTGTATTTTTATAGCTTTTATCTTCTTTAGTTTTTATTTTCTTTACTCTGTACGCTGCAGTAACAGACAAATTTCCCCGTTGTGGGATCAATAAAGTCTCTTATCTTATCTTATTTGAGGAAGTGAGAACAAGAGGATTGTGCTCAGAGTTTAGAGTTTAGCAGTTGTTCATGTATTAAATTAAAGCTTTTCAGTTTACCAGGATAAATTGTGTGAGTAAACGGAATGTAGAACTGGTAAAGCATGAGTTATCACTGCATCGTGTCACATATGAGCTTTTTTTTTTTTTAACATATGAGTAATGTGGAGATGCTGATCCAGACCCTTCCTGTGCACGTGTGTTCACTAGATGGCACAATTGAGTCAATTATGTCTCATCATCATAGAAACACAGATGTAAATCCTCAGCTGCATCTGCCATCAGGACAGAATTATCTGCAGGCCTGTGCACTGTTAGATAGATAGATAGATAGATAGATAGATAGATAGATAGATAGATAGATAGATAGATAGATAGATAGATAGATAGATAGATAGATAGATAGATAGATAGATAGATAGATAGATTTTCCTGCACACTTCATAGTATAATTTTCTGGTGAAGTTATGAGTCGGAGCCAAAAGTCCGACAGGGCGACTGTGACGATATCCAACATGTTTCGCGTTTAGCTCTCCTGGACGGGGTCCAGCCGTTCCTCTGCAGCAAGCGGCCTCGTGCACGTTTCGCAGGGATTTCTCGAGCCTTTTGAAAACAGCCCGGCGTCGCCATCCCCTCGCACGTTAGCTTGCAACACCACAGTGACGCAGACGCTGTGTTCAAGGACATTTTGTCCATGTTGGCCCAGGAGTGCGTTTTTCTGACCACACAATCGGAGCCGTTCCGTACAGTGGTGAGACGCTGAGTGATCGGACGCATGTTAACAATTACTCCAGTAATTGTTTTTTCTATGATAAGGAATCGAACCTCTTCCCCCCCTGGCGAACGCCCTGACAATCACCGAGCAGGAGTCCAAGTCGAGGAGTGACACAGTTACTCAAATTCCTCGTTGGACCGAGCAAAAGTCACCTCTTTCCCTGACCTCAGCAGTCTGAATATGGTGCGGATCAGCAGCAGTCAGTGGCGAGGCAGCCCAAGAATTTAGTTGGTTGCATAACTTCATTGATGTTATTGAAGTGGCCACGGCGTTTCTCTGCAGGGAAGGAGGTAAAACGGGACCATCTGCTACTATTTTTAGAGGAACCGCCTGCACGGCCGAAGCACCGAGAGGTTGTCGTCCGTAATGTGAAACACATGGAGCCGAGGATACCGCAAACACAAGTCACATCCAAGTGTTTTTGATCCGTTTATTTCGGGGGTAAACCAGAAATAGATGTTTGGCGAGATTGTAAAAGATGTTTTACGAGTTGTTTTTGTTTGCGTGAACATCTCGTACGTCCCGGGGCCAGAAGTGTCGAGGAAATCGAGCGTGGGAAGTTGAACGTTCGTACGAGAGTTTCGCTTTGACGGGAATCTCGTTTTTTTTTTTTTCACCTCTCTACGGACGTGAAGAATCTTGGAGTTCTTCTCATTCTTCCAGTTTTCAGCGGATCATTGAGTTTAACGCACGTCTGCTGCCTGCACCTGTGAGAACAACCTGCACCAATGATTTCGAGGAAATTGTAAAGAATGTGAGATGCTGCCGAAGCTCAAAAATGAATCTGCTTCGCTTTCACATTCGTCTCCTGACAGTGGGAAGTTGTTCTGTGTTCAAGGCCTTTATCTATGAACGCGTTTTATGACATCACAGCCGGTTTGAAGCCAATTGGAGCCTCTGGTTGCAATAAATTCTGGATTTTTAATGATGGAGAAAAAGGGGAAAATCCCATTTTAAGTATTTCTTTTGAGGAAAAAACACGTTAAACACAATCAATCATTCCAAACGTTATAAAACATATCCTGAAGAGAGGATCTTTAAAGTCACTTCAGGAAATGATGAAGTGGCATTTCGTGGCAGTTCAGCAGCTCATGTGCTGCACATTAGTCAGATCAATCCCATGCAGACCAATACTGGATCTGCTAAAAACAACAAGAAAGCGTGTAACATCGGCCAGAATTTTAATTTTTCGAAGGCCGGCACATTGCAACGCTTATTTTATTCCTAGCATGTGTGCTGCTTTCTTGCTGCAGCCTGTTTGCTACTTTCCTGCTGCAGCCTGTTTGCTTATTGACACGTCAGGTCAGCTGCTGATCAGCTCCTCGTCCTCCAGCATTCATTACACACACTGAACAAAAATAGGAAGGCAGCACGATTTTTATGAGATGACTTTAAAAATCTGACGCATTTTTTACATCCACAAAAATCTAGAAGTCTAA